>JBAIZZ010000157.1:741649-783472 GCA_037355905.1 Heliconius aoede
GTGGTCCACAATCTTCATATTTATAGCATACCACGGGACCACACGGTGAACACCTGAAATTATAGACTCGTTCAAAATATTGTCAGTAATTTTTAGATTATTATTATGGCCAGTCGTAGCGTAGGGACAAGCGTGCGAATGTAATCGCGATAGCTTGTGCGTCCGATCTCCACTTCAGGACATGAAATATTAATATTTACAATGCTATGCTCTGGTAACGAGGCAAAGCGCGACGTTGAGTTCCGCCACTAGAACATATAATGTCTCTAGAACTCGGTTAAAAATGAGGGAGACACTTATGATAAAACCATCATTTTCAGAATTATTATACTTACATTATGGAAATATAGCCCAAGAGCAAATAAAATGAAGCGAGCTTAGTGTATTTTACTGATTTTTATTAGATTTTGTAATTTATACAATTTCTTTTATTTATTTAACTTGTACAATTTTGAATGAGATGTTTTCACTTTAAAATTTCAAATGCAAAATAGATGTGTACATAATGAAGTCTGAAAATTGTTTGCTGCTTTGTTCTTATTTTAAAAATCTCTTTTATAATAAAATATAATAGAATAACATGTGAAAAAGTTTTTATGTAAAAAATTGTCTAAATTCTAGCACATATTCCTCATTCTGCATATACTGCTCAATTCTTCGGCGTGTGGGTTTTGGCAGTGCTTTATGCAAGCAACTGTAGCTGGGTTACACAAAGGTGCTGGTAAAGTTTGACACAGCGGAGAAGCTTGGCAGCCACTTCTACGACAGTCGTACTGGAGACCGTTGCGACGGAGGCAATAGCAATCTGTGTACAGGATTCCACCTCGCAGCTCCCGACTTTTACATGTTCTTAAGGAGGGGCAAGGATTACAACCCATATTTTTAATTTTATAAATTATTATTACGATATGCACTCACTCGGTAATTTAATAAAAAAAATATAGTTATCTAAATGTACAATATGTTATTAAATGAAATATTAATTATTTCCATATGGCTATGAAGTGAATTTATTTATATTTGAAATCGTGTAGGTTTGTGTAGGTTTTATCATTTATTTACAATATAGGAAATATTATCTTAGTATTTAAGTGTCACTTTTTGTTTCGAGTATATCTATATAAAATATTAATATAAGATATATCAGGATCTGTTGGTTCGAAATGAAAGATTTTTTTAACTAATTTTTATTTCAGATTCACTCTGTATCCCGTAAATGGTAGGCAAGGAATTTAGGCATAGTGTTTAGATATTCCGTTCCCCACTTTCCGCCGAATTTTCGAGGCATTGCATGTTGAGTGGCGGAACTCAATACTTCTTAAACTTTAAAAAGTGCCATACTCCAATACTGGCATAATTTAAAAATATTTTCTGCTTATTATTCTTTCAATTCCATATTTGACATCCATATGTGAGTATAAAAAGACGTGGCTGAGAGAGACTAGCATCAGTGAAATCAAATCATTCGAGTATATCACTTCTATCACTTATAAAATTTCAAAAAAATTATTTAATCAGTTTCCATTATTTACTATATTCGTGCGAATTGTCGTTCGTGCCTGAGAACATTTTAGAAACTTTCTTTAGCCTTCATATATTTACGCTTCCAATATGTAAGTGTTACAGTCCTGAGAAGCTTACCAGGTTTGTTCCGACGGTGAACATCATCATAATATTGTTTATTTATTCCAGGTGCGGGCCCTGTGGAGGTTGTTGCGGAGGCGGTCCATGCTGCCCATGCATCACAATATACACCTGCTGTACGAAGATCTGTTAGCTGGCTTCCAATAGAAGCTCGTTAAGTGCACCACTATTGTTTTCAACTTGTGTTTTGTATGAATAAAAATGTGAAAATTTATTCCTGATTTTTATTTTAACTCTCAATTTGAATTAATATTGCAATTTTTTATTTAAAGAAATACTCAATCACATGTGTTATGACACAGCTTTTGTAAGATTGTACATAACGGAGTATAAATTAAACTTCTCGATAGTTCTCCAGTCTATACGCACTATTGGAAATACTCCCAAAAGTTAAAAACAGATTAGATTAACAATTTTATTCATTAAAAAAAAACTTGCTTTCAATTTATCCAAGCCGATACGGTTCTCAGGTGCAGTATCTGTGAAGTCTTCAAAAATCATAGCCTAGATCCTGGCCAGACGTAACAGCTCAACACAAGTTCATTCAACTCGATGCCTACTACGATGTTGAGATATGCATGTGTATACAGACAAAATTTTAAAAATCCCAAGTTCATTATTATATTACGTATTTAAAGCCTATACTGTTCTTTCGGAAATATGTTCAATGTACAGACATAAAATTTTTACAATTATTATGACATAGAAAAAATCTAATTATAAACTTATCTGATAATTTATATCTTTGTCGATTAGTACATCAATAAATGGCAATGTAATAGTTATAACAACATTAATATCGCCATGAACAAGTTAACTTTCTTATTGGCTATCGCTTCTGTAGCGGGTGAGTGGTACCTTATCACTTAGAGTAATTGAATCATTGGTTATATTCTTACATTAGTTTAGTAACTCGTAAAAGAATATTGACAAAATACTTGTATAAATATAGGAAATAATACAATTTTCAGGTTCACCTCACGGCAGAATTCTAGGGGGCCAGTTGACACAAATTCAAAGTTACCCATACGTTGTAGCAGCCCTAAGCACACGCAATGGAATAGATTACTCGCAAACGTGCGTGGGCGCGATCTTAAACAGCAGATCAGTTCTTACAGCAGCTCATTGCGTATAGTAAGATTTGATTTTTAATATTTTTCTTATATTTAATTACTATTATTGCGCAATGGGGAACGGCGGGAATAGAGTATCTTAACATCAGGTCCTTAGCCTCCCTCTGCCTACCCTGCTATATGTGGGATACAGCAAGAAGCTATCAACCAGAAACATATCTTAAGTTTTTTGAGTTTCATGTATTTATTCATGTTTTTTGAGTTTTTTGTTGTTGTTTTTTGAGTTTCATGTATTTATTTCAGTTCAAAAACTTATTTAAATAAATATGCTTTTGTTACAGTTTTACTGCGCCTCAGGCATGGCGCATCCGAGCTGGCTCGTCATACGCCAATAGTGGTGGCGAAGTTTACTCCGTATCACAGCTGATCAACCACCCCCAATTTATATACCAATATTATGTGAATGATGTTAGTGTTGTTAGGATACAGTCAACGTTCCTCAATAGTGACAGGGTCCAGGTTGGCAGATTTGCAGGTGTCGATTATGCCGTGGCTGATAACGTAGCAGTCACAGCAATAGGTTGGGGTGCAGTGAGTGTAAGTTATCAATATTAACAATTTATATATAAATATTAATATTTTTAAGGTATATTTAAAATTTTATTTATCTTGCAGAACAATGCGAGCTCTCGTTCAGAGCAACTGAGATTCGTTCAGACTAGAACAGTGAATCAAGAAGTTTGTCGGGCTAATTACAATATAATATCAATGACAGTTTTACCAAATATGATGTGCGCGGGTAACTTGTCGCAGGGAGGCGAAGGCCCTTGTTATGGAGATTTTGGTGGTCCTCTAATTCATAATAATGTAATAATCGGTATAGCTTCTTGGGGAACTGGTTGTGGTTACCGCGGATACCCAACTATATTTTCCAGGGTACCAAGATATATCAGTTGGATCCAGAGCAACGCTTAATAATTGTAAATTTATTTTTTATCACTATTTTTAAGGATTAAATTGTGAATATTTGATAATGGTTGCTAATAAAAATCTTAACTCGTTATAATATATTATCTTTATCCTTAGAATATGAAAAATCCTGTTAAGAATTAACGTTAAGAATCTTACATTCATTGACTACCTATTCAACTTTTTTCATCTTGACAATTGGGGGTATGAATGTCGCTGTGATGCATTTTTATATTTTTGTATTTTATAAAATTGCACTAGTTTATATGATAACACAAAGAAATAAAATATTAAGATATAAATTCGAAGAAAAAAAATATTCAGGAAAATTAAAATTATTTTTATTAATTTCACGACATTATTCATTTTTTATACATAGGTACACAAGTTATTATTGGTAAATTTCGCAAAGATAAATTTAAAATATATATAAATACATAATTTTTTTAAGCTTAATATTTGGCCACATCGATATTTAAATATTTTAGTATTGCCAAATAGACAGGCCTATTACCAAATAGGCATACACGGCCCGCAGCAGCCGCCGCATACGGGAACGCCGGGGTAACTGCAGCGTTTTGCAGTACAGATACCAGGCTCCGTACAACAGTAGTTAGGACATGGCTTACAGCGATTTGGTCTGCAGCAAGGAATTGCCACAGAGTCACATATCCTCTCAGGCGGTCCGAGTGGCAACGGGGGCTGTAGTAAACATATTTTTCAACAATGAGTAAAATTCAAAACTATGTTGTCATAAAAAAGTATTAAGGTAACGCAAAGATTTTAATATAAAAAATATTAAATAAGTAAATCTATTGATAGCTTGTATTCTGTGGATAAATAAAATGGACAATTAATTTAAATAGTTTTGTGAACATTCAACAAACATAACTACCAAGTAACGTTGAAAGTGTAAAATATGAATGCAAAATTAGAAAATTTTTACGAACCTTATCACATGGTGGGCAAGGAGGTAGGCACGGCAACACAGGCGGAGGTGGATAAGGACTAGGACATGGTCGTACAGGGGCTGGGCATGGAGAGCATCCACCACCGGGACACACTGAACATGGACTCAAATTGTTGCAGGATGCAATACAAGGTTTGGTTGAGTAAGGATACGTGGCACCACAAGGCATACCAGTACAAACACATGGATCGTAGCTGTAATATGGAGCACTCATTTTTGGATTTTTAAAATTATTTTTGAAGATAAAATGGTAAACTAATAATTTTCTATTCTTGAATGAAGTGATATTTTTTCTGACAAGTTCTTAGATTGAAATATAATAAAGAAGAAAAAAATATCATTTATTGACATTTATTGACATATACATATATAAATCACTAAAAATAAAAGTTTGGCTTAAAATTTTTAATAAAAATTTAATATAATTGTACAAAGTAATTTATCTAAAAAGTAACTATCTCAATCTTACTGTTACTGAGGGTAATAATAAGCAGCAATAATAACTTTAAAATTGTAAAATGTGCTCGATGTGCTACTGTCCGACGTGTCCGGCCATCTTGCCCTGTGGTACAGACCCGTGCACATTCTCATGTCCTCGACCAGTTCCTTGTTGGCAACCATGCTGCCCTCCACCAGTACCTTGCACGCCTTGCCCTCCCTGTAACTGTAGACCAGTATTCAGACCATGCCCACCCCCAAATATACCTGATTTAGTTCCCCCAATCGTACCAGCTTTGCCTGTTTGTAAGCCAAGAAGACAACCTCCGTGCGAGCCTTGTCCCCCACCGCCTCCAAGACCAATGTGTTGTCCGCCTGTCCTGCCTTGCTGTCCTCCACCAGAACCTTGCGAGCTTCCGCCGGTAAGCATGTTTTAATATTTCGAATTTTCGATGTATTGTTATTAGAGCATTTTTAAAATGGAAATAAGTAATGCTTTTAACGTTTTTTTTTAGGTTTGTCCTTGTCCAGAGCCAGTAGCTTGTTATGAACCGGTTTTACCATGTTGCAATCCTCAGTGCCCACCCCCCATTCTGCCCAAACAGCGACCTATATGTCCTAGAGCACCACCTGCCCCCTATCCTTGCTTACCTATTAGTCGCAGTTGCTGTCCTACTTGCGAACTAGATCCTGTAACGCGAAGAAGACCTTTGATAGTACACAATAGTGTTTCAAGCAATATACTACGATGGAACATTAAACAGGTTAGTGTATGATTCTTCTTTGTTTATGTTTATGTACATTACATTTTACAAATTATAATAGAATGTTCCTTCAATACGATCACCAATAGACAGACTGATTCAACAGGAAGGTTTATATATTTAATATGTGCATAATTTATAAGCGTAAAGCCGAGAATAAAAAAAATGTGATGTCATGTCGTATAAAACCATATTCCAAAATGGAAAATGCGAAGTGGATCTGATGACAAGTTGGTTTCAAAGATCTAAAGCAGATAATACTAATTATGAACAGAATTTTAATGTTTTATTAAATTTCAGGGGCCACAGTCCTATTGCTGCTACCACGTTGATGTGCCTCTTCGGTAGCCAAATAACACGATAACGTAAAATCTTAAAAAATAACTACAATAATGTATTTATTGTCTTGAAATGTGATTACAAAAAAATGTGTTTTTCATTTATAAAAGTTTTAAGAAAATGTTTGTGTTAATTTTATTTATTACGAGCGGGTCCCCACGGTTTTCCTCACAGTAGTCCGAGTGACTTCAAAATAATTCATGTTCAATGTAATTATAATCTATCAGATCATTATTTATTATAAAACTGAAATTGTAAAGGAATGAATTGGGAAATAGTTTCATTTAAATCTTGATATTGAGTTCACATAATTATTAATTTATTATAGACAGATTAAAGTTATTATTTCAATAATTTAAGAAAGTACCTTTTTTTTTTAAATCGTGAGGAAAGTACGTGGAGGAACGTGGCAAACAGCTAAGACAATATTAAATCGACACGTAAAATATATATTTATATTTTTTATAAGGTTTTTTATCACCATATATAAATTTTAATAAACAATATTGACAACTTATTTAGTTAAGTGTCGAATAAGGTATTCGCCTTATTAAACATTTTTTACTATTAATGAGTTAAGATAGCCAGTATATAGTAAATTACTATCTAAGATATTGAACTATTGAAATAAAAGAATACACAATAAAAAAATTATTTTATTATCATTATACATAGAAACGCACGTATTTAGTTATTCTGGGGCTACATTATTTGCGTATGGCAGCTGTAAATATTAATGCACGGGTTCACAGGATAGCACCTCTGCGTCGGCGGTATATTATTTTGGCACATGTACGGCCCCGGTCTACACGAAGGCGATGGCAAACAAACTGTAGGTACGCAAGCGGGAGCAGGCATACATCCGGCCATTTTGGACTGTTTTCACTTTTTTATTTAATTTAGAAAATATTGGTTTTGATTAAATGAGCGTTGTCACTTGAAGCCATCATATTTATACCTATAAGATGCCTACGAGATTTTAGTAAAATTTTACTCCAATTATCCAATTGGCCACGAAACAAAATCAATATTCAATTCTATGTGGCTTAGAAGCATTAGATACTATATCTATTAAGTAACTTCCTCAGCATATGTTACATATATTTGAATAAAAGTATAGGAATTATTTCTGTATTTCTAAATAATTAATTTCATCATAATAATTATTACAAAGTCTTGTAGATTTGAACGCCCTGTCCTTCAGTTTTAAGAATAATCGTGGGTGTTTGAAATCATTAGAAATTTTTGGTATATACTTTTAAAATATGTCCCATAGAATAAATCTGCAGATTAAAAGGTTTGTCTTTAAAATTATATTATTTGTGTGGAGTCAATAGTATTTTAAGGCTTTTATTTTTTAGGACTTTACCACTAATGAACTAGTACTGCCTGTAGATGCTAGTTGTCTAATCTCACTATTCTAGGTCAACAAGATATACTCTATTAATTTTGATTCCCCTTATAGTGCGTACACGTTTTTTGGAAATACAGGAATATAAACGGCCATTTCTTTTTTTAAGTAAATGTGGAAATACGATTTTTTCTCAAAATCATGAGACCATATATCTGAGTAGGTTTATGGTTTGAATTTAGAAATCCATATGTCCAAAAGTTCCTGAGATAAAAGCTCTTGACAGATAGACAGACAAACAGACAGATGGACGGACAACCAAGTGATCTTATAAGAGTTCCTTTTTTTCCTTAAAAGGTACGAAACCCGATGAATGGATCCAGTTTTTTCAAAAAACTACAAACACATTGATCTTAATGAGGTTTTATTCAGCGAAGTTGTTGGAAGAAATACGACGTTTCATGACATATAAAATACTCGTCGACGACGGTTTCGTAGACACGGCAACTGTCGGTTGTAACAAATAATAAAAAAATACAAAATTTTAGTAATTAATTTTTTTGTATTTATAATAAATACAATCAAAATGTACAGTCCTTGCTATCCAGTGCAGGTAAAAAAAATATTTCTATCATAATTTCTAATAACGATAAATATATGCATTCTTAATAAGACATAATTTATTGTATTGGGTGCGTAGATCTTAAGTAATTAATGAATGACTGTATGTAAATAATAATATGTTATTTTATATCATTCTTATTATCATTGAGGATTAATTTTTTATGGATAACACTTCAACGGCAATGTACAATTTATCTTATTTTTATAAAGAGATCTCCACGTGTTCCTCGTGGATCAGACCTGGTTACTATGCGAAGACCCTTGATAGTCGGAGATAGCACGTTCGATTATCGCCCTACGAGCCGACCTGGCTTGCTAGTCAATAACCGCGATAAGAAAGTCCGATATCAACTTATAAACTTTAATACGCCGGTATGTTTTATTTATAGAATTTTGCTTCATTAATACTGAGAATACTTTTAATTCAATTTCAATACGCACGTTGTGTGTTAAATTTAAAATACTATGTTAACATTTTCAAATATTTTATTTACCTACATATACATGATATATAAATGATTTGTTTTTATTACATAAACAATTGTTAAAACATAATCACAATATTTTCCAGGTACAACCTCACGTCGCGCACTGTCCTCCATTTTAAATTTGACGTCTTAAAACATCGTTGTTAATATGTTTGTTATGTATGTATACTGATACCAGAAGAGAAAATTGTGCAATCTGTATAATAATAAAGTGAATATTATTAAAAGAATGTATTTAATTCGTTAAATTCCAATCCAATTAATATTGGTATCTACAGAATTAAAAAATATATAATTTGTAAATCAAGAATATTTAGCTTTTGTATCTAATAATTGGCATATAGTGGCAAATTTACAAATTTTTATTTTTATCCTTATTTCAAAATAATATATTGCAGATGTGAAATAAAAATTTACTCAGTATGCCTCCTCCGAATTCTACAACTCGATTCTTACAGCCAGTATCTTACTGGCTGTAAGAATCGAGTTAAGAGAAAAGTTAACATAGATATGGTAACAGTTATGTTCAATGTTTCCTGTGACGGTATTACTGTGACAATTGGTCGAAAATAATCGATCTCGATCAATTTTTGTTAGGAACAAAGAGTTATAATGTACTTATAATGAGTAAGACATACTTATTTCAATCGTTACATAGGAATCTATGTGAGCTATGTAAACTAGTAAAAAAACAAAACTTGGTCTCCGAATTCTGTCTTAGGCTATATAGATAGATAGGTATATATAGGGTTACTCAGCATGCTAGGAAAAACGCTACTTGTTTATAAATATTTTTAAATAGGAAAAATTTGTTAAAAAAACAAACAGTATCTTTAATGTAAGCTATTTCAGGCCGTTACATAAAACCTATTACATAGGTTCATAGATTGCCAAAAATTGTAAAACATATTTAAAAATAGAACGTCGTCATTGTGAATGACATCATAACTTCATTTGGATCTGTCAATTTAAAGTCAAATGCACTTTGTAAATTAGGTCGAAAAGCAACTTTTAACATAAATTTTCAAAAATGTGTAACCGGATGAACGTTATAAACCAGTTACAAACAATTATGTCCACAATACAGTAAGATAAATTTATGTGATTCATTGTATAATTATTTAGAAGTTAATTTTGCACATATTTATTATATACCTAAACTAACCTTTTAAATAGATACCTATTTCATATTAAAGGGGTGGCAGATAAATATCATAAAATAAACAATAGATGACTATAGCTGGGAGTGGCAGTTGTAATAATTCTGACTAAAGTCTCGTTATCATTAATCATCCGAAAATGACCATACAATATCTACCTCTCTAACATTAAAAGCAGTTCAATTATCAATTATATTATTCTATCGAATGGGAGGTCTTTATATTGTATAAGTTTTCAAATTATTTAGTTCTATTGACATAGTGTTACGTTGTAAATATTTGAAAATGTTATATTAATGTAAATATTCGCACTTTTATGTAATAATTTGATTTTATAGATCTGGAGGAAGCGGTTCTGCTCATTGCTGCATGCCTCGGTGTTCACCTCCATGCTGTGACAGCCGCGGATCTCTTGTTACAGTTTACAGTCAAGTAGCACATATACAATAACAAGTATATTATTATTTAAACGCATTTTATACTTTTAAATAAGTTAATGCGACATCAATACGTGCTATTCTTAATACTTTTATCGAGTATTATTCGTATCAAAAATTATAATAAAAATATATTTAGTAGAATTATTTTTTATCTAACAATTTTAGATATTTTCCACGAATATGAGTTGTAGACGACGTCGACGTCGTTAATGAAAATGAACGATATAATTTTATAATTCTTTATTGATTACATTTTAAATTTTTAGATGAAAGATTCAAGTTATTGAACGTACATATTGAAAGTTAATAATATGCCATAGTATGCGCCAGAATCGTAACATACAGCAATTGAGATCATTAGAGTTGTAAAGGGTAAATGGATGCGAATATAAAATTTTAAAGTAGGCAAACAGTTTAAGTCAAATAAAAAATGAATCTAGAATAACCGTAATAATATTTTTATGACCATTAACACATTTAAACTTTTATCGCATATTTTTTATTGATAATCATAGAAACTTTAAATAGCATATTCTGAATATTATTTGTCTGTCTGTGTCCCTTATCATTATTTGTATTATTCTTTTACTTATCCTCACCATTTCACTCGGCAGGTAGTTATTGAAAATATTCAAGTATAAGTATTTTGAAACTAAAAGCTAAACTCTAAATTATTCCTAGTTTACTCAAAACTGCTTTTTCTTGTTTACTAATGTCATATTAAAAATATAGATGCCGTCCTCGCAGTAGGCCAGCCGCCACTACCGATTGCTGCGTTCGACAAAGCAACCATTGCAATCGGCCATCATGGACCTACGTGTGTTAATACATACTAAAAAATATATTTATTTGTATCATGTCGTCCAATACCAATTGTGAAATCGTCAATAAAGTTATATAATTTTTTTTCTGATGTTTCAATAATGTGTATATTTTTAGGGTTCCATACCTTTTAAGGAAAATAGGAACCTTTATAATATCTCTTTGTTGTCCGTCTGTCTGTCTGTCAAGAGCCTTTATCTCAGGAACGCTTGGAGATATCGAGCTGAAATTCAAACCATATACTCAGATCCACTGCCCCATGATTTCCTAAAAAAAATATATTTCTAAATTAAAAAAATATATATATGGACGTTTACTTCCAAATAGATTAACTAATCTAGAATTAAGAAATTTGGCAGCTAGCATCTACAAGTAGTACTAGATCAGGGAAAAATCTGAAGGTATAAATTTGTGCCTAAATCTTACAAAATAGCCTCAAACAGTAAAAAACGTGTATTTCGACACTGTAAACGAAATCAAAATAATAGGCTACTTCGAGATAACCTAAAATTATGAATTTTAGCAGATAGCATTTACAGGTAGTACTTGTTTTGGAAAAATTTAGAAACCATGCATTTGTGGTTAAATCCTAAAAATTAATAGTCTTAAAAGGGGGGGCAAAATTTGGAATTAAAGCCACTAGTTCAAGTGAGCTATCAGATAAAAGAGCTTTGGCTGAGCTAAGTCTGAATTTCAGAAAAAGCTCGAGACCTTCAATTTATGTATGGAACACTCGGTGGGCGAGCTGAACTCGCGCTTGTCCTGTTTTTTTATGGCTTGGTGATCACTCACATCAGTGCAAAGCTTATAAGTTATTAGCTGACGGGTCGCGAACTGTAGAGTTATTGTTATATCGATCTAAAATGCTTTTTATATAAGTTGTGTTTTCTATATTTTAAAATATATTTATAATAATTGGCAAGCACGTTCATAAGCTTCTATATGTTTTATTGATATTCGAATAATACACATATCTGTCAAAGTCATAATAAAAAATAAAAAAGAACATCGTTCATTTTATAAGAAATTAAGATAAATTAAATTTGATAAAAATTGAAAAAATATTAAGTGTAAAATTTTAATAAACAAGAAACTACTAAACTATTTGAAATAACTTGTATTCTGTAATTTGAAGAGAGTTTTACATTTTTCCTTTTTTATTTTTAAGCAATGTCAGTATTGCCCCGAGGGTTTGAGTGTTTCAGACCGTCCCCTAGGTACGGTTGCGTACAAGGCGAATACAGCATATATCACAAGAGGCCCAAATGTGGACAACCTCGGCCACAGCCGTTTCAACGGGAATGCGCCTGTTACTGTGGATATCCCAGTAACGCTCCACGTGAAAGGTTTTTTTTCAAATTATATAAACTTACTAATTGCTTATCGTTATCGATTTGGAAAAGTTAATTTAATTAATTCAATCTTTTATTGTAGGCCTTGCTGTTATGATTATCCTTGCAAAGCTGACTGCTTCAACCACGGTGCCGCTACTCGTCCTAGTGGCAGATACGCGAGGACAGTCTGGTATCCCGGCGAGTGCTGCCAGGCGGTTCCACCCTGTCAAGCATTCACCTGTCCCAATCCACCCTATCATCCTTGTTGTGTTCATACAGTTAATAAAATTGTGTAAAGTTTTAACATAACACTAATGAAAATAATTAAACGTGTCTATACAATATGTGTACGTTTTGCATATTATTACAAAAATAATTGGCAATTCACTCTGTCAGGTACTTCAATAAATGTCTCTAATCGGTTAAATATTTTTGTTTGATTGATGCCTTGTTATAACAAGGTCCTATTCATATAGATATCAGTGTGAATGGGTCGTTCAAATTGTTTTATTTTAAGCACAATTACAATAAAATAAGTAAATTTTTTTGTTTACATTTTGTGTCGAGCCCAAATAGACTATGGTTAAGGCGATATTGCAAAGGAAGGTCTACTGGAATATTCTGCACCTGTGTGTTGTATACAGACTTTATATATATTTGTGTTTTTTTATAATAAGATATATTTAAGGATAAAATAGCAACCATTGTATTATTGTTTTAAACAATAATATTGTAACGATTATAGTGAAAAGACCAACTGATGTGAGCAGTGCCGTCTCTTCCTACCAGAACTGCCTTCGGACCCGTTGTTAGCTTTATTTTTATTCGACGTTCTTCTAAAAATGTATTTGAATAAAGAATATTATGAATTTAAATGTATTATACGATTGCAATCGATTTTGTACACTTAGCTTATTTCATCTTAATAAATATATTATAATAACAATAATATTTAGTTTTCAAATACATCACGTATAAATAAAAGTACATTAAAACAGCACATCGACACAACACCTTTCAACTAGAAACCATCTAAACCCCGAACTTCTCTTATTTAAGTCACATAATAATATAATTTATCGAAAGCCTTACAAATACATGCTAGCTATGGACATTTAATTATAAATAATACTCAATATGTGTAATACAATAATCTAATAAGTATTATAGATTCAATTTGAACAGACATATAATTTGATTTAATATAAAAACAATATTCATATATAGGTGTCATCTGGCAGCTGATTTCTCGCCTACGCTTGAACTAGTGTTAGTTCTGGGCAGTCGTTGTAGCGCGCTTTTTGAGATCAGTTGGCTGTACTGGCTCTACTGGCTTGTGTAACAGTATCTGGTACAGCATCAAAATAAACAGATTATCAGTTTAAATTGTTCTCGACGCCAAGTTTCGCGAATGTTGAGCTCAAGATGTTCAATTGCTTTTTACTTTTAATATTGATTCATTTTGGAGGTGAGATTATTCATTTGTTTAATGTGTAATGTACTATGTAGGTGTACTTGTATTATAACAATTTTATTCTAAAAAAAAATTATTAAAGTTCGCCACCCAACACGCGTTTCCAAATAACACTAGAAAGTAAGAAGCGAGAGATGTGATGTATTTTATTTATTACTTTCTTAATTACTTTCATTCTTAATTTTCAGTAAACTTTTTGATATAATAATATATACAGTTATCTCAGGAAAAAATATAAAATTATATTGATAATTAGCGAGCAAGCGAGAGAGCGAAAAAATTAAAATATAAATGTAAATAAATATTTCATTTCGCTCGAGAGGGAAGCGAACCCACGACCGTCATGCGGCCACGACACGACGACCTCTTGAAAATTTCAAGTTTATAATATATAATCGCATCTCCCTCATAAAGCAGGGTAAGAGAGTGTTCTGTCTATATCCAAACCAATTTTAGACGATACCTATTGGATAGCGGAAACCAACGTTCTTTCTTTGTTCATCAAAACCGTCGTCATCAAAATATAATAAAATTATAATATTATTTTGATATTGAAATTTAGTACGACTTGATGTGTGCTTATATTGCAATAACTTCCGGACTTTTTTTATTTAAGTAGGACATAGAATGAATACAACTATCCTCCCACCTGTGTTACGCTGTATTTACATTTGCTAAATAGGGCTGTCAAAGATCCTTTTGATTATACTTCACTTATTTTATTCCATTATTCTTAACAATGTAGTCAAAAAATAAGAAAATACGGTGATCGTAGTGTACGTATACCAATATATATATATTTTTAATTTAAAATTATTTTTTTAAAAAACAAACATTAGGTGCTTTAATTTGTAATGTATTTAAATATTTAACTTCTTTGTGATTTTTTTTCTCGCTTATTTGTTCTGCAGCGATCTAACGTGCACAACCAATATGATCAACAATCTAAATATGAAAAACATGAATTATTACAGAAATTGACTGCCTAGAGTATAAGAAATTAATTTACATAATTTCATATTTCAAAACTTTTATTAACGTTGACTCTACCAAAATTTTGTTAATTAAGTAAGTAAATGTTTCCAAAGGAGGATTAATTAAGAAATCCACTCTGAAATCCCTCTATCCCTATCCCCTGCTGATTTATTATACCTATACCAGTATAATATATCAGTCTGGATTAACTTTTCGACGAAAATGTCATGCCAAACGCTATGTAAGTAAAGACGTTATCCATTTACTTTGACATGAGTCACTATTATTTTAATATAAAGAAAAAAATATAAAACTTGTGGTAGAGTTGTAAAATTACCAATTGGATGTTTATATACAGGCACTTACATTTCATCTACACTTGGTGCAAGGACACAAGCATGTTACTGTAAATGTGAAGGATGTGGGTTTGATTACCACTCGTAGCAATGAAATATACTTAATATTTTCATTTCGTCGCCTTTAGTATCGAAGCAAGCGCGGCAGAAACGGAGTGTCTTAGCACTAGGTTCCCTCTGCTTACTCTGCTATAAGTTAAGTGTTATATTGGTGACAGCCATTCAAAACTCAAAATCTTATTTTTCTAACCTACTTATCTAGAGAGATATTAAGAAAATGCCTTGAGCTTAGATTTAAGGGGCCTAATATTTACCATCTCAATTCCTCAGATACCAATATATATTCCTTAGATATAAATACACGATGATAAAAATATATAACTTGTAATAGCACTTTGAATACTTCAATGTCCAATGGACAGCTTTTTTATAAATAAAATAATAATTATAATATTAAACGCTCGACCTAATGATATCATTTTGCGCATCGCTTATATTAGGCTTACATTAGTATTAGTCATAACCAAGCAAGTACCTACAGTATCTACTAGAAGTGAGGTAATATATTTAATACGTTATACGTATAGAGTAGTTTATGAAATAAACAGGACAAGTGTGAGTAGGATCACTCACTTGTTAATAAATATAAATTTATATTAGCCGAATAATTTAAGTATTAATTATACAGGACAGAAATGGATATTAAGCTAAATTGAATTTTTCATTTTTTTTTCTTATTTTAGGTAACTTATATGTATGAATATGCCGCAATGGTATTGCATATAGCATATGACCATTGCGGTATATTCATATTGTAGAATTTTATAAGCACATTAAAAGTAAATTTTATTATGCATATTATCCAGACTATGCTATGTATAATTTATATAACATACATTTTACATTCGTGTCCTACTGTACTGTAGATCGATATAAAACACATGCCTGTTAGACATTGACCTAGACTTTTTATAGAGGACTAACTTTGAGTTCATTGAATGAAGCTTATGATTTATTATTGTAAAAATAGTTTTCACCATTACAAAAGATCAAAGGAACGAATGTTGGAAAGATTGTAATATAATTTTATTTGTTTTAGGCAGCTCAGGATCGCGGCACGACCGAGGAAGCAGGTCGGTAGATGCATAACAAACATCTACAGATATATCACACTAAAATACCTACACCCTACAATCGAAGTGTTTTCGAAAATAGCATTGCCTGCGTCATTGCACATCATAAAACAATTTGTGCAAGAAGCTTAAATACATAACACTGTGATTTGCAAAATGTTTTGTTTTCAAATAACTGGCGACTGGATGTCAGGGCGAAGGTTGTGTATTCAATTCCCACTCGGGGAATTAGCTATTTTTATTTTGTCGCTCTGGTTACAAGACTAAGCGCGGTGTGTCTATAGAGTCGCGTCGAGACTATATCGAAGATATCTTGAAAACTAGGCGGAAAGCAATATATCACACGGAGAGTTGGGCGAGAACTTGGAGAATGGAGTGTCCTTAATATTACGTTCCCTCTGCCTGCCCTGCTTCAGACAAAAATATAAAAAGAAACAAATGTATTAAAACTTTGTGAGAGATGTAAAATAATTTCTATTTTCAGAAATCAATTTCTACCAGAAGATTTATTGAATCAGGAGAATAAACAATATCTTATAAATAATGATTACGACGATTATCGCAGCGGGATCGCCCGGTTACGGCCGCCGATGCATATTTTGCATACAGCCAAGGCGCCCTCACCGAATGACGAAAAGATCGCGATCAGAGTCCACCAACCAAGGGAAGACCCAAAACTTTTCTATCAATCTAAAGCATATCTTGAAGAAATTAATGGCCAAAATATTAATAACGAAGTAGCGTCTGTTTATCCTGGCCGAGAGGTTATCAGAGCTGATGAGAAGTATCGAATACCCAAGCATTTATTGAGAAGTAGATCCGACAGTAATCAGTTTAATTCATGTACGTTCACTGTATATATTGAGATGAAATTTATATTTCACAATGTAATGCAATTTAAGATACGAATTATAATACATTTTTTCCTCTTTTTTTTCATATCAGTATCAAAAATATGCGTACAATGCCCTTCTGACAAAACTCTTATAGCAAAAAAAGGTATGGATAGAGTTTTCTTACAAAATCCTTTGTTAACGACGTGCTCAGGACGGAAAGCTCCTAGAAATGTTAGCTTTGCTCACTTGTACGGACCGAAATTTGGAAGTCTGCTTCCCCATGGAGCTCACATTATACTTGGCCGAATCACTTACGACAATCACGTTAGTTCACTTACTGCATATCTATTAGAGATCCATATTTTTTTTTGTTGCTATATATTTTTATACAATCATATTTACGTTTCAGACTATCCGACACTGCGAAACACAAGTGCACGTTATTGTTCAATCTTGCCCGACGCCTAAATATTTAATGTCGCAATGTGACGATAGAAAAATTTGCAAATTCACATGCAGTGATCATTCGTTACAACTACAGGGCGAGTCGAAGTTAGCATGCAGGGAGGATATGACATGGGAAGGTCATCTTCCATCATGCAGAGGTGAATCACTAAATACAATACATAATATCGATGAAATTTTGTTAATTTTGTCTGGTCGATTACTTTTTCATATTGCTTACTTAGCAATTATTAATTTTTTTATTTAATTTTAATTGCAGCTCGTAAGTGGTGCAAGCCAATACCTCCTCCTGACTATGGACAAATTAGTTGTAGAGGAACAACGTCTGGATATACAGCGGGATTGTCTGAGGGATCGCGATGCAGAATTCGCTGCCCCATGGGGTCTCGATGGTATCCAAAGCCTGTTACTGTCTGTCGACGAGGGAATTGGACAAACTCAATGAAATGCGTCCCCAAAAATGATTATTAGATATATATTAATGTTTGCCAGAGTAAAATAAAGCTTTAATAGTATTAAAACCAACATATAACCGCCAACGACAATATATTACAGGAATTTATCATTCCAATTTTACTTATTGTAATACGAGTAAGTGAAATTGAAATGCTAAATTGAATATTACTAAATTAATAGGTAAGTTTTTATAATCTAAAATTCATCTTGCGAAAAATCGATACAAGAAACAAAAAAGGTTACTTACAAAATACTTATATCGCAATATATAGAACTTTTTATTAGTTTTTATATTAGTAAATAAAAATTATTCTATAAGCTTTTCTAACTATGCATTTTATTAACACAAAATGAATATACTATATTTAAAAGCAACTGTATTTATACTTTCTTTATTATTTATACACTATGTCCAGCTTCTTTTATTTTTTAAGTATTTCCTAAGAATACTTTGAATGAATTTATAGTAAATTTAACGTATTTGACATCGCGAAAACTACAATTTTAATTTGTCCCAAGAGGCTGAGCCAATTGTGACGAAGTTTTTTATTTTAATAAATAAATACTCTTGAATTGAAATAAATTGACTTTTATTTAAGTATAAATAAAAGTCAATTTATTTAATTTTTTTTGCAATTAAGTAAATTTTGAAAAGTTCCAACCATGCTGCTATTTTCTCCACTTGTACTTCCCCAGCAAAAAATTAAAAATGGAATAGGAAAACGTCACTGTCTATTCTCCTCCGGTCCCGTTGGTAGTACTAATATTGGTAACTGGCAATACTAATGAACGGTGGTAATATTAATACTCTACAATTTGTTTTATATTATTTAGAACCTTTCAGTGCTGTTAATCCAATTTTATTATAATTGTATAATAATTAATATTATGTTTAAATTAAATTGTAATAAGCTATAATATGTGCTTAAATATAATGTGTAAATTTTGTTACGTTACTATATTAAGTTTAATAATATAATTTTAGCACGAGGGATTATGTACCTAAAAATTCCATCGATATGGCAACATATTTACCGCGCTGTGTACCAACTCCTGTTTAAAATTAGAAATAGAAATTGACAGTTGCGGCCGTTACATGTTTTGAGATTGGCGTTTAGTGATTACACAGAAATTTAAACTTGTATTTATTGATAGTTTTGTAGGCAACGTAGAAAATGAAAATTTAGAAATAATAATTATATTTGAATAACATACACTTACGTTTATAATTTTATAAATAACAATGGGAAGTAATGCAAGCAAATCTAACGCCGAGACAGCTGGACTCACGCTAAAAAACGACTCCGACAAGGACATAAGCTCTAATTCTGATCCTCGATCTCCAACGCCTGAAATAACTCGAACACCGCTACAGGTATACACATAATATTACGCTTTGCATATAATTTGATCATATATTTATAAAAGTATGAGACTTGTGGTCTTTTTGTGAAGTCGATGTCATATTTATTACTTTTTTAATAGATTACTAGAAGCTTTAATGAAACCTTAAAATTTTATCTTATCATTATAATATAATAAGTATTTTTTCCACGTTAAATAGTTTAATTTTTCATTTTAGGTGAAAAATGGGGGTAAACACAATATTACAAAAAATGTTGATTTGCGAAAGAAATTTGAAAGCGAAAAAGCAGATGGAAAGCTTAGACACAATAACCCAATTTTATCTGCTGTTATAAAAAATCATTTACAGTCATATGATCCACGTTCACCTACTCAGGATTTTGAAAGAACACCTATTATAGTATCAAAAATTGATGAAAATAAGGATAGCAAAAAATTGTTAAGAATGAACACAGACAATAACAAGTGTGCCAGCCCTTGTTTAAATAATGATATAGTGGGTAATAACTGTGATGATTCATTTGATATAAATGAAATAAGTCGCCCGGATTTAGTGGTACCTAAAAATTTGTGTAATGGCTTTTATGACTTAACTTTAAATGACACTTTAAAAGATAATGAAGAACCATTAGGATCATCAACTGCATCTAATGAAATTATTCAAAATGACATTTCTGAAGCATGTGAAAAACAACAGTTTCTTGAAACTAATTTTGATTATGTAGAAAATGAACTTGACAAATTTGAAGACAGTGAAGATAACACTGACCAACAAATAGACGAAATAAATCAAATTAAAGAGACATTGGACTATGATTTAAAAAATGTCGCTCTATATAAGATCCTTAATGAAGATCCACGATCTCCTTCTACAGGAATAGAAAGAACTCCTATTGTAGTATCTAAAGTAGAAGATGTCAGCAATGAAAATGTTGAAGAAATGTCTGATGATTCATTAATTAAAGTATTGCAAACAAATATTGAACTAGATGAGGAGCTTGATAAAAATTCAGATGGAATTCTTATTTATGAAGACCAAGTAAATGCGCATCATGACACACCTCAAAAACCTAGATCAGAAAGCAACAGTGGTTCCAGGACACCATTGTCCTGTATGAAAAATAAAACAGATTCTGGACATGGAAGATCCAAATCAACTAATAAAATATATGACACAAAAAATCAAAAGTCATCGAGACCACAGAAAAGAGTATCACACATTCCTAGACTGAAATCTTTAACGCAGCATTCTAAACTTATTTCCTCTGAAAGCACTCTGTCATTAAAAAATATTTCTAAGGCAATAAGTGGAGATTGTGAAAATACTCCACCACATTCACATCGTGACAAATGGGACAAAGATACTAGTATTGTACTTTAAAAATGTATTGCCATTATTATATGATTAGAAAAGGCACTGGGGAATTTATGAGGCATGTAAAAGAATGCAAATTTTTAGTTTTTGCTACACATTTCTTAAAATGGGCAATGATTCAGTTATTTTTCATAAATCCAATTGTGACATTCAACATTTAGTTTTAATTTTATTACTAATAAAGATCTTTAAATTTAATTTTGTTTATATTCATTAAATACATAAAACCACACAAAAAAACTATTCCTCTCTTTTTGTCCAGTGGATAATGGAGTGTAGACGAAAATTGCTTTATGCTGTATCCCACACACACCAGGGCAGGCAAAGGAAACCTAGTGTAGACAATCCGATTTTTTTTCAGAAACTACGCCGGGCTTTTTGCCTTGGTGCCAGAGCAAAGAAATGAAAATAGTAATAAAAATAATTCTTTCCAAATGGGGATCAGGAACTTTGTCGCATTACATTCATATCTTTCTGCGCCTGCGCCAGGACGGCCTCAATCTTAAATAATTTAAATATACTGATTTCCTCAAGTGATTCAAACTCACAATCATCGCGATTACAAAGCACACGTGGGCAAAGGGGACCTAATGTTAAGACACTCCGTTTTCTCTCTTCTCCACTTTCCACCAAATCGTAGAGGCATTGCTTGTTGATTACCAGAAGTGATCGCGCTTTGCCTCGAAACTAGAGGCAAGTAATGATCGCATATTAGGCAAATATTCATTATATAAATATCGATTGAACTTTTCCAATTATATGAAACAAAAATTTGGTTCTACTCACAAATATGCCATTCTCGTTTTTATAGTAAGGTCGACGCACCACGGACAATGTGATATTTTCAGTTAATGAGCTTCAAAGACGGCGCTATTTTAGGGATCGTGACTGAAATGGATCACCAAAGTTGAAATGTTCAAGTCAATATTTTCGTTATGAAAATGCTTTCGATGTATTTCAGTCTTTATGTCGAAATAAGTATGTAGAGGTTTACTTCCATTAATATTAGGGTGGTGGTTGGTATGAAATAGCAGTAACTCACTAGCAGAGAAACTTCTCTTAATATTATTGCGAAAATCCTTCAATACTGTAGAATAAACTGGTAATAGACAACTTTTATTATAAGCATAATTAATAATAAATTGGATTTTTTGTAACGCAATTTAAATTAAAGAAACACGTCAAATTAAACAAACCTCTAAAAATTCATTTTCATTAAACATTCATTAAACAAGGCCATTAAGTGAAATAATAAACCTTAATATCAATGCACATCTAAACTTTCTAAGGATTTAAAAAAAATTCTAAGGAAAAAAGGAAAATACAACATTTATTTTTCTACAACATTTATTGCACACACAGATCTTAACAATTTCTAGTCGAACATCAATAAACAGTATAGTTAAAGCATGAAATAAAGCAAGTAATCACAATTTTGTATTTTATTCATGGAATGGTATAAGAAATAATAAGAAAACCATGACAGAATATGTATAGCGTTAACTAAATAATTTCCAGTAGCTAAAATACGCAGCCTTCTTGTGTTACTAACAGTTATTTCTTTAAAATCTTCGCAGATCTATAAATATAATAGAACATAAGATAACATGTACAGTAATAAATTGCTTTAAAAATCTAGATACACTGGAAGTTTGTTACTTTAAATACAACAATGTTAAATAAATGGCATGAAAACAAACTAATTATTTTAATAAGTGCAGTTAGTTGACACAAAATGTTGGAAAGTATTGGGGACACACATTTTTTTTAGCAATATATAACTAAAAAAAAATCTTTAATAAAATTAACTATGGTTTGTAATCTACATTTATTTTTTAATTAATGGTCCATGGTAATATACTATCTAATTGTAAAATATGTATCCATTTAATATCAAATAATACTATATTTAAATGTTTAACAAGCACATTTTATATATTTTATTATGTTAGAAATAAACATATTCTAATATAATTATCCTGCAGTTAAAGTAAGTACATACATAATATTGAGAATAAATGAATTTGATATACAGATTAATAGATAGCCCAATACAAAAATTGCAAGTGTTTTTAGTTTTACCACAATCTCCAAATTATACAAACTATTATATAAACAATATGATCAGTTTTTTCATTTTTAAAAATGTGCTTGTCTTTAGTTTCTAACTTAATAATATGATAGGTAAGAAATGTCATATACATTGCTAATTTCTTTGATAACATTGACAAGTGGGTTTTTATGATTTCATCATTTAATGATATTATTAATAATTAATGGTAGAAATAAACTTCGCTAAACATAACAATATATATAATAGCCATATATATTTGAACATGTCGCAAATTGATTTGACTGAAAACTACAATAATTTTTCAAATGAATATTTTGTCTGCAACCCATTTATTTGCTTAACTTAATTTGGCACAATATATTTTACTTTTCTACAGATATAATAATACATGTTATATATAAAATTTCAATTGTGTATTCTAAAGAATTATAGCATAGTATATAGTATTTGAAACTTCATAAATCACATAACAGATATAGCAATACCATTTCTTTCTGCAAAGTAACCAGCAATATCTAATAATTTATTAGATGTTTTTGCATAATGAAGTGGTTATTTTATTTTCTAATTCTAACACATTTGAAATAATATTTCGGTTAGTCCTATAATATTTATTAATGTCCTGTAGTTAGAACAGACACATTATTATTTAATTGTCCAAACATTGGTCTTAATAAACATTCATCATTTATAAATCAATATAGACAAGGAATGGAAACAAGTTATTGTTTTACATATTATTATAAAATAAAAAGGATAAAATATTCTGGAAGTTTGAATTTCTATAAAGAAATAAATTATGAGTATTATCAAAAAATACCTATATATATTAACGTTTAATATTTCAAGATTCAATTAGTGTAAAAAAATTACTCACATTATATATATATTTGGTTACAAAGTACTTTATATGACAGAATAGAATATGTAAAAGATATAGAAACTATTGCTATGACAAATTGTAATAAACAATTAAATCTGAATCTGAATGAATTAAAATCTGAAGACAATTAAATAATATATTAATTTGGATGAACACACACACTTGTCTCATGAAAAACTTGGTTTGAATTTAAAAAAACCTCTTTATATTACATATTAAAACCAACTTGTGTGTGGCCCACACCATCTTTAGTTACAACAATTCAAGCGAAGCCACAAATAAAGTCTACTATAATATCCATTATTTCATTATATTAATAGACATACATTGACAAAATAAATCTAGCTTACATGTATACAATATAATAATTAACTTCTTTTTTTAACATTTTTCATATTTTTTTTTCCAACAGTAATTAATACTACACTGCTTCAAGCTATATCCCTTATGGGGAATAAATATTAGTAAGCACTAAGTATTAATGAAACAATTTAGGCATTTATTATGGAAAAAAATGACAATTTTCAAAATGTATCTTATACAATAATATACATCCATCCATATATCATTAATAAAATATTAAAAAGCTATGTTAAATATGTCTTAGAAGGGTATATTGCAGAATATAGAAAGGTAAATGGCAGTGCTGCGTATAGTTGGTATGTATGTAAAAATTCTATTATATTTATTGCTAAATAAACACTTAACATGATATTTATCATATTAATTGTTTATTGAATAAAATTTGATTGAATCATATATTATATACAAAAAATAAAACTCATAATAAAATGCCAGTACATGTAAAAAGATAATTCTTTTTAAAAATGAGAATTTTCGTATCATTTGCATAAACAATTATATGTATGGTTTGATACATATATATTGGGTGGAGATTGCTCAAAGCAGTTATTATTTATGTAAGGCATATACTATTTTTGTACTATATAATACTTTGTATAGATTTAGTATTGAGGCTTAAAGTTATAGGTATTCTATACCGTCTACTCTAATACAACAAACACTACTAATATCATATATTTTTTTAATTAATTTAATATGATTAAATGTTTGGAATGGCAATATAACAAATACATTTTACTATGAAACAATTATATAAAAGTAATAACAATTTTACAATAATTATGAAAGGTCTTTGAAATTACAACAAAAAAGGCTGTTAAAGATTTTAAAAAACCATTATGTTTTTAATTTTATAGCTCATTTATCTGTTCTTTGGATATAATGTTAAAAAAATAATAATAGATACTTAAATATAATTAACAAATAATTTAGTGTATAACCCCAATATTGTTAGAATCAATGAAGTTAGTTAAGATACAGTTTTCATGCTTCATTCTTGTGAGTTGTTTCCCTCTGGAATAGGATTAGTTGAAATGTTAGTTCACAATCAAAAGTAAAACCAAAAAAAAAAATTACAAATATTAATAATAAATTAAAAGTTCTGATGTCACTAAGTTGCTTTAGCTGTTTTTATATATATATCTATATATTTTGCTGATGTTATATTTTGCTGTGACTTTTACTTAGTGACAAACGACAAGCTATGTATTAATGTAATTACTCTTTTTTGTATGTGTTAGGTTAGGTAGGTTTCTACTACAGTTTCATACAAAATATATATTTCCATTTCTTCGCTCTGATGTCAACACAAAGTGCAGCGTTGAGTACCACCACTCAACACGCAATGCCCCCAGAATCTCTAAACTATAGGTTCCTACCCTGCCTACTGTGCTGTTGACATGTTTAATAGTAATCATATTTTTATATACACATGTTAGCTAAAATAAGTTTTATTGAACATAAATTATTTGATATTCAGGTTAATGATACATACTCATGCCAAAAAAACTTTTTAAAACTACTTACCAGCTTCCTTAGTATTTAAGTTCTGTGAAATAAAATCCCTTAGCTCAGAGTAAGCTTTATTCAAGTTATCATTAATAATTATGATGTGGAAGTTTCCAGGCTCCTGTCCTGTAAATAAATAGTAAACCTCAATCCTAAATAATATTTCAAAAATCCATACATATTTAGCATAATCTTTTACAATGAAAATAAATTAAAAATATAATTATTCTTTAAAATGGGGAATTGAAACCACAACTATTGTTTACAATCAGACTGCACCATGATGGGAATAAAAAATAAACAGAAAACAAGGAAAAAGTATAATATCTACAAATATAAATATTATTCAAGTTTTTCAAGACTATTATCCATTTATTAGATGATAATCTCATTTCATAAGCGGATATTAGATGTCAAGGCTTCTCTTCTTCAAAGATCTTATATGGCCTCTAGTATTAAGTGTGTAATGTAACAATGTGTTATGTAGTAATGGTGTGTTAGTTCCACACTATTTCTGACTTGCTACAAAGCAAGGAATTAAATTTTTGGGTAACTCAACACCATGCTTTGTTGACCAAAGCAGGAATATAATATATTGATATATATGTAGTAATTATTTTTTGTTAAAAATATTACATATTGAATATACCATTCTATTGAGGCCTTTGTGAGGTGTTATGCACATAGATTACTTATGTATGCACAATGGTTATGAGTTGGATCCTATTCAGGGGAATACAAATATTTTTAGAGTTCCGCCAGCCAACAAGCAATGTCTTACGAAATTGGAAGAGTGTGGGAAATGGAGTGTCCAAGCAAAAAGTTTGCTCTGCCTCTCAAAACAATTTTTAAAAAGTTACCATATTCTATTTCACGGCATGCAACATCTAGTCTCTTTTTTAAAGCATCCTCTTGTTCAGTATTGCGGCTCCTCAAACGTCTTTCCAATTCTTCAATAGATGGCGGCATTATGAATACCAGAAGTGGCTCCAAATCTGTATGTTTAATTTGCTTCACACCCTCAATGTCAATATCAAGGGTACAAATTTTACCAGTGCGACGAACATCTTCAACTGCCCTTTTACTGTAAAAATTATTTCAAGCGAAATAGAAAGTAACATAAGTATAATAATTACTTTACTAAATAAAAATCTCAATTTAAAATGTTGAAACTTGGTATCGAGACTAAAATGTAAATAAATCAAATTAAGAAAATGAAAACGTGCGTATGCATTTAGCGTAAACAACTAACTATAAACATTCATCGTACCAAAAAAGCATGATAATAATTTGGAGCATTGCCAAAATTCTACACATTGAGCACATGGTCAATAAACTAAAACAACAAGATTCCTTACCTAGTACCATACATATTTCCGCTGAATGTCGCATTTTCTATGAATTCGCCTTTCTCAATAGCAGCTATCATATTGTCTTTCGTAGTAAAATGGTAATGAACACCATCTTTCTCACCGGGTCGCGGGCTTCTCGTTGTATGTGATATACTAAATCCAAATTTGTCAGGAAACTCCTTCAGCAAACGCTTCAATAATGTACTTTTACCTGATCCTGAAGGACCGCACAACACTAGCGGGCGAGGACCTTTTTGTACCATTGTAGCTAAATCTAAAAAATATACTTATTAGATATGCCGAAAACAGGTTAACATTAAGTATTATATTTCTTACATTTAAGGAAATACGTGGTTAGATAATACACACGGTGCACAGAATGATTAATAATTTATTTATAAATAATATTTAACTTCAATATCTAACAAATTGTTTAAAAATCGAACGCATAAATTAAAACGCATACAATTTCGCGCAACCCAATTATACATAGCAAGGAACAAATATATGAATATATATAACGTACAGAATACAGATAGAAATAAATGGTTGTCAAATCAATGAAATTGGAAAAAAATATTTTTGTGTATGTCATGTGAAACAAATTATTTTCGAATAATTAATAAAATATTTTAGTTATGTCAATTTATTACAAAAAAATTAAATTATTTTTTCTCTTAAAATAAAAATTGTCATTTAAATAGTCTATGACAAAAACAACGTTTTCTTTATTATCTACATTGTCTGGTCATCTTACAGCTGATAAACAGGAAGTATCAATTGTGAGGTTTTCAATAATGAACAAATTAAAAATATATAAAATCTATTTACTACTTAAATTTTAAGAAGCTAAAATATTTTTTACGGTTATAAAATAATGATATTGATTATTTAGTATTTATATTAGTGCTAGGGGCAACATAACAACGTTAAGAGTATAGTAAGATAATGTCATTTCCGGTTTTTATACAGCGGCCAATTGCAAGTTACCCCTCTACGTTTTAGTGGACTAAATTTTAGCCGTTATTTTGGAGTCCATCAAGCTTGCATCAAGTTCGTATTTTGCAGAGGAAAACGTTGATCAACATCGATTTTGAAGTATCACGAACTGTTTTTTTGGCGGAGGCTAATCAGTCTCTTGGTTTATTGTGGCTACTCGAGCTTCGTTAACGCAATTTAAAAATGGAGATTCATGAAAGGAGACACATTACAAGAACCGTATGTTACATTTTTGATTTATATTTTGTTGACTTTATTATTTAGGTCGGTAAATAATCATTATTATTTCTATAAATATTAATTGCAGCATCAAGATCAAGAAAATATATACGCTGGTAAGAAAATTGTCGTTACAATTCCTAATAAGCGACAAGGACTATCAGTTCGCGGCGCTTTAGGAGAGTTAAATTCTAACGTACAGCCTCAGCGCGAATTGAACACGGGTAAAGCATCCGTTGCTTCTGTTGAATTGGAGAAAAAAGTTAGCAATAATCGTTTAACTGTGCGCAGGTAATATTTGTGTTAATTTCTACTACCCACATTATTTTTATAATTCATCAGTAATTTAACTTGAACTTAAGAAATTATAATGCCATGCATTAATGGACAATTAGTATTATTATGTTATATTTTTTAAGACATTAGATATTAACTGTTCTAAAGCAAAAATATTGAAAATATTGAAAGATATCTTACCTTAAAAAAGCATTATGATCTTTGTATTATTATCCTGTATAATTATAATTTTACAGTAATTACCATCATGTGCAGTCTAAAGTGGATACAGGTATGGTCATAAAGCCTATTGTTCAACCATCATCACGGCCACCACTTCGGAGAGAAGAAAGCACAAGAGGCCTGGCAGTAAGGGCTGCGGCAAGGGTAATGTATCTACTACATACAAATATTTTTAGTTTCACACTATTCCACAATGGAGTAGACAGTGGAAGTCTGAAACTTGAGATAGAATCTTAAATTAAATTCTATTATTATCTGACACTTTTTTGCACCCCAAATAAACTGCCCCTTAAAACCTTATTACAAATCTATTTTTTCAATCGGAAGTTTTTTATTCAATACAAAAATTTGTCAGTTTATTTAGACCATTATGTTATTTGTTCAGGCTGTTATTAAAGATGCTGGAAACAAACAAAATGACATGAAAAAATCAAATGCTGTTATTCAAGCAAAGAATGCGACTCAGGATAGTAAGAAAGTAATAAAAGTCCCTATTTTGAAAGAGACAAAGGAAAAGAGGACCTTGAAACCTATTTTAAAGGAATCTACAGAATCACTGGGCAAGCTCAAATTGGCTGACAGTATTAAAAATGAAAAACATGAAAAAAAATGTGTTTCCCGGCCAAAACTGCCAGAAGATATTGAAGATATTGACGCTGGAGATGACAGCCCACTGCTTATGTCTATTTATATAAAAAATATTTATAAGTACTTAACAGAGTTAGAAAAAAAGTATCCTATTAAAGATGATCATTTACGGAAGCAGGTAAGTGTCATTGTTAACCAACTTGGAGCAGGTTTGAAGTTTTGTATCACATTTTATTTGCTTGCAATATTTATAAGTAATTTATTTAACTTATTTTTAGACTGTAATAACTGGTCAAATGAGAGCTACTCTCATGGACTGGCTGGTTGAAGTGCAAAAACAATTCTCTTTGTCATTGGAGACCTTCCAGTTGACTGTGGGAATAATTGATAGATATTTACAGGTATATTTTATTATGTACAATATAAATTATGAAGAATTTGAAATTTAGAAAATATATGACTAAGTGAGGCCAGTTGTGGTGCAGGGGCACAAAGTGTGACTGTAAAACCTACTGGTTGTGGGTTCGATCTTCAATCTAGGAGATGAAATATTTATTTAAATTTATATTCCCATTTCTTTGCTCTGGTGTCGAGGCAAAGTGCGGCGTTGAGTTCTGCCACTCAACACGCAATGCCTCCAGAATTCGGCAGAAAGTGCGGAACGGAGTGTCTTGAGCGGCGTGAAGCTGATTTATATTTTTAGTAATGAACTATTAACTATATTTTTTAATTTTTTATATTTATTTTATAATGTACTGTAGTCTTGGTTAATTTCCAAGACGTAATACTACAGAAATAGTGCTGTGCCTATGATAATTCAAGATTTTTGGCTGCTTTCATTGAAAGATTAATTCATATATTACAGGTAACAAACATACAAAGGAAACAACTACAACTAGTAGGTGTATCTGCCATGTTCATAGCCAGCAAGTATGAGGAGATCTATGCACCCGATATAACTGACTTCATATATGTGACAGCTAATGCATATTCCAAGTCTGAAGTGTTCCAGTGTGAGAGGGAGATCATGTCAAAGCTTGAGTTCTGTCTCGCTCGGCCTATACCTTTGAGTTTTTTAAGAAGGTATATATAAATAGATTTATTTGTTGTTCACTTTCGAGCTGTAGCGTTCGGCAGAGGCGGATGGAACCTTGTGGTAACACTATTCCCCAAATTTTTTTCAATTTTCGAGACATTGAATGTTGATTGTCGGAACACAGCTCTCCTGTTTTGGTTGGCGGAGCACTTGGCCTTGTTACTGAAGTGATGAAATGAAGAAACGAATCATGCCCTTCATCGAGTCGAAATCGAATCCATTGTATCGCATATACATAAAAAATATTAAAATGCTTATAGATGCGCAATTAATCTTTATAATTGTCGTAGATTACTACGAAAATTTTAAAGATTGATTTTAGAGATTAATTGCGCATGTTTTTTTTATAAAAAACAACTTCTAGATATAACTAGAAAGATAATTTTTTGTTACAGATTTATAAAGGCAGCACACGGAACATCCAAGAATCATCATTTAGCTAAATACCTTGTTGATCTATGTCTCATTGAATACTCTATGTCGCACTACAATCCTTCAGAACTGGCTGCAGCCGCCATGTGCTTGTCCTTATATCTGCTATCCAACAAGAAGCTACCGGATGTTTGGACATCCACAATGTCGTACTATTCAGGATATACTTTAGAACATATCGAACCAATTATTAGAAAAATAGCCAAAATAGTAATAAATGTTGACAATTCAAAGTACAAAGCAGTTTATAATAAATATTTAGATGTCACTTTAGCTAAAGTGGCGAGCTTGCCGCAACTGAAAGCAGAGAGGATTCAGAAGTTAGCTGGCATATCGCAAAGTACTATATGATTTTAAAAATTTTGACAGATTCATAAATGTGTTCAATGGAATGCCATGTATGTATTGTATGTATGTATGGACATTCTTTTTTCTATGTACCAGTGTGCTTGTTTTATTGTGTAATATATAAAGGACTGATGTAAGCTGATTTTTGATATAAGGTTTGTTTAAGGTATTTTTACTTTAATTAGATTTAATTTTTAGACATAGTTGTATGACGGTGATATTTGAAAGTTGTTGACTTATTTATATGTGTATTGTAATGATCTTTTCTGGTTTTTTGATATTGTTAAACTAGTTTTTGTGTAGGCATTTCGACTTGAGCGCGTTTTATTTGCTAAAAATATGCGTTATACTATTCATTTTCTTTAAACATTATTTGAAAATAAATTATATTTTATGACATCAAATGATATATTTGATAAAGGTTTTTTAAATGTCGGTTTACTTAAAATGATCCTTTAAAGTTGTATAACAATTTTAACGTATGGTCTTTGGTAACAAAAACGTACAGTATTTTAAAAATGAATTGTAAAGAATAACAATATTCTAGTATGAAAATATTGACATTGTTACGGTCCTAAATACTTGACTGACTTCAAGTAGGTACAGTAAGCCGAGTTTTGAGTTTGTATTTCGATAGATAATATTGTAATTTGATATTGTGATTAGATTTATTATTCTGTAATAATTTGTTGATTAATATAAAGTTTTGTAATAAAATTTATTTAATTTAGCCGTACCTTTTGTTTTCTTTTAATAGTGAGAGTGAGGGGCACAAAATGTGACTAAACCAATTGGTTGTGGGTTCGATCCCCACTGGAGGAATAAAATATTTATTTCCATTTTTTGAATACAGCGTGAAGTTGAATTTTGAAGCTGAAGTTTCACGCTGTATCCCGCACACAACAGGGTAGGCAGAGGGAACCTAATGTTTAGACACTCCGTTCCCCACTTTCTGCCGAATTCTGGAGGCATTGCGTGTTGAGTGGCAGAACTCGACGCCGCGCTTTGCCTCGACGCCAGAGCGAAGAAACATGGAAATATAAACGTAAAGGAATATTTCACATCTTCGAGTGGGAATCGAACCCACAACCGTCGCGCTTACGGTCGGGAACAATTTTAGATTTTTGCTTATACTGGCATTAATCACGGCTTTTTCTAGTGTCTGCCTTCCTGCTTAACCTACTCCTAATATCAAATAGATTATAATTAATAAGATATACTCAGGCTTTTATTTAAAAACGAAGTCTATAATGTTTATTAAGTCCATAAAATTTAGATATTCAGTAGAGCATAAACTATCTTGTTACTTTGTTAATTATTTATATAATGAAAATTGTTCTAGTTTTATTTAAAACTGTTATAATTTAGGCCTGAAACAATTTGAATTTAATTGCTAACTTAGTACTTAAAACCGCTAAGCTAACTGTTGAAGAATATAAACATTTTTTAGTGATTCTAATAGCGTGGTCTTATAAATGGAGGCTTTGAAAGTTATAGTTTCGCAGTGACACGACTTCCACTACAAAAGGCTTGTGAATTTCCGCAGCTAAACGGGTAGCCTTCATCACTGCCAAGGGAAAGTTACAACGTTCTCGTAAATCACATCCTAAAACACTAAATAGACAGGTCTCATTAAAGTTTTCCTACGCTAAGTCTAAAGATTAATAGCTATTGGAATATCTTGTAGATGGATAAGTACTAATTTCGATCAGATTTACTGAGATATTTGGACTGATGCATTTTTTTAACACGTGCCACGGATTCTGGTTTAAAAAGTTAACTTAAGCCAGTTTTTTTCTAGAACATTAAAAACTATGATGTAACTTGATGCAAGCTATTATAATATTATAATTTTTTACGTTCATGCTTTATCGCTAGCGTGCTGGCAGAGGGAACGGAATAGATTTAAACATTTTTTTTATTTTCGATGTACTTGCGTAATAAAATAGAATTTTTTAATGTGTTTTAAAAAAATATACCTTAAAAACCTAGGTTCTGACAGCCTTATATCTGAGTAACCTAGAGTTAGAGGATCAATAAATATTTGTACGCAGTCGTTTGAAACCATAACTATTTTTAATGGCTGGCTGGCCCTGGTTTGCAACAGTGGACCGCAGCACTGCGATTTCCATGGCTTTCCCAAGCTACAAATTCCAAGAATTTATGACCTCTGAGTTGGGTGGCTGAACAGTTTTTTTTTTGCTATCGGCTCCATTCCTACTGCAAAATTAAAAGGAAAAATTAGTATAATCACAATTTTTGCTGTCAGTAAAACGTAGATAACAATATGTAGTAGAATAATTTTATAATAATGCTTCTCGATTTTACTACCTAAATGCACATCTACATAAACGAAATGGTCACTGATAAAAATTAATTGAAAAATATTTTCACAAAAACTAAAACTTTCTATGAGCGTTTGAGCTTAGGAATCCCTGCGTCTTTGATTTATATGTACACCCGAATATTCCTTCAAATATATTTCCACAAACATTCTCTGCTAAAACAGTGTTATAAAAATAATTCCTTTAGAAGAGAGAGAATTATGCTTTACCAATTTATTTTCAAAATATTCTCTATTATTTTTTTATTTTATTTATTCCCAATATAATAGGGTAGGTTGTATGTTGGATTACGAAGCTCAACATCACGCATTATTTGCGCTATTACCAGGGAGAAAAAATAAAAAATCAACTCATATTGTTTTGGTCTTTCATGCTTTATTATTCATTTATTTTTCTTTCTATTGTATAACCATACGTACAAACCCGCTACAGTTATACTGAAAATGTTACAGTGATTTACAAAGTACGGTACCTGGTACATGGAGGGATCATATTATTCATTGTACGTGTTTACATTCTTGAAGTGCCATTTCAGAACAAGGTGTCTTTTATTTTAACTAACCACTACAGATACATGGTTCTAAGAACATAAATGTAAGCATTTTTTAAATTTTACCAAAATAATTAACTATAACTAGTCTTTTTTTTTGCTAAATCATAAAAGATTACATTGCAGCTATCTACAGACCACTCGGGGCCATCCGTCAGACCGACGGCTTTGGGTACAGACCCCAAGTGCCCCTATGGTGAAGATGGGATTGCAGTACATTAAAATTATGTATTATAGTTGTAGTATAATAGTAGCAGATAAAAAAAAATATTCGGATTATTTTTATCTTTACGTATCTCACTCACGTGGGGCTTCTACAGTCTTAAGTTATATCGAATCTGATGTAATACTCCATTCTCGACTATGAAATGTTATTATAATTGTTTAAATTTTCCTCATTTAAATAATTTAACACTGTACACATACATACTCTTAATACTATGACAGGTACTATTAATACTGTGATACTATAATCATACTACAAATATCATATACAGACGGATAGTGCCATATATTGTAATGTCGAATTTTTGTAAAATGCGCGAGCCACAACATATATATGCGCACAGCCGTTGTAATGCTGCGGGGCTTGTCTCGTAAATACTTTTCGTACGCAATTTACCGCTTTGGGAATCTTCTTAACGGAATACTGGGGCAGTCAGTGAGCCCCCTGATATTTATAATTTTCGCGAAGCCTTTACTGAATCGCTTTTGTTCTTTGTGAGTCCTTTTCAGCTAATTTTTTGTTTTCTTTTTACAATAAAAATGAAGGTAATTGAATTTTTCTCCCCCCCCATATCGGATGGGAGGACGTATAATTGGACTTAATCAAGATGATTATTCAATTAATATTGTTTTATACATTATAGGCCTTAACAATTTAATTTATATAGCATGCATCTATCTACCTTATATTGTCAACTTAATAAAATTCAAATTGAAATATTGTATTATTATAGAATTTTCAAAGAAAACAAGAATTATTGCGAGGCGAAGTCATCTTCCATTTTTATTACAATAGTTGGCATGTCTTCGTAACTAAGAAAATTGAAAACTTTGAAGTTACCGAGTACGTACCCGCACCTACCCACCCAGCTTAAATATCAAGAAGTTAGTTCTGTCTGGTAACAAAATGTTCCATATTATTGTCGTGTTATACTTTTCTACTTAACGTCTGGAGTCGCAAGTGTCTCCAAGTAACGGTACTTCCGTTGTTTCGCGAACTTTTAACGAGTTCGTTGGACACGAGCGGAGCGGGGCTCGAAGTGGCGACCGACGTCTGCCGCACATATGTTACACGGCGCACACTCGTAAACACTCGCGGGAATATTATGGAACCAAAACTTAGCTTATCAGTCTTTTGTTTATAGAACAATATCTATAATATGTCTAGTTTTTTTTTCTCCTATTTCCAGGCCATTTGTGTCCAATCGTGGCGCAAGTGTACAAGCGTAAACACGACAGGTTGTGGGTGCGATTCCCGCTCAAGGAAATTAAATATTTATTATTTTTATTTTTTTTTGCTCTTCTGTAGAGGCACACGCGGCGCTGAACACCTAACGTCACCAGAATTCGGCGGAAAGGGGGGAGCGGTCTACCATGCTACATGCGGATTTAGTGGGAAAACTATTTTTTTGAATTTTATTTATTATTTATAATAATTGAAGCACTGATACTGATAAAGCAAACAATAATAATTTAAAACTGTATTTTTGCTTCTGAATCCATTAAAAAGTGTTTCGTGCGTTTAAAGTATTTAACTGGCAATAGCACTTAACGTGAGAGAAGCTAAGCGTTTTTAAAGCAAACGGTGATCTCTTATTTTATTACACGTTAGAAATAGTAATGATAACTCTTCAAGTCTTATTCTCATCATTATTAGTATTTTTAATAGTATTTTTAAATCAATAACAACAGTACACACGATTACATTACAGAGCTTAAGGAACTGCTCGGAATCCTTAGCGTTAATGTCATGAAATGTGTCCAATCTAAGTATACTTTAAAAAAATGGTGACATATTTTTTATATAAAACAACAGAATTATCAGCAAAGATCGAGACCTCATCTCAACTACTCGTCTCCTTTAACTCCTTGCTCTCATCATCTACATTCATTACCGGCTGCGCATTTGCTATTTTATAGAATACCTAGCCAAAATATAAAATAAATAATATGTGATACCTTACTTATTGTCTATTCATTGCCAATGTATTGTATAGAATATATTATTTATTATATTCTTCTCTTCAATATTTACCATATCCAATAAACCATACATCAATCGTAATAATACTTAGTTAATAGATAGAAAAAAACGCTCATCTCTCGTAAATAAGAGCGTGTGTTACGATCAACGACGTCGGCCGGCCGCGGGTAGCACTTAAAAGTGCCGTTAAAAGCGGAACCGTTTCAAAAGCGGCGTATAAATAACGCGACTACGACGGCATTCACCGGCGACGATACTTTACCCATAATACTCGTTTCGTTTCCATTTGCTGATTCGGTTTTATTATGGTTTAAACAGTTGTTGTTATAACAACTGCAAGGTTCTGTGATTTATAATATAGTTAGTGTGATCTGAATAGTGTAACTGATAGACAACGCACAAGGGTAACTATTGTGCGTAGATAACGTAAAGGATTGTAGACTTGTCACACTCCCCAAATAGAATTTCAATATATATATTATACTATTGTTACAATATTATAATATTCATGAAGTTAAAAAAAAAAACTCTTGCTGTATAATATGTCGTAAAACGCCTTAAGTTCAACAATGTCTTGTGAAAGTGAAGAATAGATTTGTATGACACAAGTTAGAACAAGCCGAAAATCGTAGAGATCAACACGGCAAGCGATGTTTGAGCCTAATGTTTGTCGTTGGAGGGTCGGACGAGTGGACTCTGTAAAAACGCGCCCCAAACGCGGGTGAAAACTGTCGACGCCTGAACTCGGGCGTGGGGGTTACTTAGTGTTGTCAGTTGGAAAGTTCAAACATCGATGTTTTTATTTCTTTCTTTTTACTGATTACGATATTATTCTTGATATATCATAATTATAATAGTAAGAATTATATATCGTTTAAATGTATTTTAATAAAGTATCTCTTTATGATAAATAAATATAATGATATGCAGTGTGCATCTTATAACTTTCATAATCAAAATTCTTTACTACTTTGTTTTATTTGATTCTTTGAAAGTAAAAGCGTCCATAATTTTACAATATGTAAGCCTGTATATTAAATTATTCTCTTTACATTTACAGTTGTTGTGAGACACGCCACTTAATTCTATGAAGTTGTTTATAAATATAAGGGACTTCTGACGTAAATGATGATAATTTATTTAAATTGAATAAATCGATTGTGCGATCTCCTCCCTACAAGAACATCTCTTATTAGGCAGCTTATTTTATTAGCAGTGTGGCTTTAAATCAGCTCGACGGGTACAGGTGAGGCAATCGTATCCCCTTCACGTTCGACGATAATTTTCGTTTCATTTGCTTCCTTCTTATATTAACCTTGTCTTCTTCGACTGACTTAGTCTATATTTCACTTTACATAGTGTGCGTACAGAAATAAATCAATTGGGCCAATATCATGCGTTATCAACGCTATATGTTTCGTAAACAGAGCTAGTAGATTTACAGCGTGTGATCCATAAATTGTCTTCGAAGGGATTCTGCAAAATCTACGTCAGCATGGGCCCGGACAGGGTCAGAGTGATTGGTTCATCCATCTGCAGGGTCGAGGGATCGTGGATAAAGTAACACGCTATAATCGCTATGGATTATCTTGTAAAGGTGCGAAAAAGGTCGCTTTATTAAAATAAGGCGATTTAATATTTTACTTTTGTTTTTATTTTCCTCTGTACTAAAAGAGTCTTTTTAAAATGACACTTTTAGGCATTATCATTATAAAAAGATATTTCGTGATTCCGAGAATTGTATAGATAGACGAATCGTGCGAGAATATTCATGAAGCTGACATACGATTATTTATAGCTTCACCTGGAAACACAATCGTGTCATTTTAACTCTCAACTATGAAATGCTAATATATTGAACATAGCATTTGATGCCAGACGTCGTAAAGTGCCAGTATTTATGTGTGAGCAGTCAGAAATCGCAATCCTGGGTAACCTCCTCTACCCTGGGTTGTGATTTCTGTTCAGTTTTCTTTGTTTGGGTTGCCTGTTACCATCGCGAGGCTTTTGAAAATTGCTTTTAGTTTAATGTCTGCTTTACGTGGTACGTGCGACTGCAACGACAATGGGTAATATTACGACTCCCGCGTGTATAGTATAGTCGACGGCGAAAGTCGAATGTTCTTTTTATCGTGTTTTTTTGAACGATCACAAATTTTGCCAAGTCTTATATGTATCGAATGAAAAAAAAAGTGTTACCTAGAGAATGACACAATACATCTACTGCACCACGACTGACCTCAGTAGGTACGATAATGTTTTTATAATTGCATTGTTAAACATGTTGTATGTTTGACTGTAATATATATTCAAGAAATAATAATTATAATACAAATTAACATTTTTTTTTTCAATTTTAACTACTACTATACTACTAAGAGTACATTTATTTGTCTACTTGTCCAGTTTTTAGATAATAATTTACTTAAAGATCTATTTATTGCAAGATACCGCATAAATTGATTAAAAATTAAAAAGTCAAATGTGTGAAAATTTTCAAAAAGCAAATTGAAAATCTATAAAAAGTATAGATTTTTAGGATTGCTTTATGGAATTTGGTAAGGAATTTTTATTTACAATATGATAATGTAATAGTCGTGATAATAAATGCCTAAACTATAATAATGAAAAAAAAAATCAGATCACTTGTTTGGTTTAAAACTGAACAAAGAATATATTTGGTAAGAAAAGAATTGCGAATTTGGCTAGAGAAGACCAATAGAATCCAACGCGCACTTTAAGAAGCGATTTTCAAGTAATAAAAATAGAATACAGGAATAATGTACACGAAATGGAGCCTGAAATATAGATTGAATATTAAACTAAGTGGAATGTGGATCTACAGAACTGGAGTAGATCTCTCTAAACTCGAGGTAACTTATGAAATAATAAAGATATTAACTCAAACAGTGTTTCAGCTTAAAACTAATATGCTAACTCTAGACTAAACTCTTAATTTTAATTTTTAATCCTATATAAAAATTAATCGTAAAAGAACTATAATATATATATAAAGAAATACGTAGTAATAATCAAGAAGTGTATAATTTTTTTTGGCTCGACGACAAACTCAAAATGTTCCGTACTTAAAACAGCGGGCGACAAGAATAACGTTAGCTGCTCACGCGTGTCTATTGCTGAGTCACTTCCGTTTCCGTCAGCTTTTCATATCAGAATGTAAAAGTAATATATTTTACATTTATAAGTATAATCCAAAAGGCATTTAATAAAAGTCGAAAGAAAAGCGATAACAGTAAGCGATGGATTTTTTCTTTCAATATATTTTTTACATTTATATTAAACTAGCGATCGCGCGCAGCTTAGCCTGCTTATTTGCATCCGTAGAGGTGAATTCTAATAAACCATGAAACACGTGTTCAATTAAATATTTATAAGAGTCTAAATTTCCAATTTTATAAAAGTCGGTGATGATTTAAAGATTTTTCTATACAAACTTTCAATCTCTATTTCACCCCATCAATCAGAGTAAGAAGAGAAAGTGTAGTGTTAAGATTCTGTGATTATTCTTAACCTACAAATTTAATAACAGATCATTTTTGGGGCGGACTTGTTTCAATGATTTTTATTTCTGTTCTGATAAGTTAAAGTCTAGCGTAGGATTACAGCTTATTTCTAACATCTAACATAAAACGTAATAACAAGAATCACTTACTTATTTTTTTGTATTAATACATACGAGTGTGTGTCGAAAATTAAATATAGATCTAGCGTCATTAATTTTTCATCGTCTTTGTTTAAGATGCAGAAGAATGGTTCAAGAAATACAGCTAGGAAACAATTCGTCTGTATTTTTAAAACTTTGAACAGGGTTTGCCTACTAAGTATTCGTTTTGGGAAAATTCGGAGCTGGAGCGTTGCTTGAACAAGTTAAAAGTTGTGTTGCAAATGAAGCGTTACAAAAATGAACGCTGCCTGACTTCTATCTAGAAGTTCCCTATTGATATACAGTCGTTTGTTAAATTATAGAGTTTCTTAATAGAAAACGTTTGTAGTTATATTTGTTAAATTTGCAAAAAATAGCTAAAAGAAAACAAATATTATGTAAATACTCGTACAAACCTCATTAAGAGTTATGGTTAATTTTTAAAGTAATTTAATTATGATACTTGTGTCTATCACGAAAAAAATGGAGGTGAAGTAGGCGTAATGAGAAAAGTTTATACTTAATCGAATGGTTCTTGAGTAGTTCCACTCGCGATTGTGTGGACCGTTCACTCTTTGCTTTTTCGTTTGTTTTCATTTTATTTTTTCAGGTACGGAGCGAAATGACAGCGCGAAAACAAGTGGGACTAACTTTCGGGCAATCAGCATGCCTAACTTTTGGGTGGGTTAAATCAAAGGGTTCCGGTTTTATGAAGACTTATTTCAGACTTACCTTGAAGTTGAAATTAGATTTAATCTGGCTCGAAGCTTTAGGATTGAATTTTGTAAACAATTTCAAATACCTCTACAAGTTCAGGCTTTGTTGAAATACCAATGGGAACTCGGGATGCCGTTGTTTAGAATTTCCGCTAAAATAAATTTGTAAGTATATGAGGTCGAGTTTTGTGGATTCTATTGTTTAATGAGTGGTGCGTATTTGATTGAGATTATATGTTTTTGTGTTTCAGTAAATACTCTACTAATATATCTTTCTATACTTTCGTCATATAGCGATTCGTGAACTGTTAAGAAGTAAGTACATTGTGTATAGCTTATAAAAATACAATTGTGCAGTTTACTCTCTAGTAGGTAGAAAATTTATTACTTGCTTTACAATCTTTTCAACGGATTTATTTTGGTTATGTTAGATTACTATTTTGGGTACATATATTATATTAAATTGAGGCCGTCGTGGCGCAGGGGTGCCGCCCGTAAACGCGACGGTTGTGGGTTTGATTCCCACTCGAAGAAGTGTCTTAACACCGAGGTTCAGGACAATTTTTAATTAAATCAACCTTAGACCATCCTACATTGTTTTATATTTACCGTTTCTGATTTCTTATAATATTTATATTTTCTTCACGCTATATCCCGCACACAACAGGGTAGGCAGAGGGAACCTCGGTGTTAAGACACTCTGTTCCCCACTCTGTTTCTGCCGAAATCTGGAGGCATTGCGTGCTGAGTGGCAGAACTCAACGCCGCGCTTTGCCTCGACACCAGAGCGAAGAAAAACTGAAATATAAACGTAAATAAATATTTCACTTCCTCGAGTGGGAATCGAACCCGTCTCGTTTGCGGGCGGCACCCTTGTGCCACTGCGCCACGACGGCCTCTACGGTACATTTTTAAAGGCTAAAATAATAAAGGAAATCATAAATGTAGTATTATATCAATTATTCGTCCGTAGACTTGATGTATTCAATATTCCAAATTGACTTTTAACATAGCATTCAAAAAAAAAAAAATAAGGCGATGGTTAATTACAGCGTCGAAGTCTTCATTTCACTGACTGAATGCTAAACGATAAAACCGCATGAATC
>JBAIZZ010000157.1:783572-949837 GCA_037355905.1 Heliconius aoede
TTATACAAAATATTTAAATTAAATTTTGATATTTATAGACTGAAATCTGCACGCTCTAAGAAACTTTCCATGATTTATGATGAAAATATATTTTGTCCAATATAATTACATAATTGCATATTTATTTTGTGCTCAAATTAAATTTTCAATAATCATTAGTAGGACATGATTTACTTGACAGATTTGTATTTATTCTGGTCTTGTGACTAGAAAGTTTCGTTCAAACAAATAATATAGGTTTCCATCGTGCGGGGAGCACCTGGGTGGCACTACGATCGGTGTATCCCTTGGGAAATAAAAACTTTGTAGCACGTAGCGTCCTAAAGCCTTCTTGCAGTCTCGTCCCGCGACACGTTCACCGACTTGCTGCCGACCTACGCTTTATAGTTTTGATTTTCAAGCACACTAAACGTTTATTTTTAAACTTTAAGGTGTTATATATATGAGAGTACATTTATTGTGAGAGTATATGCAAGCGCTAAAATAAAATTTTTCATTAAAGTGACACGCACAAGTTTAAAACTTTGAATTTCTTGAAATGTCCTCGCTAATAATACTATGGCAGTGGCACTGAAAGTTTTCGACGTACCGAGTTCGATAACTGCCTGGATCTCGGCAGGAATTTTTAAATTAATTCAAAGGATAAATAAAATTAACGAAGTTGGCGAGGATTAAATTACTACGACGTAATTTGTGTCAAGAAACTTGGAATATGGATCATGATATCAAATTAAGTTCCACAAGTGGTGAGATATGTAAATTGAATATTCACAAGTATTGTAAGACTATTCTGAAAGTGGACTGTATTATTCCTTCCAAAATGTAAGAAACTATTTATTTTCTTGATAAATGTTTTTTTTTGTGTGGTCTCAGGTTGTAAAAATAATTTTAGTATATTTAGTTAAGGTTAATTACCTAGGTATGCGTATCGATATCTTGTCTAACGACATGTTAACCGTTATTGCTAGCTGTGGGTACAAATCTCACACGGATTGCGTTCACCGCATTGATGTTTGTGTCGGTCTAGTTAAGACAGAGTGATACGCTGTGTTCCGTCAGTCAACACGCTGTTTTGTTTTTGGTATGTGTAAATAGGAAACGTACTTAAATGACCGGATAATCTTCAAATTTTCATTGTATGCGTTTTGAACTATTGTCAATCTCATTCATTAATTGGTTTTGATTTTTTTTGAAATTATTTTAAATTAATTAAAAGTGTTACATTATTTAAATTTGTTCAGATTAAATCACGCGTGAGAATTTGATTTAGAAAAGATTGAATTTCAGACTATAATAGTTTTTATAAATCCATGAAGCCTTTGAATAAACATTTGCCTTTTAGCCCTTTGTAGACGTGAAGAGATCAAGAACCATACCCGAAACTTGTTTAAAGTTCTATCCTAAAAGTCCTTTTTGACGGCAGTTTTTATGTACAAAAGTGTACCGACGAATGAAAGAGGCAAACTGTTTCAACTTAAAGGTAAATAAATACAAGCAGACAAATAAAATTGAGCGTAACTCGAAAAGATTTTAAAACGATATCAGTTTATTTATCGATACATTTTTATTTCACGGTTTTTGACACTTAGTTCGCTTAGCTATAAATTTTATCGAAAGTATGTTTACATATTTATTTAAAAAAAATATATAGTCAGTGAATAAAATTATAGTGTTGAATAGTACATATTTGTATAGCGTAATAACGCTAGGAACAAAGGAGAAACTAAATGTTAATTTTTTATGTTAAAATAAGCTGCTATTACTTTTATTTTCTTAAATAATTTTCTATGTATATAACAAAGATTGAAAGCGACGGCGGGGCAAACCTACGTAGCAACGTCAACATACAAGATCGGCGTTTCACTTTTCAAAGGGCGAAAACTTCAAGTTAGCCTCGAGGCATTTCATAGTACGTCAAGACGTTTCCCAATTTTAACTTTTCTAGAGTAGCGATTTTAGAACAATTTCCGTTTTGACGGACTCATCAAATACTGTTGATCTTTCAAAAGCCTTTTAAAGTCGAGGTTCTTTTGAAAATAGTCATATTTTATAGTTAAAAGTTATAAATATATACATGTACTATAAAAGTAACTGTAAAAATATATAAACCAATAAAAAAAATGGAAAAATAACACATAGAAAACTGAATTGAAAATACTGAGAATACTTTCCTGGATGTATATTATATACCGGTAATGTATTACCATATGTAAAAATAGTGGATCCGTCCTGGATTAAAGTGTCAACGGACAAGTGGAAAATCTAAATTTGGTGCAAGGAGCCCCCGTCTGTGTGTCATTGTTTAGAGATCTGGGGAACGTCGGTGGAGTCAATATGCGGAACATTTCCTATTACACGCCCACTTCTTCTCGTGAACTTGCGGATGTTCGAGGAGTTGATACAACTTTACATAATTAAATTATATATTATATATAAATAAATTAACTTTTCAGACAATATAAAAAATCAATCAGCTTCACGCTGTATCCTGCATACAGCGGGGTAGGCAGAGGGACCTACCTAGTGTTACACTCCGTTTTACGCCAAAATTTCCTTTCACTCCTTTTTGTCCAAATTTGGAGGCGAGCAGTGGGTCGACAGCAGAGCGAAGAAATGAAAATATACATATAAATATTTCATCTCCTCGAGTGGTGTTCGAACCCACAACCAGTCGGATTTACAGTCGCACTTTGTGCCCCTGTGCGACAATTGGTGCAAGTTTTTTTTAGAAATTAGCTTTTTTAATTACTTGTGCTTGTACGCAACAAATATATTAAAGAACTGCTTCAAATAATTTAGTAATAAATTTAAACTATCACGAAAGAACTAACTAATATATTTTCATAAGTACCCATTAATTTAAATCATTATTAATAGTTGCCGTGTTATTATTAAATAATAACAAAATTAGTCCGCGCAACTTTATAACGACTAATTCGCGAACAAACGAGTGCGCAAAATGAAGTCATAAAACACTATGAAATTAGTTTACGCTACTCTTTCTTTGTTGGAAGTCTATTTAAAATTCCAAGTTCCGGGGAGGAGTGCGATAATAAATCCGCATTACCAACTCCATGGAGTTCTGAGCATATTTTTATCCCAACACAATTTGTAATGGAAGCGACACGCGGAGACAAGAGAGCAAGGCGAGAGGGGGGAGGGGGGGTTGTAAGGTCGGAGGCGGCAAAATTACTTGCAAATTCCATTTACGAAGTCGGCTAGGCGACTTCAAAAGAAACCGGCGACTTGGTTGCTCGTTACTCTATGATTTTAGCTAATTCCACAAACTTCCGATACTTTCGTTAATTTAAATATATATTGTTTTGTTTATTATATAATATTTTTTTGGCGTTGAATTTATTGCGAATAATAGGAATTAATTCAACACCATACGCCGCATAAGATGTGTATACACCGGCTCAGTGCCTGATTGTAAATGTGAAGCATGTGGGTTCGAATCCTACTCGGCAATGAATGAAGTTAATTTCCTCATTTAACTTGTCAATGTTGTGAAAATTAGATGAAAAGTAAGGAACGATTGAGTGTGAGTGTTTTAAAACTAGAGCCTACCTTGTTAAACGAGGGGATATAATGTGATGTTAAAAAAAAATAAAAAGATGTTCACTGATTTTTATAAAATTGTATAATATATTAAAAACTACAACACTCATTTCTCTAAAGCCATTATTGTTGCAGAAAAAATGTTTTTCCCTCATGTAATCTGGATTAGACAGCAAGTTGGATTTTGCATGAGGATTAATGAATAACGCTAGCAAGATATTAAAGAAGATTTACTTATTTTAAAAGTAACGCCACACTTTGACTGTATTCGATGGACATTTTTATATATTTTAGACTTTTTTACTTTCACTCATTAGACAAATGCAGCTGGCGCTGCAATAAGTCAGAATGTAAATATTAACAAGTACAATTAATGTAAGTAAAAAAATACGTAATCAAGATGAAATAATGTGAAGGAAATTAATAAAAATAGAGAAAACTATAATATGTTATTATTTTAATGTGAAACAGACAGCTACTCTTTGAATATATATTATATAACTAAATACTCAATACAAATTCAATATTTATATATTAAAATTGAAAGCTAACACTTCAGAACAAAGGAAGCGTCGAGGGAAAATGAGAAAAATTCAATGCGAAAATAACAAACCGCTTCCTCCATTCCGCAAGGCTTGGCTCTACACGTCCGACACCGTCTAATAAGTGTAGACGCGAATGAAGTAAAAATTTCTTCCATTGTCATTCAGTGGACGTAGCGGTGGTAATGACCTAAGTTCGCCGTTACGTTCCGTAACTTACATACCAATCGGACTCGGCAGCTATTGGTAATCATGCTGCAAACATTGAAAACAGAAAACTTCTAATTATGTTCTTTGGTTGGGGCATCATCTGTAATTCTATTCTTTTCAATGTTTACAGCACTGCTTTGATATTAAGGTTATTTCTTTTTTTGTTTTACATTACGTTAACACACTCCGTTCTTAATTTTTTGGCCAAATTCTATAGATATTGGTATGTTGAGTGTCTTGTCTTGTTACCATAGCGAGGAAAAAAAAATAATTCATACCCCAGAATGAGCATTGAATCCACAGCCTTTATTTTTACAGAAGGCTTCAGATAATTATATTATATTGGTTCTACTTCAGTTTTCAAGTTAAATCTATAAAATTAACTAGTTTCTAACTAGAGTCTAAAAAATTTCATATATTTTTAATCTAATTTAGATATTACTTTGTATTATATTAACGTTTACTCAAGTTATTTTAATATATAATCCTAATATCAGATTCTTGGAAATTTATTAATATAAAGAAAATATATATTATTTCAGATACATTTTAATTTCAATTTATGAATATTCTATGCATATTTTAAAATAAAATTATGTTTAGGAATCGGAAAATCACCTTTATGAAAAATATACATTAGATTCTCGTAATATTATGATTAAAACTCATTATCATAATTAAAATATTCTTGTTTCAACTTTCCCATAATGATGATCTTGAGTATTGAATTTTTTCTTCTATTTTGTGATTTAAATAAATTAAGATAGTTGTCAGGTTTACTATGAACATGATAATAAAAGTCAAATTATTCAATTATCACTGCGAGAGTTGTGACTTTGCTTTTCACTCGGGAAAATGTACTGTTATTTTTGAACATTTTCTATTTTCATTTTATTTTTCTGGTAATAAGGCAAAGCGCGACGTTGAGTTCCGCCATTCAACACGCAATGTCCCAAAACATCTCTCTCTCCCTCTCTCTCCGAAAAATATTTGACAACTAAAGAAATAACTAAGATTCTTAACGTGTTATTCAAAGGTAATACGGTGTGAGTCGGTGCTATTATGACAGGTGGTCGTTGTTCTAAAATTTATAATGCAATAACGAGCCGAATATATTTAAATAACACAAAATTTTAATTTCATATCTGATGGCTTAGTATGAAAATGCTTCTATTGTATAGACTTTATTATAATATAAATCACTGTCCACTATTTGCATTGCATGATCTTAATAAGAATTTACTAGACTATATCTTAAGATTTACAGTTGCAGATGTGAGCTGGTCTTAAGATAAATAACGTTATAAAATAATAATTTCATTATAATAGTAATTTACGATTTTTCTTTTCTTACGATCTTCACGTTATATCAGGGTAGGTAGAGGGAGCCTGGTGAAGGTAGAGCTGGAAACGTTGGTGATTGAGTGGTAAAACTTAAAATAGCGCTTTGCTTCCACCAGAGCGAAGAAATGATAAAAATATTAAATATTTCATTTCTCCGAGTGAGAATCGAACCCACAATCTGCTGCGTCTTTAAAGGCAAACACCTCTATGCCAAGACTGATATAATCTACGATGATGGAAAATATTACAAATTAAAGTCATAATAAGTAAACATTTCTACTTATTGAGGTACGCAGCTTGAGTTAGATATTTATGGTAGACAAGGATGACTCCTTATATAAGCCTATGACCCATGAATATTACATATATGAGCCCGCAAAGTGTTTATTCTGATACTATACCTCGGTTCACATCACGACCGCAGTCTCATGCCAAATAAAACATCTAGATTTTTCCTCTCGATCTCCCAAAGTACGTCTGCCCAAGTTTTTTGACTTAAAACAGCAAAATAACTTGTATTTCTTTCGCAATATTGAATCATATAAACGTCTTCATACGTTTCATATTCTAAGGCTCTCAGAGCCACTTACGTTGTCTTCTTTGAAACGAACCCCGAGGATGTAAGGAGTTAAAGAGTTGATTTAAGTAAACAACTTAGTGTCGAACGTCGTAGGTATAAGGTTCATAATAAGTTGTGGGGGTCACACTCTTGGCTACCAAGAATAGAAATTGAGGGAAGGTGGCAGTAAATAACAAGCGAGATCGGATTATTTCGATAAGATCGTAAAATGAAACAAGGCTTGCCTCTACGGGACGTTTTCTAGAATATGTTACACTGAACACGTTAACCACGTATGCATGAAGGAGCAATATTTGACTGCATATTTATTATTCAATTCTCGTGCCTTTTAAGGTCTACTTGGATGTATTCTATAGTCTACTCTATATTACTAGTACGTTTTTAGACACTGTCATATTGTATATTGACAATATGTTTTGTATAGTTGAATTGTCAATAATAAATTATTAATTTAATATGTTCAAAGAGTTCTTTAATAATACTTAAGATGTTCTAAGATATTACAGTTAACAATTAACCAAAAAAAAAACTGAAAAATTACAATATATACGATTTAATTAAGAGAAATGACTAATATATTATATTTCAAATTAAAACGCGATCAATGTATTTACACCCAAGAGTAGGAGACGCGACCGCTGTAATCGAACAGCGCGGTATGTAAAGGCACGCGCGGGTCACGGCGTCCGAGTGCAATCTTATTTTTCTGAGCGGCTTTGGCTTGGTGCCGGCGGCTTATTGCCTACGTGCTGGCGGCCCGGTCCTGCCCGTCATATTATTCTATCGAGCGGCTATCGCGTACGCCCACGCCGCCGATATTAGTATACCCGGAGCTCTCTGCCTTCTTCAGATATTGGCGAGGATCGTAAATAAAACTGCCACTGGCGGTGCTGGTTGCGGTTCATAATGCTTATCACCTTGAGAACTCGCCCAAGAATGTTCTACGTTCATATTTTTGCTTTACAATATCGGTATCAGGTTTGAAAATTCAAATGTCACATTGATATATAAAGCTGTTTTTGAGTTTATTTTTAAACGGTTGCGATGGTCTAGATATGTTTTATTAATATATTGTATAGAAATATCAATAACAATTACTTTGTAGCATATACTCGTATGTAGGTCAACTATAATGGAATAGGCAGAGTTATTGTTGTCGCGAATGTCGCCGTAGAGAGTTGGTGGAAAAAGTGAAAGTTTTTATCTGCACGGTCCCCGGCCGCCCGTTCTCATTTCCACGGGATCGTTCTTGATCGCAATCGCTGTAGGGTTGAACCACTGGGTAATTGCTGATTCGGCGATACACCTGACAGTCAATTCTGAGAATGATGATGATGATGATGATGATGACTGTTAATGTCTTTGCCTATTGAAGGGCGGAAGTAAACGGCGCAGGCATTTTAAAGTGCAAAGAAAGGTTAATCAGGATTTCCAAGTCTACAGTTTTAAAAATATAATTGAAAAGAAGAATATTTCAATTAATTTTAACAATGTAATTATAACGGTGAAAATATTTTAGACTTTAAAAGGCAGTACGAAACTAACAACCCTACAATAATAAGCTGTGAAAAACAAAGAAACACACACTCGAGGGGCGAATATATCTAAAAATAGATGTATCGTATCGTCGTCGTACGGTTGGTTAGTGAAATGAAATGTTTAAAAAATTATCAAGTTATAATTTATAGCTATTTTCGAAGATTTGTCGTTGGAGAGTGATATAATTTAGGATATGAAACTACTTTGGTAGTATTAAAATTAAAATTTTTGCGTGACACTTGATTAATTTTACTTTTAGTATAATAATTAAACTTTTTCACCTATCCGTATAGTTGAATTCACGTGAAAACATCCAAAAAGAAGCCCGAATCCACGTTATTAGCATATCGCGTTAGTGGTTAGCGGACCCCTAATAAAACGCCGAGGTAACGGCGTGTTTGCCGTGACGCCCTCGAGATGACAGATAGGGCACGCCACCTCGCCCGTTCCTATAAACTAACGCCAGCGAAACTAGACAAGTAGAAACGTTTTAAATTATATATATTCATGCTTATATTTCTGTGACAAAGCGGCAAAATATATTTTGTGTGGCGAGGCCAGTCGTGCCTATAAATGCGACTGGTTGTGGGTTCGATCCCCATTCGAGGAAATAAATTATTTATATGAATCTATATTTTCATTTCTTCGCTCTGGTGTCGAGATAAAGCACAAGTGAAATCACGGTCAGCTCTTTTCTTGTATTTGGTGCGTTTTTTATTGCAAATTCACAAGTTCATATAAAACTATAACTTAATTCCAACTTATATAAGTCGCCCGCTATAATAATTCACGTAAACTGCATTGAAAACTAACACGAATTTCACTTCTCGGAACCTTTCTGTACATAAATCAACAGTTTAATATCATTAAGCGGCTGTGCCTAAAGTACGCTTTAAAACTTCCCTGTTTTAATTCGCTTGTGAGAGATTTTAATTTAGCGCGAAACTGTTTCCTCGAACTCTATTCATTATTATGCACTCATATTATATTAACAAAAAAGTCATATTAAATTCTAGGCACGCTTTTGATTTTTTTTTAATTTATTTCATTTATATTATTATCAGTCTTGAAAAATTAAAAATAAATAATTAAAGATTACATGTAATTAAATGTTTGTGAATGTTTAATGGCAAGTCGGTACAGACCAAAGCGTGTGAATGTAAACTTGATTGGTTGTGGGTTCTATTTCGACTAAAGGAAATGAAATATTTAATCTTTCATATCTTCACTCTAGTAACGAGCCAAAGCTCGGCATTGAATTTCAGCACTAAAGACTCGATGTTTCCAGAATTTAGCGGTTTGTGAGGAACGGAAGTGTCTTAATGGGAACGGAGTGTCTTAAATCAAAGTAGATTTCAGTTTCTCTGTTAAATAAACCTTAATTTATTCCTATAATGTTTGTAAATTTGGTTTTTTCCGCTGTAATAAGCTCACTGTTTACGTATATTAAATAAAGTAGCTAAAGATACTTTCAGAGAAGATGGAAATTTTAGCAGAATCCACGACGATGGAGCTATTTTGTTTTTGAATGTTTTTGGTACTAAATTAGTTTATAAAAACTTGCGGTGCTGGCGACCCGTTTTCAGAACAAGAAAGCATTACTTTACATTGCAGTAATATTTTTCTTTTTTAACTTTTTCCTTGTTTTTATCATTTTTTTTTCTTGAAATACCAAAGAACAGTGTTTTGCATTCTTTGAACAAAATTAAGATGTACAGCTTGAAAAGTTCAGATGGGCATTGCTGTAAGCCTTAACAACAGCCTGTGCTACTATTTTTTACGGCTTCTCGTTATATCCCGCATAAAGTGGGTAGGCAGAGGAAGCTAAGACACTCCACTCTCCTACTTTCCACCTAGATCTGAAGACATTGCGTGTCGAGTGGCGGAACCTTACGTTTTACAGGTGTTATTTTAGCTCTAGAGAGAAGAAACGAAAATATTAAATATTTCGTTTCCTCGGACGGGAATCGAGTCCAAAACGTCTATCGTTCTTCAGTCAACAAATGTTGCACAAATGTTTATGTAGAAAAAAAACTAACTGGTTGATTGAAAAAGTTTGAGCTTTCATTTGATACTACAAACGGTTAGTCGGGCTATGATTAGTTTTTTTCAGTATTGCGAAACACAACATCTGCTATATTGAATTTTGTGACAAACAAAAGTTGTGGTTAGAAAAAAAAAATGTTTTTTTTTTTTAATCCCTAAATAAAGCTCTAAATAAACAAAAAATACATTTACACATAGATTTTCTGTACGATAGTGGAGTCCTAAAAACGAAATTTTGGAAAATCCATTTTTAAGTGTCTAGAATAAGAGATGATAGTTACTTTGAAATATCGTCGTTTTTGAAAATTGAAAAGTATAATTTAAAATTTAATCTTATACAGTATTGTATAATATAATCAGAGAATAAATATTACTATTATCCAATGTGGCTCAGTAAACCTTTTTATTCGATATCCACATTGTAGACGTACATTGAAGTCAACCATCTTTGGCATTACGTAATGCTGAAAATACATGAATAATGAGGTCAGACAGCTAACCTATGGTGTCTATGACTTATAATTCAAATTAAATGTGAAGTGTATATAAAATATGAGCTCCATAGGCTGGAAATGTCAACTTCTAAATTGAGTTACACTTGAACTAATAACAAACAAAGCAAGCTTAATTACAATAAAAAAAAAATTACAACCCAAAAAACCCATACCATCGCACGTACATTTGTAACATGGTCTATGGAAAAATATTTCTATATTTTATTCTCTTCATAAAAGTCAATGTAAATCGCTAGCTATTTTACAGTTATATTACTGGCGTTTTAATCTGCGGAGTGTAACATGTTTAATTTCTATGTGACGTCAGGGAGCACGGTTATAAAGTAAAAAGTAATTCAATAATTGACACAGAATATTGATATCGTTATAGAAAAAGGTACAAAGGAACAAATATTATTTTTGTTTTTTTTTTTTATTGTTTGACTGTGGGATCAATTTCCGCTCGAGGGAATGAAGAGCGCAATGTCTTCAGAATTCGGCGTAAAGAGACAGAAAATGTCTTAATGACAACGCAGTGTCTTAAAATTATATCTCAGGTTCCTTCTACCTACCCTGATATCTTCGGGATACAGCATGAAACGCCATTATTTCCACGTAATCTCATATTAATCTTGCTACAATTACAATTTCATTTGAGAAGTTTTCAGGTTGATGACGAATCGATACGACAACTTAACGACTCATTAACGACGAGAAGTCATAAAGTTGAGGTGTCTCACTGTTTAATATACCCGCGTGCAAGAAACAATTAGACACGGGTATACTCATAGAGTTTCACACTGTTACAGTGTACTAATACATCTGTCCTATGGATGTGGTGTAGTCATTTAATTCTTGAATTATCTTCTTGCATAATATAATATTATATAGATGACGATAAAGACGAACAAATTAATCCAGTTTCACTTAATAATTGAAAATTCCCTAAGTATGTGCTGTAATGTGAGTTATAATTATTACATTTGTAAAGTGCACTAATGGCACCAACGCGGTGCAGTAAGTTTATGATATACTAAAATTAATAAACAATGTTTTGTGCGTAGATTCCTCGTGTCCTTAAATAATAACCTTATTATTTTGATCATAATTATTATAAAAAAATATTTAATCTACTAATAAATTCTAGACTTGGAGACCACCTCCAATAAAATTCGCACATCCGCGTGAGAAACATGCTAACGTGTAGAATGACATGTAATACTCGGATATAAATCCTGGAGACACGGTGACGGGAGGAGACGCTTACGTAGAATGCTCTCATTCTGTATATCTGCTCTCAATGTACACCCGCTCTACTAAATTTCCTTTTAATTATACCTTGGAATATATGAGCCATCCATATAGGTTCTATTTGTAATTACAGTTATCTCCAAAAAAATCAAATCAGTTTTATGCTGTACGCCGGACATAATAGGATAGGCAGAGAGAATCTAGTCTTAAGAAACTCCATTCCCCACTTTCCGACGAATTGTGGTGGTGTTATATGTTGAGCGGCGGAACTCAATACCACGCTTACCCTTGACACGAGAGCGAAGAAAAGAAAATATAAATTTAAATAAATATTTTATTCCTCGAATGGGGTATCGAACCCTCGACCTGTCTCAAATATTACAGTTATTTCCAATATCAATTAACGCTATTCACATGGTAATGCCGCTAGTGATACAACTTTTATTAGCACTTTGTATTTAAAGTGCTTCAGTTAGTACGATAACGCGGGATAACAGTCGACTTGCACAATATTCAAATGAAATTGCATCTTTGCCAAAACTGCCGAGAGAATAGCGTCGCTAACATTACATTAATATATAAAAGCATATTTGACCCTTCCCGTGTCGCGGTCGTCTCTTTATTTTTATAGGTCTTTGAATAGCAAAGTATCAACTAAGTAATCCGTAGGCAGGCACAAGTGGTAGCTTTAGATATACATATGTATGTATTCACCTTAAGGTTCTCTGGCGAGTACTGTACAGTCGAAATATTAGGGGGCATTCATGTAAAACCCTGAATATAGTCTAGCCCTAATCTCTTTGTATGGAGCAGAGAGCAATTAAAACATGTATTGTTAAAAGTCTTATGCGGTTTTATGTATCGCTGGTGTATATTTAGAACAATAGGAACAGTAATGTGGCAAACAGCTTCGTTTTTACTTGAAAATGGCTAACTTAATTCTCAAAGTGAAATTCGACTAATATTTAGTTTATTTTTACGTTTACATAAGTGAGAGCAAAAACAATCCTGCGCTTCCACAATACGACAGAGATTATAGCATAGCTATGGTATTCATTTTTTTTTTATGGGAGAGGACAAGGCAAACGCCGCCCACGACCCCATGCAACACCAGAGGAGCCACAGATGCGTTGCCAGCCTTTAAGGTGGAGATGAAGGGCACCGGGGCCCGGCATTACCTAATGCGAAACGCAGTGGCAAGGGCCACTACTTCACACCGGTTTAAAATGCCGGGGGTGGTATTAAATCCGGTCGAGTCTGCCCATGCGTGTTGCCATTACTGGCGACGTGACCACACGTACTTTAGTCGCCTCTTACGACACCGACAGTACCAGGGTGATCCTATTCTAAGCCGGGACCACACGGCTGACTTAACCAGAGCGAAGAAATGAAAACATAAATAAATATTTTCTTTCCTCGAGTGGGAATCGAACCCGCAACCAGTCGAGTGTGCAGCACAATTTGTACCACTGCGCCACGACCAGCCTCGAGATAGGCTTAAGCAGTGTTTACATGTCTATAGTTTTTTTAGCTTCACGCCGTGTATCACGCAAAGCAGGATAGGTAGAGGGAAGCTAGTGTTAAGTCACTCCGTTCTCACCCATTTCCACCGAAATCTTATTGAGTGATGGAAATCAACGCCGTACTTTGCCTCCACACCAGAGCAAAGCTTTTACGGTCACACTCTTATTCATTTATATCCCTGAACCATAACTGGCCTCACAAGCTCACGTATACAATCAACATTAATAAGGTTAATCTTAAAAATGTATGTAAATGATTTTCACTGTACAACACCATTAAACCTTTACTGGTTTGGGCTTACACTCTTATAACGCTAATAATTTACTAATGTAGGCATTCGTCGGATCTGGCTTTCATTGCATCTATAGGTCGGTATCAATAGTAAATGCAATTAGTTGGAGTGCACCCTTTTTGATGTAGCACAGAGTGCGGACAGCACAGTACGGGTTGGTGTGTGAAACGAGACTAGACGTAGTATAGAAAATATATTTATTTTATATAATATATATATTTTGTTTTGTTCGTTATAGTAGTTAAATTCGTAGAAATTTAGTATATTACTTTTTTTATTTATAAAAAAAAAATTAAAAATTAAATGTATCAAGTTTGTGTAAATTATTATATAATTTTTAAGTTGAATACATTTGAATACGTTACTGATTATTTAGATTGAGGTAAACATGTTCTTAGCAAATTATAACAGTGAAAAGTGAAAAGTGAAAAGTAATATTTAGAAAAGTGAAAAGGCCGTTAGAGGCGCAGTGGCACAAGGGTGTCGCCAGTAAACGCGACGGTTGTGGGTTCGATTCCCACACGAGGAAGTAAAATATTTCTTTACGTTTATATTTCCATTTTTCTTCGCTCTAGTGTCGAGGCAAAGCGCGGCATTGAGTTCTGCCACTCATCACGCAATGCCTCCAGAATTCGGCAGAAAGTGGGGTATGGAGTGTATTAACACCGAGGTTCCCTCTGCCTACCCTGCTGTGTGAAGCTGAAAAAAAAAAGAAGTGAAAAGTGTCTTGATACAAGTGTCTACTATAAACTCTACTATAAACAGTTTGTAACTTGAACAAATTTTTCACTTTTATCAACTATTTATTTTGGAAAAACCAATCAACTCTGTTTTGGAGTTTATTATTTCCTTGTAACGAACGTGAACATTTTTAATTTATTTTTACGTTTTAAAAGTAAAAAAAAGGAATTTAAGTCATTTTTTTTCTACCAATATTTATAATTTTTTTATAAAATATTAACTATGTCTATGTATTGCGATCTTTTCGTAAGATATGAGAAGTCAGATTAGCTGATCGAATCCGTAATAAGGAGATACACAGAATGACAGGTATGTTTGGTAACGTGCTCAGTTTGATGGGACTTGGTTTGGGCTCGTTGAACGAATGAGTGATGAAAAGATGACAAAAAATGATGGTGGAATAGATAGACCTTCGAAAACAGAGTATTAAAGATACTCCTCAGAGAAGACTCCTCAGAGCGTTTGACATTCTATTCTCTCTGACTACCCCGCTAAGAATGTATTCCACGCTGTAGCGTGATGCTTCGTAAGTAAACTGTGTCCTAAATAAACCAACTTAATTAGTTTAATTTTTAACTACTATTTATATTTAGTATAGACGGGTTAGATGACAAATGTCAGTAAAATGAAATTAATTAAAAAATATATATATTTTATGAAGTTCTCGAATAACTACATACACACAGACAGCGTTGTGATCTGCATACAAAAATAAATAGTGTCATAATCTTTTACCTCTATAAATATTCTAACTGAAAAGTAAACATTGAAAATTTATGATTGGAAAAATGTTTGTTTTTAGTATTTCTTTCAACGAATAAAACGATTGAAGTTTTATATATGTGTATTATAGGTATATTTTTAATTTGCCGTGAGTATATTCTATGATGCAAAATGCATATTTCCACTTTTGCAATTTTTATTAATAAATAATAAATATAAGCCGAGAGAAATGTTTCAAAGCGTTTCCCAGTTGAAAATCTGTCGATATATGTTCAGCGTTGTTGATTTACGATTTCATTAGTTGCGTGCAACTCGACGAGACAGAAACAATATGAACACACGTACTTCTATTGGACAATGGAATCTGCATCTATGTATGGAACTGTGTGAATCAATATAGAGAATAATGTGTAAATAATATAGAGAGAATATGTTTTGGAAAATCTATAAATAATATATATATTGAAATTGAAAAAAAAAGCCAAAACTGTACATTAATTATGAACTAAAACAAATATTGAGGATAAAAGCAAGCAAACTATTGAATGAATTTTAGTGACATTTTGTATTATATAATTGTTAGTCATCAACAACATAATATAAACTATAATTTATGTTGAAGTTCTCAATACGTAATGTGAAAGAAATCCGCCTTATCATAAAAAAAAACTAGTCTCATCCCAGTTGAACTTTTGGAAGTATCAGTTTACCTACTGTGTAACTCCAAGATCTCGAAGGAATCCATGACGTTTGGTATATGCGACCCCTAATATTAATACCAACAGAATCTATCAAAAGTATAGAAGTTATAAAGTTAACGAAATATAATTAAAAGCAATTATTGTGTATATAACCTCGTTAGTAAATGCACGTTTTTGAATGTTCAAAAGCACGACAGATGGTAAATGGAAACAGCATAACAAGGGGGCGTACAGTTCAAACAAACGAAATTGCGAGCCGCTACGAGTTTCTAATAAGAGAACAAAATGTTAGTTTTATCACGATACGGACCTATAAATTATCTTTTGTGAATTTATGGATTAAAAAGTTGGAGATCAGAATGGAGATCAGAAAAGGCTAAGTGAGTCACATTATTTACTTTCACGAATCTTCTTACTTTTAGCTTATTGTATATTGGAATTCCCCCTCTATCAGGTGACTTCTTGGTGTAATAATTAAAACAGCAAGAAGAGTGTACGCGTGTATTATTAATTGCACACAACAACAACCTGAACAACGTACGAGTCACTAGCGTACGTACCTACTTTACGCAAGAGGAGTTAAGTTGTCTACAAGTCAATATACCTCTACAGCACTTATATCATAACCGGCGTTTGGCCGGAACACTTATTGTATGAAAATTTGGAAATTTCAGTTATTTTTTGTATTCGAAAACATGATTAAAATCATTTATAATATAGATCCTTTAAAATTGAAAGTACTTATAAAAATTTCGCCAAAAAGTAAGTTTAATTTTTTGTTTGATTAATTTATTTTGTATTAAAATAATATTATTGCAAGCACTTGTGCCAAGCATAGTTACTCTCCAGGTAGTTCGTAGAAAGCGAACTTTGGTTGAGATCCTTGAACCAATCCAAAAAAAAAAAAAAATCTTTCAAATTCTTTACAAGTTGATAATTTTATTATCATTATTGTTGTTTAATAAGAAAAAAATTCGATCGAAAGATCTTTTCCAAAAGTACTATAGTCACAGGTTCAAAACCTAAATGAAAATATCAAGGTTTATGCCAATGAATGTAGTGTCTTCTTACCCTGAGACGTACTTTTTATAGGTAGTTGGGGAACCGTTACGTTCAAGGCAGAGTAAATAGGTGCTTACTTGAAATGGTGCGATTCATAAGGGCCCACGTTGTTTCGACTTAAGAGGATGGCCATGGTGATAAATGGGGTAAGTAGGTTGTAGTGGAACAGGAAAACACGATGCTTTTGCTATTTAAAACAATATTATGTTTTACTTACACATTGAGTTTTACATATCTACATTACAATGGAAGGAAATAACTCACTCACATTTTGTTTTCAACAACTTATTTATTTTTTTTGTGATAAAATATGTAGGTATTTATTTATAGTAAAATAGGAGCTTAAAAATATATTTTCTTTAATTTTGTTTTCACTAAAACCTTTTTTTTCATTACCTTCACGTTATTAAGTTTGCAGTCATATTAAGATGTGAAATTCTAGATTTTTAACTTCACGTTTAGCCCGCATGTAGCAGAGAAGGCAGAGGGGGTATACTCCGTTCTCTATTTTCCGCTGAAATCTACAGTTCAGGCAGTTCGTGATGAGTGGCGGGAAAACGCCTCCAGAAAGAAGAAAATGAATTTATTAAATACTAGCGGTCCACTAGCGGCTTCGCCCGCATACTATTTATAACATTTTAATTACGCTGCATTTGCCAATATATTGATAAATTCAATCATTATCACTGATGTTATGTAGCTCATGAAGAATGCAGCTTTCATACAAAATAAAAAGAAATTAAATCGGACCAATAGATCTAGAAATCTTAGCGTTTAAACAAACACAAATAAACTCTTCCGCTTTATTATATCAATATATATTTAATTTCGTCGAATCTGCAATCTAAAATGAGGCTATTGTGGCGCAGTGGCACAGAGGAGTGACTGCAACGCGACGGTTGTAGTCTCGATCCCCACTGGAAGTGAAATATTTATTTACGTTTATATTTCCATGTCTTAGCTCTGATGTCGAGGCAAAGCGCGGCGTTGTGTTCTCCCACTCAACATGCAGTGCCTCCAGAATTCGGCAGAAATTGGGGAACGGTGTGTCTTTAGACTAGGTTCCCTCTGCCTACCCTGCTGTGTGCGGGATCGATTTATTTATTTTATTTTTATATACAATCTAAAATAGTCCCATTACCAAGCTCTTTAGTCTATCAACAAGTGTAAAATGATTTATCAAACAAAGTTTACTTCCACAGTAAGTACTTTTCGTGGCTCGACTACTATGCCGTACACATTATCATTTAAAATTGAACGGATGTGAAACAACGTTCAAAGCCCTGAAGGCAGCTACCTCAAAAGGCTCTAATGATCTATACAAGAACCTGCTTAATGAATATTACGAAACATAACTTTCATTCCTCCTATATTGATATAATATATGATGTTTCGATTAACGGTTATATATATATGATGGATAGATTCCAATTATATTCGCAAGTCTTAAATATTTTTAGTTTGAAAGTGTGATGAGGAGTAGACACTCCTCCTATTTTGGTGACCTTTCACGTATAGACTGTTATTTGGTATTGATAGACTGTCTACACCTTTTCTATTTTTAGTTGCTTATTCACTTTTAAAATCTCTCAGGCACTATATTTATAAGATATGTAAAAAATTATATAAAAAACTGTATACTGCTAACTTTCACATTTCCCATTCACTTCAAATATATATTTATAATTTTTTTTTGTTCTAATTAAATTTGAGGAGAAGCCATAAACAAAACTTTTCCTTAGTTGTTTTTACGAGCGTCATTTACAGTACGCACGTTTCTCAAAATTATTAAGAACAATGATTGCTAACTGTAATATACATATATTTTTAAAGTAATTCCCAAAAATGAATTTATGAAAACGGAAAAAAAAAATGCAATCAATTATTTCTAATAGTCACTAGAACGCATAAGCTCTCTACAATAAATTAAACAAAAAATCGAATATATAATCGAAATCGATTATAATACAAAGGTACTTTAAACGAAATTGCATCCCAGCCAATAGGTGTAAGTATTCGCCATCCGTCATATTATTTGTCACGGCCCGTCATCGGCAGGCGCCGCCGACCGTCGAGTGCGAGCGACGCATAGCGTGTCCAATTACGCATTCGCTATATTTTCTATGCCACGCCGTGACGCTTGCGGGAATGCAATCAATCTGTATGTATGACTCAAATATATATGTAGATACAGCCGATCGGTTAATTCATTTATGGTTGAACTAGTCTTTATTTAGTAAAATTCAAGATTTATTTGTATTTTTTTATGTTCTGTAGAAAAAGGAAAGCTCTTGTTAAGACATCCTGGAGGCATTGTGTGGTGGAAGGCGGGACTTAACCTCTATACGAGGACGAAGAAATAAAGAAATTAATGAATTAAATTATTAAATATTTAATTTCCCCGAATGGAAATCGAACCCATAGGCTCTGTTGTTTACAGTCACACGCTTGAGCCCCTGCGCCACGACTGATCTTAAAAATATTACTTGTAATAAAGTAGTATTAAATTGTAGCTGTACATATGCAAGGTATAAAATATAAATAGACAGATGCAACTCCCGAGCAGAAAGGCCACTTCAGCAGCCAATTTAGATGTGAACTAAAGCCCGTTACACATATTTTCGCGTATAAAATAAGGCTTATTGATTATTTTGCAGATTAAGTTTCGACTATAGCTGCATTAAATATTTACAATTCTTAAATATATATGACGGCGCATTTCTTGTATTTTAGTGAGTCTTTGTAACGGAGATATTTTGTGCAATTAAATAACTTTTGATTGGGACTTTGGTGATTCTTTTGTTCCCACCCACATCTTGTTGAGGCCATGTCTGATTTTGATGATGAGAGGCTTCCACCCAGTTATATAATAATAAAAAACAGGATTAGGCTTACTTGTATGTAGTTATTTGACGTCGCTCTTAAGGCAGCTAACAGGACGTGGCCATGCGTGGCCTTAAAAAAATAGCGCTTAAAGCTTTAGGTCCTAAATAAACAACCTAAGCAATTATCAATAAAGAAGGATATTAAAGACATCATGCTACTCTGTAGTACTGAAATATATATTTACCTAAGATATATATATTTATAACGTGTGGAAATATTGAAAACATTTTTTTACTTTATAGCAATAGAAAGTACAATACATGTATTGTAAAGGCATGCCTTTGCAGTGCCTTTACCAAACATTGCATATTACATACAACATTATATAAGCTTTCTTTCACATCATCGGCCTTGAACTAAATGCGGAAAATCCATCTATTTTTCCCATTTGGCAACACGATAGCCCGGGCAGTGTGTCCCCAGCGTGCGATAGCAAAAATAGTCTCACACTTAAGGCAAGGTGGGTCGATTGAATCGAAAATTCGCCAGTTGTAAAATACACGGGTATAGCTGACTTCCAAATCGATTTCTGGTTACGACACATTGACAATACCTTTAGGTTTATCTACGTTTCTCTATTATTTACCTGCTGTTTCAATATTTTTTTTCGATTTTTTTATCATGAGGCAGAGGGAGACTATTAGTATTAAGACATATCATTGCGCGTTGAGTGATGGAACTCAATGCCCGCGCTTTGCCTCCGTACCAGAGGGAAGAAATGATAATGTTAAATAATTTATTTTTTCGAATCGGAATCGAATCCACAACACTCGTTGTGCTCCTACGACACGGCTGGCCTCTTGTTTCAAAATATTTAATAATATTTCATAAAAAACCAAATTTTCGCACACAATTTTTATTTAAGTATACTTACGATTAAAGTAAAACGTTGCGTATTACGTTGAATTTTGGTATGCCATGAGTGATTCTTTTATTTTTTAAGTCCCGTTAAAATGTTTTGAAAGGACCGATTTTACCTCTCCTGTCTTCCCACTCTCCGTACGCCCGCATGTCTCGGCGCCGACTCCTATTGTGGAAGTAACTACAATCGCGCATTATTGTTTCGACGGCGGTGTACGCATTCCTTTTTATACCAGTTTCCATGCAAAGCCGTATCTTTATACGCTTGAGTAATGGAAATGAAATTAAAACGAGCTTTTAGTCAGCTGTATTGTTTCCATCATCGCTGACTTGGATGCTGGGATACATTTATTTAAGAGTATTCTACTAATTCAGTTACATTTCGGATGCTATTTCGAAATGTGTGAAAGTTTATGTAATATGAAGAAGTTAAAATTTCAAATAGTTTTATTTTGTGTAATTTGAATATATTATGTATGTTTCCCTGTGGAAGTATACAATATAAATATATAACAATATATATAGTTAATATTTTCGTCTATTCTTGAGAATAGCTGTGCTTGGCTCTACTGGGATCGATCTATTATTACTAGCAGGCATGTTATTGCCAATAGACTTGATATAGTTCTAATATATTAAGTAGTACTCTGCGATCATTGTTGACGTAATTATTCCATGTGATGACAATCTTGTGGCCGAAAAATTATCATATTAATATTAATTATTGATATTAATTTTTATTAAATGTACCATTTATTTCTCTTGGATAATATACGTATTATTGTATTATATTATTATATTGTCGTATAAATTGAACGTAACTCGAAAATAATTAATTAAAATAAAGAATAAATATGAAAATGAAATGAACATTTTAAAATGACGTTATATAAGTAACATATTCTACGCATACATAAGTTTAGTTTAGGATATTTCTGTCCGCCGGTTTGTATAGCTGCACTGCAAATCATTAGCTGGGCAGAGACGGCTGCGGCCGACCACACTCGCTGTTTGCATTTGTAATTAATACACTGTTTGCACTCCTGATTTACGATACCGTCGCTCTACACTCCCAATGTGTTAATAGCTTTCATAATTAACTCTTATAAACTTAAACTTTATAAAATACTAGCTAGCCAAACGCGGTTTCACCCGCTAGTTTTATTATAGCCAAATTATTAAATCTGTACATATGGGTTATTAAGTTTCATCCAAATTCATTCAGTAGTTTTTGCATAAAAGCGGAACAAACATTCATCATCACAAACCTTCACGTTTATAATATATATAGGGTGTCATGAAAAGAAACTTCGTTGATTAACATATAATATATTATATTAAAATTTAATACTTGGAAAAGAACAACCTACTAGAAATCTATAAGGTAACAGTGAAACTACGTTACTTCAGTCTTGTTAACATTAACTGTAAGTCTTGGAAAATATATTTAGTTAGACAATACAGATTCTCAGGGGTGTGGCTTGCTTTTCCTGTCCTGGTGAAAAATTATCCTCTTTCTCGACTCGAGTCAACTTCTGGCGCTGTATCGTATCGCGGGGGCGTGGTGTCAGTTCAAGCAATTTGCATTTTTAGCGAAAGTACTAAGACGCGCGTCTCCAACAGACAGATTGTGTATGAGACAAATGATCCTTGGAACACGAAAGATATATATTTTTATACCTTTATTATGCAATGCGTTACAATTCGAGTTAATATTTTAATAGTGAACTAGCCATTATGCAAATTATAATTCAATAATAAATGGGCTTATAAATCCATTCGGTAAATGATTCAACTGTTGAAATATATAATATATAATAAGTTGAGAGAAGAAAATTGAATGTATGAAACAATATTAATCCGGGGCGGAAGCCAAGTTTACGTTTTATCCACAACTTTTGATCTTGGCAGTAATATTCATACACATACTCAGTAAAATTTTAATATTATTGCGTCTCACGTTCTCTAAAAGCAATAAAAATCTAAAACTTAGTTTTGCGTGGAAAGTTTGGCTTTGCTTTCAGCTTACGCGGCGCGAGTGGAGTGGAACGCAGCCCTACAAGGAGTAGGCGTGTGCGGAATGCATAATAAGAAGGAGATTAAAAACTACAAAAAAATGTCAATACCATCCCAACTTTGTAGGCAATTTATCATTGACGGACGCCTTTTTTATTTTAGGGCGTCTTTGTATAAAATATCTTATTTACTGTTTATTTTCATGTGGTAGTATAGGTATGTATATTTATTAGGGTTCGGTACTTTTCTGCTTCGGTACTTTTTTAGGCAAAAAGGAACCCTTCTAAGATCACTCTGTTGGCCGTCTGTCTGCCTGTCTGTCTGTTTGTCTGTGAATACCCTTTATCTCAGAAGCGCTTAAGATATCGGGTTGAAGTTTTAACCATATACTCGAATAGATCGAACGCCCCATGGTTTCGTTTATGTTTCTAAATTTACTTGACAAAAAGATATGACCGGTGTTATCCTAAGAAATGCGTATTTAGACGTTATAAAAGGAATCTAAATTCATAGGAAATTATCGGTTGATCTAGAATTATGATATACAGATAGTATTAGTTCAGGAAAAAATCCGAAAACTATACATTTGTGGTTAAATCCTAGAAAATAATAAGTTCTATCTTTTTTAACACGTTGTTAGGTTGAAAGATATTGTCTCAGAAAATATCTAGATTACCCATTAGCTTAAAGCTGCACTTTGTCCAACCGAGTATTAAAATTCAATTAAAATTCAATATTTTCATAGAAGTTATACCTCTAAAAAAATTGTCATTATAACCATTATTTAGCAGACACGTAATACAATATTTACATTCAAGACACGACAATATTCTAAAACAGAGTAAATATTTTTACATTCTAATATGTCCCGCAAAATATAAAAATATAGGTATAAACAAAAAAAAAAAGAAGAAAAAACCGTGAATGTTTTGAACTCAAAAAGTTAAAATTAACTATTATATGTATGTCATTTCAAATTTTAATGTAATAAAAATACAGAATGATATATCTAACGGCGACAAAAATATAATTCCACATGAAGTTTTTCTACGGCGTCTAAGGCAAATTGAAATTGACTGCACCGGTTGGAAGTTCAAGAATAACTTATTAGTATTATAATACTAATATTATTTAACTATTAAATAATATTGGGTTTCTCTTCGCATGGCATCCGGAGAGCAAGTATCCCGGATACTTGATCACATACATTTTTAATCGCGCTACCAAAAAATGGAGCACAGCAACGACGGCGGTTTTGGAGACGATTATTTTAAGTGTATGTTTCGTATATCGATCGATCACTTTACTTCACTTTAGTCGTAAGGAGTTAAAGAAATTTATATTCTTCTATTCGTCAGAAAGTGGGGAACGGAGTGTCTTAACACTAGGATCCCTCTGCCTGCTGTGTGCGGGATACAGCGTGAAGTTGATTTTTTTTTTGTTTGCATAGTACCACGTGTGTAATAAGGATGAAAATTATGCTTTAAGAATTATATCATGTCAATAAAACATAATAATTACCTTCATCTCCTTATTAGGAACTTTTTTGTTCTATCATATCATAAAACTATCCAATTTTGGAATTTAATTATCGCAAAAATGTGTAAAGAATAGACAACATTTTCTCTCGAAGCCATTCATCATTTCATACGTCGCCTGTTCGCTTGAAGCGCAGGTATTCTCCTGAATAATGATATAGCCAATACGAAATATTGAACACACAAATTGAAAGAGTCGTTACGTATCTGTGTACAAGAAATAAACTGCGTTTTCATTTACAAGAAGGCAATATAATAAGCATTTTTCAATCGAAACGCGATGTCCCAGGTGTTGGCCCGCATTTCAATATTGAAGCGAGTGTGATGAGAATCGAGATGCAGTTTTATTATCATGTACACGTGAAGTGTAATTGTTATTCTTCAAATTTTGTTGAGACCAATTTGTTCAGAATATATATATATATATATATATATATATATATATATATATATATATATATGTATATATAACACATACATACGTAGATATAAAGAACCTAGTTAGTTAGAGCGAGGAAATGATAATATTAAATATTTCATTGACTGATTGATTGGTTGAATTATGGCGTTTCGAGCGTGCCAGCTTAGCACAATTCATTTCGCCAATGTGACGTTGTATGGAAAACCCACGAAGGAAATTGACCGGTAAAAAAAACTATACACAATTATAAAAAAGAGATCCAGTGAAAGTGTAGCCTTCATATATTTCATCTCCATCTCGTGTGAATAGAACCCACAACCGCTATCGCGTTGACAGTTGCACGCTTGCGCCGCTGCGCCACTGCGTCATGACAATCGATGTTAACGTTAATTTATACAAAATAAACTTTATTAGAGACAGTATTAAACTATTCGCTGGGTTAGGATTGAGGAAATGAGCTGCTGTATCTTCGGATTCACACGCGACTGAGCCACCTTGCAGATTGTTACGAAATGTGGCGTCACTAATGTAGTTAATGTCGTATGAAAGGGGACGCTTATCGACATCGCGACTTTTCATGTGTCGGCTATGAATTACTTTGTCTCTATTGTATCTATTAACGCGATTTGATTGTATTTAATTAATAAAAAAATTGGTTAAGTGCGAGTCGGATTCCAACGTGACCGAGGCTTCCTCCATACCTAATTCGGGAAATACAGAAAACAAAAGCTGACACATTTAAGTTTTCAGGCATATGCACTGAATTTGGATGAGATGAATTACAGATATAAATTTGTTTGGATTTTTTCTTTTTAAATAATAATAATACCTAATTTTTTTGTGATGTGTTGTAAGCTCTCACATCGTGCCACATTTCAGGACTAGGTCCACGAGAAGTGAATGTGAACCTTACAGGTTTTGATTACGCGAGGACTTTCTACAAGATATAATAAAAATTTTGCAAAAAAATGCTCCGAATGTGTCTTGACCTGGCTTTTTTGAAGTACTGAACTCTAAAAACTGAAATAAATTACTGATGAAATACATGAAATAAAGTCTCTACTAATATTATTATCCGAGTATTACCTATAATGTTAAAAATCACACGATAAATATAAACCAAAAAAGGAACAATATAAGATGTGTGTCCACCACACACACATACACACTACATCTCTATTATCAATGTGTTAATAAGGTATTAATAAGTCCATAGAAATACGTGAGGCTATAGAGCCTCACGTATTTCTCGCTTTTCGTGGAAAATACAGACGAAATGTAGTTTTACGAACTCCTTCCGTCACTCTGTGTATTATTTTTATTTTTACAGACTTTGCATTTTGATGAGAGAACTAAATGCTGCCAGTCGCAACATAAGGGCACCAGCGTGTAAGTGAAAACGTAAAATGTTGTAGGTTTGATTTCCACGCGAGAAATTTAATATTTTCACTTCTTCGCTGTGGTGTCGATTGTAGAATTGAACAAGCGGAAAGTGGAGAGCGTTTTGTTTTGATACTTTCCTCTTCTCTCCTCTGCCTGTCCTGCTACATTCAGTATATTACAAAAGAAGTGTGAAGCTGAAAAAAAAAATAATTGAAAGTTGCACCTTGTCTAGTTTTCCCGAATATGTAGTATAAAAATATTTTTTAATATAACATTACTGCGTTGCATTTCGCAGAAGTCAAGTGATCCAAAGCGCAGTTAGCATTTGCGTGACACCTATTTGAATACATTTATTATGACATATAATATATGTATGACACGCCTACTATTTTTTCAAAATATGTATGTTAACTAAATTAATTAACGTTAAAATTAAATGTATAAATTTTAGTACCAAATTCTGATGTACGTATACTATACAATTTCGATGTTCTTGTACTGTTTGTAATACTACTGTATATATACTACAGTACTAATAGTACTGTTTCTTAAAATGTAAATCGTAGTCAGATAAATTGAAAAATTCTTCAGTGAAATAAATTAAGATTTCATTTGTACCTACTCGTATTGTACCAACTAAAATACAATTTTACGATGGTTATTTTTTCATTTTCTCTTCATTATCTCTTGCATTTAGGAGAGTAATCGTAGAACTTAGTGCTAAGACACTCTCTCTCTCCATTTTATTTTAGAGACATTTGCCAACAGGTTGGCAGAATCATGTTTTCAGTTTCAAAATCGATTTGGTTTTGTTACTAATACTATGTATATTAATCATGAAAATATCCAAGTGTAAAAGTAATCTTATTTATAAAAAATATGACAAAATACTTGTAATTCTTAAAAAGCAACTACTTCTACACAATAGCCGTGAGTCCGAAAATCTTGTATTTCTAAATCTGGTAAGATGCAAACGATAGATTCTGCCACTAAACTTAGAACGTCTCTAAGACTGGACGAAAAATAGAAAATAGAAAGAAACATTCTTCTTTGCCTTTTTGTTTGTATGAAAATTGATAGATATTTAGAGATATTATCAATATGCCACCTCTGTGCATTAATTGCTTTCATCTGTGACTACGAGGACGGCAATACATCAATCAGCCTGTTGTCGTGACGGGCTTGCAATCAAATAAAATTTAACTCAAAAGCGACCGTCAAGCGCTCGCGTATGCTGTTTAATGCAGGTGGCTCTCTTTTAATATAGATAATATAATAGCGGATATACGTGGATTACTGTCAATTATGTTTATTATCAATTTTAATTTTGTATTTATGTACAAATTTCATTTTGTTCAATCATAAGAGAGTGTAATCTATAATATTATATTATTTAAAGAGGCTTAGTCGATGTTATAAAAATGGTAGATGTTTTTTTTTATTATATATTTTTATACACATGCGTAAATAAGTTTCGACGTAGCTTGATGTGAGTATGGCTTAGTGGTCAGAGAGAGTAGAGCTTAGACGGTTTCCAAAAGGCGCAGGTTCAAATCCCGTACTTAAACGCTAAAATGTTCAAATTTTTATACGTGTCCAAATAATTGTAGGTAATTATATTTAAAAACTTAAAAAGGTTTTTTTTTACTACTAATACAGATATTTTTGTTTTGTTATTGTGATAAATTGCATTGCGACACTGTAAAATACATAGACGGCACAACGATGCATTTGGTAATTAATATTTCTGTGAATCAATACGCATTGATAGCAGCTTATTCATTAGAGCCCGAGGGGACGCCCGCCTAATTGTACCTACGAATAACGAATAATTTCGCTACATTTGTGCCGCTACGATGTTTGATATTAGCGATTAACTCTTAATGAACTTGCACATAAACTAAAGTTACTATTGACAATACAATGTGTTTGTTATGGCATGGTTCTGTCCACATTCATTCTCATTGTTCATAGAGATTAGCAGCTCAGCACCGAAAAAAATATAGATAATATTTCGTATTTTTAAATAATTGTCGTTAATGAAAGCTTAGATAATTAGAATTTAATAGCAAAAAATGAAATATTTTTTTTACATTTTTACAAAAAACAAAATATTAACTAACGATTCGCAGACATACAATTTTTTTTTCAGCTTCACGCTGTATCCCGCACACAGCAGGGGGAAGCTCGGTGTTAAGACACCCCGTTCCCCATTTATCAGAAGTGAATATAAACGTCACAATGTACAGCCAGATACATAATATTATACGCCACCAGATTTGTTCGAAACAATGGTCGACAGTTGCCGCGAGCGAGGATAACGGACATCCCTCTAATCATGGACTACCTCGTTCCGAACTAACTTAATTGTTCAAGTTCATAGGTAAACTTTTCGGCGTCTAATATTTAACTTACAAATGATCGGCGAAGTAGCGTAATTATGAAGCATTCATAAGTTTATTTCGATGACTATTATTTAGAGTTAAGTACATAGAACACTGGTTACATGCTCTACTGGTTAGTTTAAAAGTCACTATTTGATAGATTTAATTTGTCTCATCAAACCTCATTATAATTTAATTTATTTTTGTTTTATTTAACCTTGTCAAATAAATTTGTTTTAAATAGAATAATTTAAGTAGCGACATTCTCACTTTTTCCTCTATATTTTAAATATAATATGACTAATAGGGAAGAGAATAGGCAAACTATGTTCCTTCTATCTCACCATTACGCAGAAAATAGGTATATAAACAAAAAAAAATATTTCCATGTATTTATAAAAAAAATTACCAATACTATCATCAAAAGAAACACGTTAAAAATGAACAACGATAACATTTCACGCTTATTAACCTCGCTCAATTGGTGGTCGTAATCGACAAAGTCGCAATCCATCGAGTCGCGCGCATCACTGGCTTTAAATGTATATTGCGCACATATTATCGTCAAACGTCAGATGCCTGTCGGTTACAACCGACCGGCCTCCGAGTCCGATGAGAGGTCATGACGACTGACGTTAACTGCCACTAATGCGAGTACTTGTGTCGCGTCACTTATGTCAATTTGTCACTAATAATAATAATTAAGTCCCGCATTAAAGTATTGATAATGCGATTTTAATACGTTATGCGGAATGGTTTAAAATAAGTTCAAAATTATTCTAAATAAGTTCAACTGGTATAAAAATTATCACAACGAAAAAGTTAAAAATGTATTTATAGAGACATAAATTCTACACAAAAAATGCGCTTAAAAATCAAGAGGTTATCAATTAGGCTGTACTTTTTTTAAGCTTGTTAGAACTGTAGATTGGGCAGTAATATTTATTTTGAAGATATGCTTAAGACTTTTTCACAAAGAAACATAGCTGGTTGTTCGCAATATGAGATTTCCAGAAAACCTGTCCGCGTAATAGCCCCGCAACGATTCACTTTATTCTTTGTATTATATTCTTTCATGGGACTCCAAGATGCGTATCCAGCCTCTTCTAGAGTTTGACCTATAAAATATTTACAGTTAATATTACAATATAGCAATTAGTGGTACAATCATTTAAAGTTTCACATTTTAGTATTATCACATATATTTTCAATATTTAATGAGATATGTTAAATTAATAAACTTAAGTTACCATTTTTTAAATCAATAATAACATGCAGCCAAATCTATTTTTGGCTGCATATTAGGAATTTGTTATGCGTGTATGGTTACATTAAATCATACATTAAATGTTAGATTTTCAATAGGAATCTAAATCTACCTTCGATAGTTCTGTATTGATAAGGGAACATTAGATCACTATATCCCAGATATAAAATGTTGGGATCAGGAGTTTTGCTATTTAAATGCTCTCCCAGGAAGCCGACAATTACGTTCGCTTCTTTCGCCGAGTTGATAATAGCAAGACGTCCTTCTTCCAATTTGCAAGCCAAGTACGCGTCGTGCCAAGACAATGGTTCAGCGTGAAACTTGTAACATTTATTTTTTATTGCTTGTTGAGGTACATAGCCTGTTAAAAATAGTGCATTTATTGGTATTCATATAAAGTAGATATTGATGGATTCTGCAGAATTTTATTAAATATATGTTAAAATATAATAAGATTTATGTTAAAATTTCGCGAAATATACCTATTTAAGTAATTAAAAATCCGCTAAACAAATGAAGGAATCTTGAAAAGTTACAGCAACGCACGTATTGTGAAATGAGCTTTAAGCTATATCTTACACATAGTAAAATAGAGGGAATCTAGTGTTAAGACACTGTTCTCCATTTTCCACCGAATTGTGGATACATTGTGTGTTCAGTTGCAGAACTCAACACTGCGTCTTGCCTCGGTATTATTAAAACTATTGTTATAAAAATTAATTCTGTGTGCTATGAAGTGGGTGAATCATTTTGATTTCTTTTAAAGTAAATGTAAAACCAACCTTCATCGTAATTGTCACACGCCTCATTATATTTAGTTTCATTTCCCAATATTTTACATACAAATGGATACACGTCGGAACACGGTCTATCGTCTAACAGACCCTCTCTTGTCATAACGACGCAGTGTTCCGTACCATTGACATTGTTTGGCCTACCTTCCCCCCAAAGGAGCTCTAAGATAGTTCCAGATATTGGTTCTCCTGTAAGTAAGTACAAGCGAGGCTGTATAGGCTTTAAATTTATGTGAATGGAATTTAATATATTTATTACATTTATATTAGGTATTTGCTTTGTTATATAAACATAAATTTGACGTATTAGGAAATAGAACAGGTTTGATTTCTTTCTTATAAGTCATCCATAAGCCCAGTCAATTTTTTTTTCAGTTTTATAATGTTTAAATCGTGAAGCTTGGAAGGCAAAGGGAATATATTATTAAGGCGCATACTTTTCGCCGAATTCTGAAGACACTGCGTTTTGTGTGGCGGTACTTAATTCCGCGCTACGCTTCGATATTAAATATTTAATTTACCTGAGTGGGAATCGAACTCATATATACAATCATACGTTTGTGCCCCTGCACTTCTACTGGCATTAAAATAATATTAAAATAATAAAAAAAACTGTACCTTTAACTGTAACATAGTATCCCACAGCAAATTTATCATGTATCCCCACGAATATAGCAGTGTAGTAAGCTTTCATATTGCTCATTAGAAGCTTCAAGTTTTCTATTTCGTCCAATGTGTCTGGAATAAGCAATGTCGTGCCTTCTGCTTCACACATTTGTCGGGCTTGTTGCCAATCGGTTGCCAAGTCGTGTAATCTATAGAATGTCTTGTAGGCATGAGCCCACATATAGTCCATTCGAAACTTTTGCGCTGAAATTATATATTGTAATTATTACATTGTAACAGCGAACACTTCTTAGGCCAGCCGTGGTATAGGAGCACAAGTATGTGACTGTGAGTGTGATAGGTTGTGGATTCGATACCTAAAGCGCGACGTTGAGTACCGCCTCTCAACATGCAATGCTTTCGGAATTCGGCGGAGAATCCGGGATAAAAGCATAAAATAATATTTTTATTTCATTAGAGAAATATGGGATTCAGAAAAAAATATTTGTAATATGTACAAATTAAATTGAATTCTTCAAGTAGAGAACACAATAATTACTATTAATAAAAAATATTTTAAGTTCTTTCTTACCATTTGAGTAATGTATACAGATTAAATTAAATATTTGTAATAATCTTCGAATTAACATTATTTTAATTACATATACCTATCAAGTTTAATTAATTTACTTAAAGTATTTTTTTTATTTAATGAAGCCAATGATGGTTTTTTATCGATTCAAGTACTATTTGCATTTCTGCCTTGTTTCATTGTGTACACTTTATGAGCTCGTAAAAATCACGATCGATTTTTACTGTTGATACAAAGTTAAAGTTGAATCTCAAATTTTAAAAGAAAAAGCAAATAAATAATTTTTAATTGAAATTATGCTATAAAATTTAAATTTATCAGAGTCAATCTACCTTTATCACGCACTTGTGAGATATCACAGTACAAGTTATTTTTTCGTGATAAAGGCGAAGGCCGCTCGCATCGCTTGGTCCCTCGACCACGCTTATTTGAATCCTCGTTCTAAGAGACTTCCTTTTCTGTGAGTGTCAGGTAATTATCTGTGTGGCATTCCAATTTTCCGATCGAACGGTTAATTCAGTTTAAATCTCTTCGTGTAATACGTAGTCTGCTTTGGGAACTGCCTAATCCTAGTCCCTCGGAGCCAGCTCGAGAGTTTGTAAGCCAGTGTCTACGTAACATGGAAATGGCTTCTGTATTAACTGGTAATAACAAATTAGTTATGTTACTTGTTGAAGTTGGATATAAGTAACAATTGTAATAGAGCGTAGATTAATTTCAAGAACAAACTCATCGGGCTTGTATGGTTTCGAAACAAAGTAAAGAAACTTAAAACCTCTAGATAAGAACTCTGATAAAATTTAATTTAAAGGGTAATTCAATTAATATTTCCTGATGTTGGTAAATGAAACGGTGATATTGTCTTTCTATTCCAACTTGGATTCTCTATTCTGTATATTCTATAGATATTATTTTCCCAAATAATTATAAATTTTTCGTGAAGCTGTTCTGTCTCCATGGAGTCGGATCATCGTTTAGGGTGAATAAAGTTCAGTACAACTTATCAGCCGCAGTGGATGGATCTGATAAAAGTTGTGGAAAACTTTCTTTTGCGATATCGCCACCTTCGTCATGTAAATTGGACAAGTTGTGGGCGTACTGATGATTGTTTCATTGCCAAATATAGATTAGCTCTTAATCTCAGTACTTTTCCCACCAAATTGTTTTCAGATCAGTGGAAAAAGTTTTATTTTGTACATTATCCTTAAAATATAACAATATTTATAAAATTATGTGTTAAAATAAATTTAATAGAGAATTTACAATAAGATTTAAGCAGTCATATTGTAAATTTGAAAGAGTTATCTGAATGATTGAATAGCGTTATCTAAATTAGATTTTTGATGCAAACGATCTTTTAATGTTCCACGAGTTTTAGTAAAAAGTTTATCCATTTCGATGTCTAATGACGCGAGTGTCTTCAAAGGATTTAAAGTTTATATGGAAACGGATCGAAAAAGTAAACAACTGCTGATACTTCCAACGTTTTCAGGCGGGTTAACCCGTAAACCATCTCAGTTTAAGGAGGCATTAAATCGCAACTCAAACAAGAACCGTTACAGTGAAGTTAACTCACATATTGCTTTGTGTCACGAACGCTGAAACGAACAAAGTATAGCCGAGGAGATGCGTTGCCAGAGAGAGATGGTGAACACTGATGGGAGAATGGGTGTGGAGGGTGTAAAAGGAGAAAAACTACATCGCTAAAAGTGAATGCGGTCGAAAGGCGCGCTTATTTCAGCACTAAGTGCATGGATTTTTTTCAAGTGATTCTATGAGTGCGCGGCGACGTCGCGATACTTTGGCGACGCGACGCGAGAACTACTGCATTGATCAACTTATCGGTCGACTTCAGATGACATTTCATTTGTAAAGTATAAAAAGAGCAAGGTTATATTGCAGTCTATGGTAATAAATTATGTTATGTTTAAGAAATGAAAATAATAAACGTCTAATTAAAAGTGAATGACAGTTACTTGAAAGTGAGTGGTTAAGGATTCGAACCCACAACCTTTCACGTTTACAGTCACACACTTGTACCCCTGTGCCACGAATGCTATTTTTAAATGCTTTTTTTTCAGCTTCACGCCGTACCCGTTAAGACACTCAGTTCTCCACTTTAAATTCGTTCCCTCTTTAAATGCTGTATATTATTATTGTGTTCCTTATTACTAAAGTAGTACGTAATAACATTGTCATAAATGTCTGAAGACGAGTTGAGGCTCCAACGTGCTGAGAATTTTGAATCTACAAACACAGGAACACATAAAGTAAGTAAAGTATAATAACATAACATTACATTTTCTATTATTTTTAACGGTATGTTTATATTTACAAAAAAAAATTGCCCATAAAGTAAATTGATACTTTAATGTAATATTATATTAAATTATGAACTTCATACACCGCATGTGTAATAAGCTTGTTTATCCAATATCTAGTTAATTACGTACAATGTAGGCTGCGGTCAATCGGCTGTGACGTCGGTAATTGTGCTTTTAAAGTTGGATCAGATACCTAATTGATCAGTCATTAAAATGCGTGGCTTTATTTATGCAGGGCCGAGTGCTGTTCAGTTACATGTGATTCTCGTACACGGAATGTAGGCATTATTTGTATAATATAAAATTTAAGTTGTTACATTTATTCATCTTAATAGGTAAGTAGGTTATTTTATGAAGTCTTTTATGTATTGCAGTTTTGTGTTTTTGCTTAAATTAAATGTAAATATGAAACAGATGTTTGTAAATTTTCAAATTATTCAATTATTCAAAGATATAAACAAATTTTATTTTATTTCATTCATATTTATGTGTTTCATACTGAGATTCTTAGAAGACCCTCAAGAAATCCACGATATATACTGTACACTTATATTGCCTATCAAATATTAGTGATTATTGAACAGATTTTAATATATTTATTTTGGATTTCGTAACTTTACGATGTGACGCGTACTGAACACGCGGTAAAGAGTAGACGTAATATATTTTCAAGCGCACCTCCAACAGTTTTCCTCAATACTCTACCTATTGTTTATTAACACGTTTTGGCAACAATGCGATAAAAAGAGGGGTAAATAAAGGTATTTTTGACATTCATAGGGTTATTTTAGGTGAATGGATAAGGGCCGCACCTGGGCCCGAGAAGCTCACAATGGCGCCACACAATATGCCCGCGAAGTGAACTGAATAACTTTGTTTAAGAACACAATAAACCACTTTTTCACCAAAGTATTTTGTATTTCAAACTGAAAAATAACGGCCAATAATAGAGTTACCGCGAACGTGAATCATGAAAATTTGCTTTTACGTATTTGTTAGGAGTATTAAATCAGAGTTGATAATTAATTTATTTTAAATTTTGTTCCCCACAGCCATTCAATGTAAAACTGTCGTAAACTGAGAGATACGATCGCTATATGGCAATCAATGTAAACAGTTGTTTTCATGTTAATATGTCGGTCATATTTCCAAATAATGGATACACAGCTTCACGCTGTATCCCGCACACAGCAGCAGGTAGGCAGAGGGAACCTCAGTGTTAACGACATTCCGTTCCCCTTAATAATGGATAATTTGTTATTTCTTAGATCATTTTATTAAAATTTTCTTCGATAGTTATCTACTATTTTTTATTTGTCTTCTGTTGCTTTGTATTTATTTTGTAAAAGTTTCTTCTTAATAATATTTAAAACAAATTCACAGCCTCAGTGTTAAATAATATATATCTTCATATAGGTGTAATTTTTGTAAAATTATTTTTATTTATTCGTTGACACACTGGATCGTGGTACAATGTGATGCTGTATGAATGTACATATTTCTACAGATCCTGTGTGTAAACTTATTCTGAATAAAAGTAACATGCACTACGCCAGAATAACATTCATTTACAATGTAGGTGTGATAAAGCAGTACCTCATAATAGATGTTGAAGTTTTACTGCAAAAATAATTTTATATTTTCTAGGATTTGTTTAGGTTTTTATCACATAGATATATAAAAAAATATCAATTTATAGTATTTTCGGTAAACTCATCGGCTTTTCTTCTTTCAAACATCTTTTTATCGAATCATATTTTTTTTAAAGTTCTAAATAATAACTCAAAACTCTTATGTTCATTAGGATATGAATTATGTATAATATGTACGTAGAGCGGGAAACTACAGGCGTTATTGTCATGCAAATTGTAACCGGACGTCCCGCTAAGAGTATTCCCGGGATGACGTGCTGGTAAACAAATATGCGTCAATACAAGTCTGTGTGCAGTCACATATCAACTATAGTGTTGCTGTAACTGTTAGCATTATATATTTCTATTTACGAGAAAAGTAATTTATAAGATCATATGTACAGTTTATAATATCGTCTTTTCAACTTTATTACTCTTTATCTTATATGAACGGGCAAGCAGTATCGAGGCATGTTCTCTACTGGGAAGAATGATGGAAGCGCCATGCATAATTGATTACTCCGAGTGGGATCGAATCCATAACCAACGTATTGACAATCAGACGTTGTCTTACTGGTTTTTTTTATAAGCTTCACTCTTTATCTCATGTGGGGTAGCCAAAGAGAACGGAGCACCTAACACTATCGTCTCTATCTACATACTTCTTTCGCTTTATCCTCTGTCATCAACCTTCTCAGTACTTCCAGCCTCTGCTATTTCATGATTTTTACCTCTACTTCCATCGCTACTATGTATTCGAAAGTCAGTCGAGATCGTCTCTCTTACACTTTAAAAAAATCAAATCAGCTTCACGTTATATATCACATACAGGAGGGTAGGCAGAAGGAACCCAGTAATAAGACACTACGTTCTCCACTTTCCGTCAATTTTTTCGAGACAATGAGTGTTGAGTGCCAGGCTCAATGCCAGGCTTTTCCTTTGGTGCCAAAGCAAAGAAAAAAATATATTAATGAATAATACTTAGTGGGAATCGAACCCAGAACCTTCGCGCACCACGGCCTCATGGCTCATTTAAACTTTTCCTTCTAAAATCTATTTTATAATTTTTTCATCACTCATTATCTGGACATGCCATTTCCGCTATTATTGGCCTTTTTTATATGCATAATAGTTTTTTTTAATACATATATGATGCGCATTCATGTGCATATAATATATGCAGATTTTGTAATATCTACTACTCAAGAGCTAAGCTAGCTTCAATTTGAAATTCCGGCTATCCGGCTATACATGTGCTTTGAGAAAATTACCTTCCGTCTAATTCTCCTGCGATCCTTTGACTACTTGTTGTACACTAGACTATAGTACAGACGGACAGCCGTAGCTGGTGAGACGGATGCAAACTGTAACCATTTGTACTCGAGGGACGTTCGGAAGTGTACCTGTATTGGGTAACTCGATCTATTTCCTATGACGACAATAATAACTGTGTATGTCTTTGACAGTTCCTTATCGTATTTATAGAAAATTCGAGGTATTTTGTTGGCAATCCATTATTGCTTATCTATGAAATAGCTCGTTTTACTTTAAGAGATTTGTATAGTAAAAGTAGACGTGTCTATACGTAATGCGCTATTTGTGGTTAATACAAGCAAGCTTCTTAACTTTTTATGAACAATTTCATTTGTAATTAACTTTTTTTTAAATGTAAAAAAAAAAATGTTTTATATTTTTTATGTCTGTCCGTCGATTTCTTCGTAGATTGATTTAAAAAAAAATCTTCTGTTACTTGAAAGGGGGTACGATCATATTAGTCCCATTACCTGGTGGTAAGTCTAGATTTGATGATGGAATCCCATGGAAATACTGGAATACCTCAAATTTTATAGGCAAGGAGGTACTGTGTGCTTAATATAATTTCTCAAAAGGCCGTCATGACATAGGGTCACAGAATATGATTCTCACTGGAGGAAATATCATGTGTAATATTTTAATTTTCTTGCTCCGGCAACGAGACAAAACGCGACATTAAGCTGCACCACTCTACACTTAATGCTTCAAAAAAATCAGTGTGGGGAACAGAAGCGTCTTGATGAGAACGGAGTGTCTTAGCACTTGGTTTCCTGATTCCATCTGTCTAGGTACGAAATATAGCGTGAACCTAAGAAAGCACAAAAATATTATTAGTTTTATGCTTAATATTTACAGTGTCATTTTAAAAACTGCCCAGAATAATTATATAAACACAAAAAAAAAAATCCTAGTGAGGCCTTTGTCAGAAATGCTAAAATAAAAATGATCGTATCGTATGTGTGATGTAGAAATATCTTCACGTATCACCACACCGTTGTGTTCTTTGATAATGCCGTCCCGAACGAGCCAGCTGCACTAATCACTTCGCCAATGTCTCGTATGGAAGCACCATACAATTGGAAAAAAGAACAAAGTAATTTATTGTTAGGCTTTCTGCCCATCAACTACTATTGACTGTTTGATGAAACAATATTTCAAAACAATATCTTCAACTAAATATTAAAAACAAAATTAAGTCAGCTTCACGCTGTATCACGCACACAGCAGGGTAGGCAGAGGGAACCTCGGTGTTAAGACACTCCGTTTCCCACTTTCTGCCGAATTCTGGAGGAACCGCGTGTTGAGTGGCAGAAATATTTTCTCCAGTGGGGATCTAACCCACAACCAGTAGCGTCTACCGTCACACACTTGCTTCACGACTGGCCTCAAATTATTATATATAAATAATTTGTATCTTCCCAAACGTTATGTAGCTATCGCTATTGAGCTTCCACCCCTTTATTACTCCCGAAACTCTTAGCTAGGGTTGACGCAATGAAAATAATAAAGCCGCAGGTAATTTCGCTAATGCACGCGGTTACACCCTATCTAGATCACACTTACATAGCCCTACAACGCTTCAAACGATGATACTGTAGGCACCAATTATGTGAGAAACTTAATAACATGTATGTAGATAAATTGTTGATGCAAATGTTGTTAAATTACTGGTTTAATTTTAATATTTATAACAAATGAGAAAACTTCCATATATTTTTCTCAAGAAATCGAATCTTGGTAAACAATTATATAATATATGTACTTAAATACAGTACCTATGCTGTCTTATGGTAATATTAACAATATATTATCATTGAAGAATTATTGATATCGCTTCTTGAAATTTGATATTTATTTCTTATTTTATATATTATAAAACTTAACTTTAAAAAATTGCAATTATGTTAAGTAATATTCTCCTTGAGCCAAATTTTAATTCTACTTTACGACGCAAGATCTACACTGTTTGTGTAGATCAAAACAATTAGCAAATTAGTGTTGAAACTCCTCAGCTTTAATTATAATTGAAAGAGAAGTTGGATTGCTTCAACACATTAAAATACACATACGTAGGTATGTATCTATCTATATGCTATGTAGTTGAACCGTTGTTATGAGAAATAAAGCTTTCAAATAGGTACTATTTGTTCCACCATTCAATATGCAATGCCTCCTAGATTCGGTGGAAAATGAGGAAGGGAGTGTCTTAACACTACGTTCCCTCTGCTCTGTGTGCGGGATACAGTGTGAAGCTGATCGTCGGTAGTTTTGTTAAGTAATGTAATGTTCAAGAATGGAATATAAATGGAGGACCACGTAGGGATATAGGAAGTAGTAATAGCCTTCTTAGACCTGGTGGTGATGCGGTATCGATGGTGCTATTATTGAATTATAAAGGGACCGTCTATCGGATGTGCGGTAATGAATTGTTCCATAATCGTATTTCATAAGATATACTCCCTTACGTTAAAAGGTCATTGACGTACTCGTATTTTGTAATAAGTACATATATTTTAAATGTACTGCAATGATTGTCTAGTATTTCTTTCAGCGTTATGCTGTATCCCGCATATAGCAGAGTAGGCACAGAAACAGAAAAAATTATCTAACCTGACATATGCGGGATACAGCGTGAAGGTTATGTGAATGTCATTATAATTGTTTATGTAGCATGACTCTTTATCTTACATATTGATTTAATTTTATATTATTATATCAATTAAATTAATTCTTCAATAAAACAAGAGTTAGGTAGGTACGTATATTTATATTGATTTGCAGGTATATTATACATTCATTACAAGACTGTACGTAGACATTGGCAGCAAAATTACATAGTTAGTTAATTTAACAAAGAATTGCATAAAACAACACCTGGCCGAAGTTCATACAGTTCTATAAACATAACTACAGCTAATATATAATATAAATCTTCTTATTATTTTACCCATTGCTTACAAATGTTGGTTCACAAATTCAACAATATTATATGTAACAATTATTATATATAATTACTTATTTTATAACTGCAATATACATTAAATGATACCCACAGACAGGTATGGGAAACATCTGGGTTCTAGATGATTATAAATACAAATTTTACAAAATCACTAAAACTAACTAAATAATTTTTGGGGAAAGCTAAATTTTATTTTTTCACGTATATACAAAAAACGTTACGTTCCGGTTTTAAGGTTACATTCAGTATTATTTTCTAAAGTCAACATTCATTGTATGCTTATGATAATGTCAGTAGATTTCAAAATGTATGTGCTAAAGAAAACAACAAAGTTCTATTACTATTATTATTATCAGCTTCACGCTGTATCCCGCACACAGCAGGGTAAACAGAGGGAAACTCGTGTTAAGACACTCCGTTGCCCACTTTCCGCCGAATCATATTATATTATAAGGTTATTAAATTATCATAGCGTCGTAGAATCGTAGAAACGTCCATAAACTTACTGATTACAAAATTCTTATTGAAGCAATAACCCAGTAACCTTCAATTAAGTTTTTAAAACAGTTTACAAATAACAATTTCAATTAGTTAATAATTAATATATTTTTATAATGAGTTTTGACAGTATTCATTAATTTTAATAGAACCAAATAAGTTAAAGCTAAAATAAAAAATATGAATACCATATATGTAGGTCTAAAAATACCTACAATAGCCCGTGACAAACCTCGCATCTGCCTGCCAAAATCTGGTTTCGTGTGTATAAATGTATAAAATTTTATATTTCGGAATCATTCATTTGTTAGATGAACAAAGATTTTTTCACATAGTGAAATTTCTGCGCTCTGATATAAAACTCTTTCACGTTCCTAATATTTATAAAAAAAACATGAAAATAAAAGATTTTATAAGAATTATACAAATATTTATCAAAATAATGATGTAACTTATCATTCGGATTTCGAAAGATAAATTATTAATAATTTTTACTGGGTTACTGCTAAATTTAAATAATTTGACAGTATCACAATTATCTAAGCATTTACAATGGTTACAATGTTAGCGGTTGTATTCATTGTGAGTTTATAATAAAAGAAATAATAATATGATTAACTAGAATGCAACGAAATTAGTTGTGTATTTAAATAAAGAGAAGTTGTTATGATATTGTTATGAATGAGAGAGATAAAATATATAAATGAAATACTTTTAAAAATATAAATTTATAATAAATACTATCGCTAACAATAATAGCTGACAGCTCTATACAATATACAGTCACATATTCATTTCCATTTTGGTCACGACATTTATTTCATATACATAAGCAACATTGAATTCGATTAATTATATGTAATAAATTGATTTTGTTAATTCATAATTCAACAAAAGAAATTTTAACAACGTTGAAATATGGTTATAACTATAAAAGAGTTTTAAAATATATTTAATTTTAATAATGAAGGCTGCTGAGATTATTAGTCTTAAATGAATAGCAATATTCCAGGCAATTTTATCCTCGACTATTATATTACTTAGAAAGTGGCGGTAATGAGAAAATCATGTTTAAAACTTGGAAGAACAATAGATACGTGATATTCAGAGTTCTTTCGCAACTTGAGTATGAGGCGGTCAATATGTAGAGGCCTAACTCCAGCATAAGAAGAAAAAAAGTAAAATAAAAAAATAATATGTATAACTTGTAATATCTTGCAAGCGAAAAAGAATTGCCATTATCAATACATGTGATTTATAAATAAATGAAAAAAAAAATAGTTCGATAATCATTTTGGTCGATTGTTCAACATTAATAATTAACTATAATACATGAAACACATAAACTGGTCATGGTTGCACAAAATTTAAAAGAAAGACTTAACTAGGTTAGGCCACATCGTATACGCTGCCTCATACGATATGAAGGGAAAGTTTAACATATGTAGACTAAGGCAGATATTAAAAAGGTTACGTATGGAGCTACGTGAGGGGCGGAGGAGGGTAGCGGGCTTCCACCGCCAAGGAACCCTGCATCATGAAGTCTTCCACCCTCCCGCAATGAACCTTGGAGACTGGATCGGACATCATTTGTTTCTTCTAACTCCGAATCACGATCGTCGTCGTTACGGTTCTTCCGATACGGCAGTTCCATTTCTGTTATTGGAATTGCATAATGTAATATTTATATCTAATAACATAATTTCATTATTTAGTCCAGTATGAAGCCTAACACAATTTATAGTTTGAATCGAATAATAAAATTCACTACATTAGTTTACGCTTCAAAAAGAATAGATATCAACTAAATTAAAAATTATATTACAACAAAAAACATAATTATTAATATTTTCTATAGGTGAAACTCACCGTATAATCTAATATTGCCTTCAGCGTCCCCTATAGAGTTTTTAGAGATGCACTTGTACCCTCCCAGGTCACTTTCCTGTATGTTTCTTACGACGAGACGCATTTGAACGCTGTACGCTGAGCTGTTAATTTCACTCATTTGGTACTTGTCATTCGTTATGATCATTTCACCTGTTTGAAAATTTAACTTATGTTAGTATATTTGTGCTTGTTTTCGAGACCAAATGTGGCGCAGGTGTGAATGTAAGCGTGACAGGTGTTAGGTTCGATTCCCACTCATGGTCTTTATCTCAACACGAATGCCTCCAGAATTAGACGAAAATAGGGAACGAGGTATCTAAGAATTAGGTTCCCTCTGCCTACTTTGCAGTGTGCGAGATACAGCGTGACGCTAAAAAAATGCTTTTAACATTAAAGTATTTGGGAAAACACAAAATTTGAACAGATTGAATTGACTATCCCAACTTAGTTTTGAAATAAGTAACGTCCTTTTAAAATATAATCTATAATTTATTTGGATGTTTGTATAATTTTAATGTAAGATTTTAATACTAATATATTGATCTTCCTTTATTCGATAGGCATACGGCCTTTCCGATATAACGATACGTTTAAATTCATATTATCCATATTCATAACGTCCATTATTTTCGGGCACTTCCGACCATTGTCCGCCCGATATCGGCGTGATATATGTTGTTTCAACATATCCTACAAGTAGCATTATTCCACTATGAATTATATATACAAAATAAGTGAATACAGAATGAAAAAGAAAAAAAAATATGAAAAAAAAACAGCCATCCATTTTGTTATATTTTGAATAATTAAATATATAGTTTAAAGGAAAAATATTATTTAAATGCGACGTTGCAAACAAAATCCTCCATCGTATTTATTCTCATAAATATGATAACAGCAACGCCAGTATAACCTTTATCCGCAGTATTGTAAGTACCTCGTTACTTTATCCGCTGAGAACGTTTAAAATGTGTAAAGAGTGAGTCGGTCCAACGATTCCTTGTATTTTCGTTGTTAGGTACATTATTACCGCGGTCGAGGGTCGCGCTGCTTCCTACTCGTTCCACATTAAAAATTGCTTGCATTCTTCTTGTCTTTTTTATTTTTGCAACTGTTTTTTTTTTATTACCATCCAACCGCTACGCTTTATTTTCTTGAACATCTAATTGAATTTATATCTGAGGAATAAGCATTCCATTTTTTCTGGAATTTGTATAAATTTTTATTAAGAAACTTTGTTGTTTTTTGTTTATAATATATACTAGAATACTATTCGAGAATGCAATTTATTGTGAAAATGTACTTCTTATAATATCTGGATATTTAATATTTTGGTAAGTTTTATACATTTTGAAAGTCCATTGAAAATGAGAAATGAACGAAGTCCGGCAACTGATACGCTCGCTGTAGTTGAGTTTGATACGGACAAAGGAGATAGTGTCGTGTATTTTAATAAAATTTTAAAACGACCTTTCAATTTTCAAATATAGCAAAAATTTTCATAATATTTCATCATAAAATAAAACCGTTACCAGTATTACCAGTATACCAGTGTATTAGGTAGTTCGTCACCAAAAAAAGACACAATTTATCTTTTCTTTTTATGAGTGAGTGGTATTTTTATCTTTTCACGATAGATAATCCTATCAAGACTGGAATTCGTATTCACAACTCAAGCTAAATTTATATTATTGACCACATATCATTGTAACATATCATACATGTTGTAACTGACGTCCTGCTGTGGGTCTTTACTTGTGGCTGACGCTCTATGTTGTATCAAACATTGTTTGCTATATATTTGTAAGAACTCTATTTAACACCTCGCAAACTAAAAGTCAGGCTATGTATAATAATTTTATTTATTTTTGTTTCCAACTAATCACGCTCTATGTGAGGTAATGCTTCTTGAGTGATAGAATTCAACACCCCGCTATTTAATATTACATTTCTTCGAGCGAGAATCGAACACTCAACCGCTCCGTTTACAGTCACACTTGATTTTTTTTTAACGAAATGTCAATTATTTTAAGTACATCCCTATATACAATACAAAATGTATTTATAATGAATACATCAATATATTACAATTATTTCGTACTTCAATTATAAATTACATAAAAGTAATTAATAAATGTTCTTAACATTGACCAAACAGGATTGGAGCTCGTGTGAATTGGCCACAAATCTGCGGCTCTTGCGGTGCAACTGACACCTTACTTGACGCCTGCGACGGGCCCGCCCTCTTTTGTTTATCCCTCGACAAGCATAATAATTAATTATTGTTCAATATCGAAGTCAAGAATATTTTATAAAGGTGAATTATAGATAGCACTTGAGGATGTGAAATATTTTCATTTCTTCGCTCTGGTGACGAGGCAAATCGCGGCGTTGAGTTCTGCCACTCAACATGCAATGCCTCCAGAATACGGCAGAAAGTGGGGAACAGAGTGTCTTAATACGAGGTTCCCTCTGCCTACCCTGCTGTGTGCGGGATGCAGCGTGAAGCTGATTTTTTTATATTATCTAAGATTTACGATGGTCCTTATTAAAAATAAAATAAACTAGTTTCATGTAATATGTTCACATACAAAATAGTTTAATTAAAAATCATATCTAGTAGTCTATAATATTAAATTTTAATAGGCTACATAAAAAAATATATATCAAAAAGTGGGGAGGCTGCGTTGCCGGCTGCGACATCGGTCACACCCATTCCATGTCAACTGCGGCCGCCCTGCCGCTTGTCCGTGCTCGTCACGCCTGTGTATTACCTAATTTAATTTGTACTCCTGGCAATTTATGGCCTACAAACTGCCATCTGCCCGTCCATCACCTATATTTGTGACTATAGTAAGCCAGATAAATAGATCGGGCTGTACGAGTATATCTAAATGAACCGGCTAGACCTATTTTATTCTACGACTTCAACTATATTATTCTAGCAGAGGATGCAGAGGAGTCAGAGAGTATGGATCGCCAAACGCTATGGTTTCTGAATTCCTCTTTCACCTCGCCCTCCAGGGGGCTCTCATACTTTTTACGTCACTTTCCTCCAGTATCTATGATACTGTGTTTTCGAAAGTCAATCGAGATCTCCCTCTACCTCTATTACCGCTCACTTTTCCATCATATCTCTTTCACCCTAGCTTATCAAATATCTTCTGATATTGAAAATATAGTATTAAATAGTATTTTATTTGCGCGAATATCGCGGCATGTATGAGTAAATATCGCGACTGTAGCCTAAAGCAATTTGAAGCGGGCGAGCCAGCGGTCTTTGTTGCATATCGGGCGGTAATAGAATTTGGTCCGCTTTTTGCGCGGTCGCTCGCTCTGGCCGCGTAATGGCGGGCTCGGTTGCCTTTGTAACTGCATCTAAATCTGCCCTAACTATATATCTGGCTGCTTACAATATAAGACTCGATGCTTAATTTATTATACTTCACGATAAGTGCGTTCTTAGTTGGGGTATAAAAGAAAACCGCTTCAGTATATAACTTTTTTTAACTGAGCATACTAAAACATTTCTCAATTTAATTAATTAACAAAATCAATTTTTATATATATTAATTAATGTGATTTTATTTTGATTAATTTATTGCGATACATTTTCAGCTTACTCTGTTTCGGTATTTTGTTTAATAAAATATATATATTGTTTTAATAATAAAAGTTTTAATAAAGAATATTTTGAATTTGAATATATATATACATATTCAAATTCAAAATATTTTTTATTGAACATATAAACATAAAAGCTCCGGTTCGGAAGGCAGTTCTGGTGAGAAGAGTCGACAAGAAACCCAACAGTCGCTCTTTTCAAAGACAATGGTATAATTTAATTATTACATGAACTGTCAGCTATCCTGCATGACATTAGACATAGTTATGAAATCATACTCAGTTCAGGGGGTGAATTCTATTAAACCGTGAAACACATGTTTAATGAAATATTTTTATGAGGTTGAATTTCAAATTTTATAAAAATCGGTGTCAATTAAAAAAAAAATCCATACAAACTTTCATCCCTTTTTCAACCGTTTAGTGTTAAAACTTTTTAAAATCCTTTCTTAGTGGGTGTCCAAATTATGAAAATAATCATCTGTCTAAATTTCACGTTTCTACCACCAGCGGTCATATCTCAGTCGATGGGAATATCTCCCTTTATATATAGATAGATAATAGCCAACCAAAAAAAGCCCATAAAACTAGAAGCTATAACTATTTTTAGCAATTGTTTTTGCTTTTAACAAACAGAACAACAAAAAAATACTAAATCTTGGAAGGCACTTATGCAAAACGGTCCGAAACTCATCGGTTTAAAAACAATTTAAGGACCGCATTGCGAAAAATTTTTATACGTTTTGTCGGTTGGGGGCAGCTGCTTTGCGTCCACATGTGTAGTGCGCACTAGCGAGCAACGTAAATCCTTTCCTAACTCGAGTTTAGTGACCGGCCGTTGTCGCGCAAAACGCACCATTCCGGGATATTGGCGCTTCTGGAATGCACCCGGTTTGCATTACCTATGTTCGCAAAATTGTTTCACTTTCAAATTTCTGTATGCATCTCTTGCATCTCTTTGCTTATTTTATATGGAAATTTACGTGTTATTATTTTTTTATATTATTAATATTGTCTTTTTTTTCTGTAAATAGATATTATATTTTGTTATAAGCTAATTTTTTATTTATACGTTTACAATTTTACTTTTCTGTTGATATTTTAAGTAAACAATCGCTTGGTAATGTAGAAAAAAATGTTCTCTCTTATTGTACTTTATTTAATTCTCCGGTGGTATTTTTGTCCATCTGTCACCTTGTACTGAATAAACAACTTTCATCCTAAGGGTGTCATTATAATGAGAAGTAATGATGTTACTGACCCCTCCAGGTTTTCTTAGGCTGAGAGCCTTATTTGTATTAGTTAGCGCGTGTTTTTGTACAATTTTCTTTAATTGTAATAATTTACAAAAATATATTAAATAATGTAAATTCTATTCTAGATATCTACGTGTATTCATACACAGGGAACTTCTTATTTATCTTATATTTATTTATTATTGTAAATATAATACCAATGTTAGTACAGTTTTTAAATTGTGGTGTTATATATATAAATATCCACAGCCAAATGCCAACAGATTAAATATGATAAGGCAGTTATAATATTTATTTAATTTTAAAGTAGCCTTCAGGTTATTAATTTTTCCCGCTTCAGCAATATTTTACGTTGTCATCCCTTAGTGTAATTACGGGCCGTTAATAGGCCGTAACATTGACGCGGTGTAATCAAAGTCAAAACAAATCGTCACGAAATGAAAAACCGACACGAAAATGGAGCATATTTTATCGTTTAAAATATAGGCATAAAAATGTAGTATCTCGTAAGCAAGCCAGCCCCGTGGCATGTCAGGGAAGATAGTAGAAATATGAATAACGGTCTCTTTAACGACTACTTTAACGCTTTCAATGTGCTTTATGAATAATGAAATTAGTTGCTTATTCCGTTCTTGAGTTTCGTGTCTGGGACTTAATAAGCTTTATGAATTACGAGTAGCTCGTTAAATATCTGCCTGGTCTTTATGCTAACTTTTATCAAAGATTATATTTTTTCCGCGAGGTTGTATATATTTTAATAAATTATAAATATTACGATAATGTTGCTACATGAAGATATAGTTTTAATATAATATATATAAATATATATATATATATATATAATTAAACATTTTCTAACCATTCTCTCTGGTCCAGTAATTGATAGCTTTCGGTGAAGCTTCCACGAGACATTGCAAAGTGACATCCGTGCCGGTCGGCGCGCCCACTAGCTGATTCGGGACTTGCACTAGAGGATGAACTGAAAAAGAAATGCTAGTTAATTTTAGTTTATGAAATTATGTGTAATAAATTTTAACTAATATTTGGTTTTCTAACATTTGAATTTAATGAAAAAAAATTAACTTTATTATATTTTAAAAATTATCTCAGTAGAGCTGATCAATCAAGAGTAGTACTTTAATTTATTTCTACAAATTGTTCAAATAAAATATGTAATAACCGCATAAAAAATCGGGCTGTGAAAAATATATGTCAACAGTGTTAACACTCTTAAATTAATTTTAAGTTTTTTACGAAATTTCGCTGTCTACATACAGAATTTAAAAAATAAATGAATAAATAATAATAATATAATATAATAAATAATCATACACATTTATATGTCACAAAAAAGGCTACTAAAAATCCATAAGGAAAATTCCGTAACGACCACACATTTTTTTTGCAATTTTAATACCGAGTGCATGAAATAGTATGGCAACCGTTTACAGTAGCCGGCGGTTTGCAATGATGTACACTCACCGCAACGTTTATTCGGGATATATGTCCGCACAGTTTTCACATTTAAATAGCAAATAATACGGTTTATTATTCGCTGGACGATATTGACAGATTGTACGTGGTGCATTGCAGAAATATACACATAAATGCACGTAGTCGGGTTTAAGCCGCATTTTTGTTTACACAACTTCCCATTTGCATTTATTTGCAGTGGTGTGTTTGCACTGCCAGCTAGAAGGCTCCACGGCCTTTTACATTTCGCACAGCTGAACGCATCTACACTCACCGCAGACATTTAATGTTATTTAGTTTGGCATGCGATACTTTACATTAACGCTGTTACATTCACCGGCTCATAATTAACCAGTAATTGCTTTCTGCATTCAAATTGGTATTTTTATATAATAACATTCTTTTGTATCATTTGAATTTGTTGAAAATTTTACGTAATGTTTTAGAATTACTTGTTAATATGGTTGTTTAAAGAAATTGTTGAGGCGAGTCGTCCCGCAGGGCAGAAGCATGTGACTATAAATGTGGGTTCGATTCCCATTCCTTCGCTTTGGTGTCGAAGCAAAGTACGGCGTTGAGTTCGGCCACTCGACTTGGTGAAAGTTGGAGAATGAAGTGTCTTATCAAGATTAAAGTGTGAAACTGAAAAATAAATGAATTTATATTACATTTCTAAAATGTGTGACATTGCACAAGCACATTTTTGGATGCGGTATATTTTCTAAGAAAAGAAGCCTCGCCTCGCCTCGCCTCGCCACTTCGCGATAAATTCTGCACTTGTCAGGTGTTTATTTTATACACTATTACTGGAAATTTACATTTATATTCTCCTTTGTTTTTTAACATAGACAATGAAGCAAGAACAACTATAAGTAATAAAAGATATTTAAATGGAAAATTATAAAATAAAGCAAAGAAGACCCAATAAGCAATATTTGAATTCTCATTTCATTTGAAATTGTCAATTATATTGAACGTATGATCTCCGTCTAAGTTAGCCTAATCAGAATCAAATTGTAATAAAGAAAGAAATCATATATTTTAATACTTAATAACATTTAACTGTTATATTAAAATGTGAAGTGAAGTTAAAACATATTAATCTTATTAAACTAAAATTAATTTCGTAGGCGCGCTCACATCGTGTTTGCCGAAGCTCCGCCACTTCGTGGTAAAATTTCGTTGCCTCTGTCAGGTGTTTACTCTGAACATTATCCGGGACTGCCTTGCTAGTGTTTGGATTGCGTTTTCATTGGACTGGCCGTTTGTGAGAAAATTTAACTTAGAATATCATTGTTTTTAGATCTTAGTGCTGGTTGGAAATTTTGTAAATGAAATAGAATTTAATTATATTCTGGAGCTGAATTACTTCGTCGTTACGTTGTATTGTAAAGTTATTATCTATATATAATTTTCCTTTTTGTCATGATAGAATAATATCATACCACTTCAAAATTTATAAATCAAAAATTAAAAATATATAATAAAAGTTTAACCAACTTCTATGGGCTTGTTTCGAGTGAATTAAAGAAAGAATTTTCCCATCAACATTATATTGCAGCTTATTTGCGGTTATTCTCTTTGACCGTCGTTAAGATCCTTTAGACGGCTTTTACGACTTCAAGTGGCCAATTTACCGAACAAAATCTGTATTAGAATTTTTGTTCTAATTAATAACTTGAAGGCCCAATAAGGATAGCCTTTTGCTTATTAAATAAACTGGAATAATGAGAGGTATATTTTAAACTAATTAAAGAGCTATGGGTTCACGATCGTCGGACTCGAAGTTGGTTAAATCCTTTTATATCTACAAAAAGTATAACAACTTTGGGAAACTGATTACGTAATTTCCAAACGTATAAGTAGCTTAGGATTCTTCTCGGCAATCAAAAGTTACGAGAGTTTTCTCGGAAAGGATTCCGCGTGGAATTCTTGAAGTGACAGTTTGATTAACGGAGAGGCGCACACGCTACGCCATTTTCGGATTTGGTGTTTTGTAGTCAACACTACCTTCAGACATTATCGAGATTCCCTACTAACTTTTTAATGGAAATACAGTTGCTGGTACACGTTCTACCAAATTAATATACACCGTCGTTCCCTGCGTTAACAGCAGTCGTTTTGAAATATAACTTACAGTTATTAAAATTAGCTATCTTGAAAAGAAAAAAATAAGAAAAATTGCACTGAATAATAATTAAGGTTGTAAACGAATCGCGTAACTCAACATAAACAACGCTCAAGCCTCACAATCTTCACGAAAATGTTCATTGTAGATTAAACTAAAAGACTTAAAGATAATTGATTACGATTTATCACTTCGCTGGAGCTTTTTCATTTCTCTAAACTCATTTACCTGCCACCTTGAAAACCTCCGTGAATCAACTAAAAGAAACTCGACGCGTACCGAGGTAATTACTGTTACAAATGAATTGCTCCACTCCTGCCGCTCTCTAAAAAGTGTTTTTATTTTTCCGGCAAGCGCCGTTGGGCGACCACAACGTCGCAATAGCTGTTATCATTCGTTTTTGGGGAAGGAAATTTAAATTAAATATTTGAGGGTGTTAATTTTGTCTCCTCATCGAGCGCGAGCGACGCATTCTTTGCAAAGTAATTAAACTGAGTGGAAGGGTTCCTGCCAGTAGTTTGTTTGTTCGCTTGAAATTGCGTTTTCTATGAAGTAAATTTCTCTTAGTTGTCCTTAAGAGAAGCGTGCTATTTGCTTTTTGGATAGTATATTGTAACGAATCTCTAATGATCATAATGATGTGTCATTGAATTTATCTTTACGGATTTATAAATAACTTTTGATTATATTCTAAATCATTTTCAGTCATCTCTTGTGTGTATCTATCTTAATATACTACGTAAATTATTCGAAACAAAAATATTTTGAAAATTAAATTCCTTTATATAAGTAATTTAATAAAAGTATGTACACAGGCCGGTTCAATCAGTCGAGTGTGTACATCGGTGCTGCCAATAACCGAATGCAAATACCTAGTGGACAACGTCCGGACCGGCAGCGGAACTAAAGCCTCGAAAAACTTTTACACATATTGAACTAAAACCGAAAGTGGACAGAGCCAATTCATGAATTTAGAACAGTTAATTAAAAGCTGAAAAGTATGTCAGCGGTTAATTGAATTTAATGAATCACAGAAGTTTAGATTTTGGTTTCAATTACAAGTTGGGGAGTATGATGAAATTTTATGTTGTGGATTTGAAAGCGACTGGACGTAGCTTTTGTTCAGCGTTTATGATTCATTTAATTTTACATATTAATTAATTGTACACCGCGGTGATATTATTAAATTAATATTTAAATAAATTAATTATTTAATAGGAAATTTAAGAAACTTGAAAAATAATCTTTATTTTACAATCATAATGTACATACATCTATCTCCGTACAAAATACCATGAACACAATTTTGCTATCATATAATAAAATATGTACATAAGAGGTAATTGATTACTTTATTAAACTGTTATTTATTGATTACTTCGAGTGAGTATAACAGTAAATAATTACAGTATTTTTTTTTTTCAATTTAAAAGTACTTTTACCTGCTGCATGCAGGTATGATTGAACGCTTTGTTAAATTAAACAAAATTTTATGAACTCATGAGCAATGATGGATCGTCTCGTGGATAGATGGATGATTTTTATTATTTATTTCGGGCTTGCGTATTATTTAAGGGGTTTCATATGTTTAAAAAATATAATTTATTAGTATATATTATATTTATACTAGTAAATTTTTTGTTAAATATTTATTCAATGTGGTGCTAGTAATAGCAGATACTATTCCGGCTCACATCCAGAACCAATCTTCATTTCTGAAATTGTGTGACGATGACATTTAAAAGTTATATTTGACGGTTTGAATATGAAGCAAGTAAATACTGTAATTTGCAAGTTAATCAATAATTTTGTATTGAATTTTATTTTATTTTAAAAAACATAAGCGCAGTTATTGTAATTATTTCACCGTCAACTATTTCATTAAATGAAATGTAATTTTTATTCATCCTTTAAAATATAAATGGAAATGCGTACAACAGTGTATTATTCCGTTTCCACGATCGACCTCTGAATGAGAAATGTTGATATAAAAGATTCATTTATTTTAGTGCAACTATCTGAAAAGAATATATTTATCATTTGTTTTCGTTGAACTGAAAGCTTTGTTTTATTCTATAAAGTAACAAAAACAGTGTTATAAGGGGGTAAAATATTATTTCTGAAAAAAAAAACCTTCCAATATTTGCAGTCCGTATATTGAATTTCATTTGTATTTTTTATCATAATAATTTCAATATCATTAACAAGATAAAGCTATAGTAAAAATATTTTCATTTATTCAGAAAGGAGTGTATTAGCTAAATGATCTTCTTTTTCTTCAGCTTCACGCTGTATTCCGCATGTAAAAGGGTAGGCAGAGGGCCTAGTGTTAAGACACTACAACGGCGTGTTGAGTGGCGAAACTCAACGTCGCGCCTCGACACCAGATCAAAGAAACGACAATAATGCTTATAGCATACCTAAAAGATTAAACATAACATAACCAAGTCAACAGAGTATTAAACGCGAACTACAAACGACTGTTACATTGAGATGCGCGGCACGCGTCGAAGATGATACGTGATAACGCGAAAATCTCAATTGCTTACGTGTTCGTAATGTCGGTCCCAGTTCTACACCTCCCGACCAGCTAGTATTGAATAACTCCCTTATAAATTAGCTTCGAGATCCTCTGATAAGAGTTCGCGACGCTTTTTGCTCGTTGGTACTGCACGCAGGTGAGATTTTATCGCTGGATGAATTGATTCATGCCCTGAATACGTAATGTGATTCGCTTCATCTTACAGCTCCTTAAAGGTTGGGTTGACGAATGAGAGGCTATATTAAATTGAAAACGTTTTATAAATGGATGTGGCATCGGGTGATTTAGTGAATAGCTGGGTAGGTTATATAATAGAAACCGGTATATTTAAATGTTAAGTTATTATTTAAAAGAAGAAATTGTGCGGTGGTATTAAGCTGAAATTAATAACGGATATTCAAGTCTACGGTCCCGAAGAGCTTAGAAAAAATCAAGCTTCTAAATTAAGACAGTCAAAAGTGTAGGGTTAAGAAATTTGGTAAGAAATGAGCACGTGTAGTACAAATAAAGGAATAAATTCGAAAATAAAAATAATATTTAAAATCTTATAATTGCAGTTCTTTTGTAGAAAAAATATCAAAATGGGTGCATACGCCCATGTGTTTCTAGCCTGAGCTTTCCGTTAACCTACAATTCTGAAATTGGTACGGAAACGATGTTTCGGATAACATAAATATTATTTCAAGTCGCTATAGTGGCAACGTTAAAAGTATGAAAACAGTAGGTATATTTTTCAGGACTCGTCAAAAATAGCTAAACAAAAAAAAAACTAAAGAGGAAACGTTTTGAAAGTAAATTCCAACTGTAAGTTGATAGACACAATTTTTAAACTTTTATTTCTAGAAATTCACATTTAACATTGTTATAAGTGATTAAAAACAGCACATGAGTTTTTTTAACAGCCAAAATTTGTTTGAAAAAAAAATAAAAAGAAAAAAAAATATTAAGAATTCTTTATTTCTACATTATGATTGAGAAACTGGTAACAATGGTGGCATGAATGACAGCAATGCAAAAGTAATATTTTGATTTCCTTATTTTATTTACGGCTTATTTGTAGCCGCTATGATCTAGCCTGCGTCCTGAGCCTGCTAACTGAGCGAAGAGTCAAGAATATGGAAAAGAAAGCAGGCATTTATACACTGTGCTCCTGCGCGATGACTAGCCTCTAAATAAATAATACACCATTATTTAGTACAACCCGGCGAAGCCGCGGGCAGATCGCTTGTTATTTAATAAAATTCTGTACAAAAGATTATTATAATTTTTTGTAATCTTAGTGTTGAGTGTCGAAATTTATAGCCACGCTTTTACGTTGGTGGAGTGAAGAAATGAAAATATTAATAAATAATAATTGAGTCCCCCGAGTGGAATCGAACCAACAACCATCGTCCAGCAGTCTTGTACATGTGCCACTGCGACATGACGGCCTCATTACTTAAATTACAATATGTTTATACATTCCTCGAGTGGGAATCCAACCAATAACCATTGAGTGTCGAGTCGAAGACTTTCCAAAATACACAATTACGATCGATGAACCCTAAATTCATTTTGGGTGAACCCTGATTTCCCAAAGTTTTCATGATGAATGATGAATTCCTTAGTACTGGTATACTGGTATAACTACTTACAATGTACATGCAGCATTATCCTCTTGCTCACAGAGGGCGGCACGCCGTTGGCCGCAATGCATAGATAGGCCCCCATCTCTGATCTCGTCACCTTCGTTAAGTTCACGATCTCCCCTTCTAATGACGATACTGTTGAAAATAAACAAGTTTTTACATTTGTGTTTGCTTACAAAAACTTCTTAACAAGTAAATTTATTCCAGAAGTCGCAGGTTGAATTCTCCTTTTAGTAAATGTAAGTTATTGTCGTGTAATGGTTAGATATGATATAAGCAAAATTGTAAAAAGTTTGCCCAACTTGCAACGAAGAGAAATATAATAGAATGTTATTATCAAAAATGTAATTATAATGTACTGCGATAATTTTTAATTAAATTAATAATTAATGAGAATTAAGATCTTTTGCTTTTTAATTCATAATTTAATTAATCTTCGTGTGCCTTTTCTATACTATAATAAAACCATTAATATTTTCTGTACATTGTATACATTTGCGTAAAAGTAATGAAAATTGATATCAAAATATTTGGAAAATATGAATCTAATGACGACTCATAATAATTATGAAATATAAGACAAAATGAAATGCCGCCATACAAAAAGTTCTTCAGAGTGATCGGTATTTTTATTGACAGTTAAAAATAAAAAAATGGTATAGCAGCGAAAGAGAGTAGTATGGAAATGTCCACGAATTAAACGAAGGCTACTATTATTATTTTTTCTTCAGCTTCACGCTGTATCTCGCATATTGGAGTCCCGGGAGAGAGAGAGAGCTATGACACTCTGTTTCCTATTTTCTCTCTTCAACGCCGACAGAGCGAAGAAATGAAAATAGTAAATAATTCAATTCCTCGTAATAAATAATAATTAATTTCCCAGAGATAATTTAGAGTGGGGATCGAACCCACAACTGTTGTGTTACACCCTTCTGCCCCTGCGCAACGACGGCCCATTACGCTATAAAAATAAAGAGGCAAAACTAACATTTTTCTATGATCGCTATGTGCTTGTTTTACATTTGTACAAGAACTCTTGGAAAACACTTTCAAATGCCAAAGTAGACAGACAGGCTTTGATAAACAAGCGTGGTTAGTGGTTCGAAGTCGAGCTGTTTTCTTGACACCTTGCTCAAATGGCGGCGAAGTACGTTTAAAGGCATTACTCAAACAAGACGATAAAAAGAAGGGCAATATTTTTCGAAGGAGCTGAAGAGAGTGATGGCTTAAAGTGTAGAGCTCTCGGTCGACCGACTTGCCACGCTTCGTTAACAAACAATAGCGTACTACTGTAGAGTCGACTGTTTATAATTTTACATTTTTACTATGTATATATGTGAATAAAAATATATATAATATTTGTTGTGATTGTACACGATTTATTGTATTAATAATTGTACATAATGAACAAATTAATACACTCTATTAATATTTAAGATATATATAATATATAAAAAGACAAGAAATGATATGCGGTTTTAGAAAAAAAACATGGAGTGTCAAATTAAGATCAAAATAATTAATTTCACGACTTCATGGAATTTATGCTCTCCATCTTTGAAGCGGGCCGCTGAACAAAACTTGGGCTGTCGATGTGTCAAAAGTCAAGTGACTCTCAAGCCCCTCGGACCCGGAGCTCAAGCTTCGAAATGTCTCTACAGGCGACGAAAATTTTGTAAAATTGTCATCATACTTAATAAAACTTATTATTTGATCAATGTTAGCAAAATATTTTTTTAATGGAGAGGATATATAAAATGTAAAAAAAGTACTCTTATTCATCTTATTATATGAATTAATCTTTACTAATAATAAATTATAAAGATGAAGTGTTTATTTGAGTGAACACGCAGATCTCGGGAACTTTTGGATCGAGTTGCAAACATTTTTTTAATGGTCGATTAATTGAGGAAGGCAAGTCATGGCACAAGAGCACAGGCATGAGTAAACGTGACAGATTATGGGTTCGATTCCCACTCAAGGAAATTAAATATTCAATATTTTCATTTTGATCGCTCTGGTGTCGAGACAAATCGCGTCGTTGAGTTCCATCACTTCCACCACACAACAAGCAATGTCTCCAGAATTCGGCGGAGAGTACTAATAGTGGAGGATATGGCGGAAAAAAATTGAGGTATGTTACATTATGCTACATTACACCACATTAATCATATTGATATATTCTGGATAGTGTCCATAAACAGCGAGTTATTATTTCCATTTCACCAGACTGGCCGCAGAGAAAGGGGTAGTATATTTTTAAATTTCTGATCATTTTAGTATGTAAAAGTAGAATCAGAAAATGAAAACATTTTTACATGAACATTCATACGATGTCATCCCCGAATAGAATAAGAACTCGGAATCAACACACGAAACACTTTTAAAATGAGTTTTTTTTTAAATTTATTTTTAAAATTATAAAGTCATTTTCTAACTTAATCTAACATGTTAAATGGAGAAGTATAATAAAATATTTTCAAAATTGATTAATATTCTGCGAATAAAACGTAAAACTTGCCTGAAGCAAAATGAAAAAGCAACATCTATCCATTGATCCGCTCCTCAAAGTTTAATTATAATTAGACGTTGAATACTTTGAACACTATTAATTACTATTTTTGTTTAGTGTTTTAAATTTGTTTACCACAAAGCTCGTACCATATGACTACGAAGTATCTAATACAAAAAGATTTAATTTTTTTAACTGAAAAAAAAAACTTTAGATATCTAGCATACACTTCTATTGAAAGATATAAAGGTAGGAAATAAATAAATAAATAATTTATAATTTATACAGGATGGAACTTATAAGTAAGTCCAAGTCCTGCTATATAACGACTAGTAGCTCCTTAGCTTATATGCATAATTTGGTATAGAACGTAAGACAAATAGGTTCCCGTGCCATTGTCACTACGACATGTTCTGTGACAATAAGGAACAATTTCAGATAAAACGCCATTGTTAGGACAACGAAATGTCTGTCATTACAATTATAGGGAGATCTTGTTCATTTTAGTGAAGAATGACACAATTATTATATTATACTTCATATTATCATTGTATTGTTTTGAATATAATTTTGTTTATTACGCTTTGACGCCAAAATTATTCAACCGATTATCATGTAACTTTGTATACATATTTTTTTGTGATATTAGGAAGGTCATAGAATACTTTTTATCCTTTGGCTATAATATAAAAATATGTTTGAGCGAGTAAAGCCGCGTTTGAGTTTCCAGTATATATGTATATAAAAACACGAATGGACCGCTAGTAATGAATATAACAACTCCTTACACATTTAACTGCTATAAGTCAGAACTTTCGAGTCCAAATAATGTATTTTAAATCTACTTGAAGTTGTAAGTGATTTATGCAGCCATACTTCCCAGAAACTTGGGTATAACAAATTTGTGAGTGCCGCTTGGCGTCGTTGAAAAACTATATTTGTCGTGTCCGACACCCCTCGAACTTTCCTCATTGGAATATTCTGCAAAGTACCATTGGCCCGTAATGGATAGCCTGTATTGTTTCCTGCCCAGATTTATGGAGGTAACTTGTAACTGCTTCTTTAATTAGACTTCTTCAGTCAAATTGATGATTGTTGCTGACGTTAGTCATTTAAAACTTGTGCACGTGAAGCTTTTCACTGATCCTCTATTATGAAGTAAGTGTCTGCGAAGATACCAAATTACAATTACTTAGAGCACGTTTGAAATTTAAGACGTAGGAAACAGAAATTTACTGTGCAGCACTTTGATGTACAAAAGAGGTTCTTATACGAGCGAATTAGAATTCTCTAATCTTAACAGCTATATAGCTGTGCTCGCTCTCCGTAGAAGTCATTACCGGTGGTACTTTGTTGGCTTAATGAATTGACTGATGGCAGAAGGCGGTCTGAACAGTGGTGGGGTTAAGTAGGGCCTGCCGATTAATCACCCTGTCAGTACAGTTTCCAATTGCCACTCGTCACGAATTCCCCTCAGTAGTCGATATAATTGAAGTTTCTTGTATCAATAACAAGGATGTATCCTACAATACGGTGAAAGAAAACGAGTTCTATAATACCATTAATTTTACATATAATTATGTTATTTCGAGTACTTGCGATATTGCTATTATGTTCCTAAGTTATTATTAGTTTGAATGATTTTTATACAGTATTTATTTTTATTCGAATTTTTACGATATTTTTATTTCCTTATAGTACAAGATGCAGCGAGAACTAAATGTGAAGAGTCAAGACTCTCCGTTCTTTAACTTCCTCTCGAATTTGAGACATTGCATTTTGAAGAGGAATCGAACTCATAACCATACTGTTTACAATTACAGTTGTTATTAAAATTTGTTTGTTATTAAGTTATTTAAAGGGATCTTGGTGGAAAGTGATTAACGGAAGTGTGAATGAGTGTCTTAAGTGTCTCAATACTCGGTTTCCAGGTTGTAAATATTGTATTATTAATGTAAATATTTAATTTGCTCCATTGGGGATCGAACTCACAACTAGTCGCAATGCAGTCGGGCTATGTGACCCGGCGCCACGACTGGCCTCAATTTTAATTTATCAAGCGTAAAGGTGTATAACTGAGTAATTATTCCATCGTGGTATAGAGATTGTAATCCAGCGGGATTAGAAAGGGCGGTGTGAATGGTAATAGAACCTCCCCGTGGTGCTCTGATCTGAGTTACTGCCAAGATTCAATACTGAATAATTTAAGCTTTGATTTATACGTTGCTCTCTTATTAAACTCTTCAGACATTTAGTGCATTTTAATAAAAATTATATACTTAAAAAATATTATAACTATGGAATTGACTTCCTATGTTTCTTTTTATTGTCATCAAACTACTAACTTATTCAAAAATAGGATTTTTATAAAATATAAATAGTATCTAAAATTATACAATTATGAATTTAATAACATAAATACAGCTGAATTACGTGAAATGTCAACCCTGTATACCGCTTATAGCGGGGTAGGCAGAGGGAACAAAATGTTAAGACACTCCATTACTTTCCCTACCGACTTTCCGTCGGTTCGTTAAATAATAATATATGTTTGTATTAATATTGTCTTCATAATAAATTATTGCGGGTACTTCGAGAGAAAGAATTTATATTTAAACAAGAAATATTCATTCGAGCTAGTAGAGGGAATGTTAATGGTGTTTATATTGCTCTATATGCGATTTATATCGTATTTCCTTATCCAGTATTGGTTTAACCTATTTAATATATGCATAACGGATCTCCTCTGCTGAGGGTCAAGCTCTCATGTAAGTTGTATGAGCCGGCACACTCTACATGTTTTGAAGTTTTAATTAAATAGCCGTTATGGTATAACTCTGATTATTTAGTTTGTATTGCAATACTGAAATACTTATTTGGATGTATCAACAATCATGAAGCCAGGCGCAGAGGCACAAAGTGTAACTGTAAACGCGTCAGGTTGTCGTTTGATTTCCATTCTAGGAAATGAAATATTTAATATTTTCATTTCTTCGATCTGGTGTGAGAGCAAATCGCGGCATTGAGTTTCGCCACTCATCATACATTGCCTCCAGAATCCGGCGGAAAATGGGGATCAGATCCCAACACTAGGTTCCCTCTCAAAACAAAAACAAAAAACAGCAATAAATCTAACAATACGTATGTCTGTATGTCATATACATGTAAGTCTAATGAGATAAATATAACGAGAACTTAGCACAAGCGCTAAGTTTCTGATAGTGATCTTTATAAACGTACTCGTATATTTCCTTTAGGTTGCTTATTAATAATAGTAAAGCACGCAAACAGTTAGCCATTAAATTTGCATGTTTCTAGACCTGTAAATTTTATGTTATTTCATGATTTATTTTAAATAACCCTTGTTTGTTCCATTTATTCATGCTTATAGAATTTAATTTTATTTGTTAGAGACAAACAGAACTATATTCGATTTACTATAAATGTTTTTTTGTACTAATTGAATTTATTTAAAACAAATCCCTGCATAAGGATGCGACGGTAATATTTATTTGGTCTGCACATAAAATAGAGTATAGGTTTTTTATGTGGAAATCTATTCGATCCCTACTCGGGAATTGGGTATGTAATTATTATTTATTAATATTTTCACTTCTTTACGTTGACACCTAGATAAAAGCCCGGTGTTGAGTTCCGTCGCTTATAATTCAAATCCACGAAAAAAATTGCCGAAAGTGGGGAGCGGGATACAGCGTGAAGCTAATAAAAATATATATAATATGATTCATTTGATTTTATGGAAAATGTTGACCGACGAAACAAACATATTTCCCATGGTAATTGTACAAAAGACAATAATAAATGACGGTTGAAAAAATATTAACCTCGACATCATCTATTCTTCTATTTCCGTGTCAATATTTATATAACATGGTAACATTTATATCGAATATTCTTATCTGTTTTTGTCCATTGACAGTTACAAGACGATATGAATAAGAAGATTATATGTATCTTTTTATTCATATGTTGGATGTATGCTACTCTAATATTTTTTTTTTATTTATTGCTTAATTCTTAATACGTAAGAAAAATTTTATATATATTAGATTTATTACAGTAAAATCATCGTAACTGTGTTGATTATGGATTTTTATAGCTTCACGAAATTCAGCTTCAAGAATTGAAAATATAAAATATTATTATTTCATTTATATCAGTATATGATTTACCTTTCGTTTTGCCCTGCGGGCCGCCTCTGGATATAATATCACCACCATCTTCTCTTCTCCATACAATTTTGGGCGGCGGATATCCGCGCGCTTTACATACGAGCTTGGCGGAACCACCTTCTGGTACCATCATGTCACCAGATGTCTCTTCATAAACTATATCTGGTGGTATGACCACTTCTAAAAATGCTGTCTGCAAGTAAATAATTAACATTATTCGATTAATGATAATATTCAAATTACAAAATAAAATCCATAAAAATCCAAGAAAAACAAAGAAAACATCCCAATTAATTCACATACCTGCATTTTCATTGGATCAGTATTAACTTGGCACATGTACTGTCCCCTGTCCTCCCGCTTCACCCCCCGAATGTTGAGAGTCCACGTGTTGTAGTCGTTGTGCGTAACGCTCAGGCGGGCGTTGTTGGTGATCACGTGCTCGTGAATCGCCAGGATCGCCTTTGTGTCCGCCTTGATCCATGCTACCTGCCTCGGGGAATACGGTCGAATATTCTTTACATGTGTTTATTACATATAATAACAATATCTCGTGAACTTTTGAATTACAAATGTAATGTTATTATTATTTCCTGTTATCTATGGAAGAGAGTTAGCGGTTGCAAAAATGTAAACGATGAAGACTTTTACAGCGCACAAGTCTAATTACACGCGAATACTTCCCAAGAGGCAGTCATGACAACGATCCTCTTGTTGCGAGCGCCTCGCAAAATGCTCTCGGTATTTTTAATTACATTTTCGTCTGGTCGCCGCTATGGCGTACTGCGGGCGTACTGTAAGAACGCCCTCGTTTCGCCCGCTTTACCAGAAGCGACGACATCGCAATAGAAGCTAATTTCCTGCATAGCACGTTATAAAAAAGAAGAAAATATCTATGAAAATATGACGTTTTAGACACTTTTTTGTATGGCAATATTTTTATTTTACATCAAAATCAAATTCACAGTCTGTTTTCTGAATTTAACTAAACTGATTCAAGTTATAATTTTATAGTTAAATTAATAGTAGGGTAAGTACATCTATAATAGGGTGCAAGACAGAGTGCACTACGAGAAGTAGGTGCTACCAGGAAAGTGTTCTACACAGACTTGAATCATAAAGTGCGTGTGCATCAAACACTAATTTGTGCACTTCACTAAAGTGAACCTCTACGACAATGGTAATATATAATAAAACTATTTTTCTTAAACATATAGAAGAAAAACATAATATTCCTGTCCTTTGTAGGCAATATTTATACAATTATTACAATATTGCAAACAAACGCCAGGATAATTTATGATTATGTTGATGTAATTTTTGTACCATTTCAAAAATATATATTTAAATAACAATAATAAAACTTTAAAATTTATTTTTCCAAAAATTACATCTTAGGGTGCATTGTTTAAAATTAAAAGCTGTTCAATATTTACCAGTTTCCAAACTCATCCATACCAGCGGTGCATATCTTAGTATTGTAATCAGTATTTGATTATGAGAAGTGTGTATTCATATTGTATGATTAATTTTACTAATTATATTTTTTTAAAAATGTCCTTTTTAAGTATAATAAATTATAATAACATATAAAATTAAGTGTTTTGTACCTCAAAAGGAAACTTCTTTCTGCCTGTCCGTCACTAACCTTTTTCTCAAAAGCTTAAGCTTTCTCTTTCTCAAAAGTTTAAACTCCAAGTAATATTAAATCTTAACAGTCTACTACTGCAACGCATTAAAACGCCTATTAAAAACCTAGAGGGTACTTCCTGTCGACGTAAAAAAAGTTTCTATTTCACAATTTACAGTACAAATAAAGGAAGAAATAATTATGGGACATAAAGAAAAATCATTCCAAACTTACATATTTGTAGCTCATTTTATATAAAATTAGCGCGTACGCCTGCAAACTTGAAAGTTTGAAAGTTTTACGTGTTACAACATGTCTCGTTAGAATCAAGTAAGTGGCACAGAGCTCGCTTACGTAAAATACATAATTAAATAAAATAAAAATTCGTCCTTATTTTTAATATTATAAATATTAAGGGGCGAAAGGCAATCGAAAGGCAGCGGTTGATTCTCTTTCTTAAGTACTAAGAATTAAATAATACTTTTAAAGGTGTTTGAATGTCAATGTTTTAAGTCTGTCAACGAGGTGACCACATTTTTCTATATATCTCGTAGTCGTTCATCGATAAGAACACTTTGTTAAATCCCACGAGTTCTTTTCTAACTATATATAATACTGTCTATTTCTCATTCTAAATTAGATAGTGATACTAATATATAACTAAGATTTTCTCAAGGGAATATATCCATAATTCGTATATATGTAATTACGGAATATTCTCGATATAGAAAGCAAACGATTGTATCGGTTTGGGGACTTCTTCTGTAACGGAAATCCACTGACCTGTTTCTTAGAATATGCGGTCTCAGTGGCCACGTGGGAGCATACATGATTGTATCAGAAAGAAAGAAATATTGGTATGTCGATATCTATTAAGATATATATTATATATTTATCTTTATATATGAGGAAATAATAATTGATGTCATAATTGCACAGTTGGCTCGCCTATACGTAAATCGCGAGCCGACATATAAGTATGTCACAAACCTTGTTAGTAGTTGTTATCAATTTAAAAACTACTTACAAAAAGATGTAATACTACTAAAGTAGCATAGAAACCTCGTCAAAATTTCATAATATAAAAATATTTTGCCGTCTTTAATCTATATACTTGTTACCTTTTTTTTGAAGTATCAGACCGGTTTTAACTACAAGCTCACGTATTATATCGTACAATTCGACAATACAATAGCAGATGTAGATTAACAGCGGGCACAGTCGAGGACTGCCTCTCGAAATGATTGAACGGGGACTGTGGGGGTTTCTCTCCTGGCTTTATTTTAATTTCGTAAAGTGACTGTTTTGCAAGGTTCTCCTTGCCTAAATGGAATAGCCTCGTAGTGGATTAGCGGTTTCGCTTTGCAAATTAATTGATACCGGAATGCACACTACATTTCCGTTCGTTTCATATATGGCTCTTGCGATGTGTTTTATTTAAATTTTTATATAGATGATTATTTGAGTCTAGTATTTTTATATCATTCCTCTTGTTAAGAATGTCCTTAGTCCTTACTCTTCGCATGGGAAAATGTTGATTAATTTTCTTTTGTTTTTCATTATGTCACTTTTAATCCAATTATTGACGAACGATCTTAGTATTGGTCTTCCTTTTTCGTTCTGCTTACCGATTTTTCCAACTCTGTATATTGAGGTAATATCCCTGTCTTCCACCGTTATATTTAAATCGTTTTTCTTAAATCGAATATCTTCTTCATTAGTTCCTTGAGTTTTTTAGTTGAATTTTCACTTTCTTTAATTCCGTAAAAAAATATATTATTAATTCTTGTTTTTTTTTCGAGGTGGTGTACTTTCTTTCGTAATATATCATTTTCTTCTTACCGTATCACTTTCTTTTTAATACACGTCGGCACGTTGAATAACTGATATTTAGTGTTTTTGTGTCGCGCAGAACGGTATTTACTAAGTTTTCGGTCAAAACACACAGAGCACTTATTCACTTTACGTCAATACAGCCCTTTCATATGGCTCTTGCGATGTGTTTTATTTAAATATTTATATAGATGATTATTTCAGTCTAGTATTTTTATATTTTTAGGCAGGACTTCAATTTTAGTTATGTTCGTGGAGGGTAACAACTAGTGCTCTTAATCAACATGCTCATTTAACCGACGTAGCGAGTGGAATTGTGCAAAATATACATATCATAAAACCCAAGAATACATTTTCTCTTTGCAGAATAGTTGTAATAGTATATTAAATACTCTTGAGTCTTTATTCTATGTGCAGGTGTAGGTGTCGGTGCAAGTTGCGCTTTGTTTAGCTAACTATGCTACAGTGAACAAACTTATAAGACTGTGCAGTCAAGTCAGTGTTACACTCTATTCTAAGATAGAGATAGTCTCTATAAGGTGAGTGATAGAAGTGCATTGAAGATTGTGTGCTAAGAAGTGTGGAAGTAAGTGCAGCTGTCTATTCTTGAGATCTATAATCATAATGGTAATTATTTATATATTTATTTATTCACGTTTAAAAAATATTATTATATATTTTCATTTATCTAAAATTTACACAAAAATTATTTTAGTGACAGTTAATTAAGAAATAATATAATAATAATAGTATATATTGTTACACACGTTCAATTTAATATACCATAATTAAATAAATTACGAAAACGAAACATTACATTACTCTTGTATAGAAATAATTGAATATTTTTCAACAAATGAATTTTTGCTATGTATCTATTAATATAAAATAGCAATTCTTAACGCATGACTTTCAGTCATAAAAATTATAGATCTCAAACAAAGTGCTCAGTGAAAGTGCTCGTCTATGATAGCTGTATTGAGTAGGTTTGATACACACCCTGGCGGTGGCGGAGTCGCCACTCACCCTGTAACCACCCAGGTTATTGACCACACAGGTGAAGGTCGCGTCCCTCCCCTGCGCAATCGTCACATTCTCCAGCGGGTACAAGAAGTCCGGCTCCAGACCTAAAGCTGTAAATATATATGAAATATTAGAGAATTAATTATTATAAGAAAATATGAGCATATAAAAAACGCATACAGCAAGAAATAAATTGAAAAACGATTTCCAAAACTGATGTATAATTCATTCGTAGTAAAACCAGAGCAGTTTTTCAAGTATGTGATGGAACTCAACGTCGCACCTTGTTTTACCAGAACGGGGACATAAATACTTGACTGAGAATCTAAAATCATCACATTAATAGACAGGTGTGATTTGGCTGCATCAAGATAAGTTAAAGTTAAACTAAGTTAAAGTCAAATAATTTTAATAAAATAAGAAGTTTGTCATGTTTTAGAACGTTAAATAATTGAACGCCTCACACCTGAAAAGAATCGGCGTAAGAAACTCAGCGGGACTTTTTTAACATGGTCATTGTTTAATAACATTCTGGTTGATCATTCATTAAAAAAAAATTGAATTATTTATGCATGTTGTAAAAATCTTACATTTTTTGCAAAAAAAAAAAAATGGTAAAACGATGTTTTTAATCGACGTAATCAGTACGTGTCCGTATTTAAATAGCTGTATCTTCACATTAAGGTTAATCGAAATGAGCGCAATCGGTTTCGTATCGTTCAGTCGATCTGATAATTTATTGTTGTTGTTTTATCTGTTTTTTTTAAAACCTACTTAAGCTGTCATAAAAGTAATGTTGTTAAACAAATACAGGCACGGACTTGTCGTTATATATGACAAAACATGTATAATTTGTATAGTATAATATATTTTGTATTTGTAAGAATAGTATAATTTGTAAAGTTCTTTTCCTTCCATTGTTCTAAAAGATAAAAAAAAAGCGTAATTATAAATAGGTGAACAGAAATATAATGTTTGTCATGTAATAAATTTTTAATCTATTATGCATTTGCAAATGATTAACGCGTCTGTCATAGTAGGTATTCAACGAATTTGTATCGGGGCTTTTAAATAGTCTGGTAATATTTTATGCAATTTCATAATACATTTTCATTAAATTCAAAAAAAAAAATCCAGTCTAGTATTAAAACACTCCGCACTTTATTTCCCGCCGAATTCGAGAGGAATTACGTGTTTCGTGGCCCAACCCCCTTTTGCTTTGGCACTATGGTGAATAAATGAAAATATTAAAAATTAATTCATTTCTTAGAGTAAGAGCCGAACCCACAATCTATCGCGTTTACAGCCACACGATTGTACTACTACACCACAGCTGACTTAAAATTACACATTGTTTGTAAATATTATGAGACAAGGTTAATTTTAAAGCTTAAAAATAAAAATCTTGGCTCAGATAGTATATTTTTCCCCGGCGAATGGATGGCTGGAGGCGTCAATATTCTACGTGACCAGTGCCTCGTGTCGTGTCCGAGGAAACATGTGTCGGAAGTGAAGACTATCTATTTGGTCATAGAATAGCGATGGCTGAATTATTTGTAGACGTCTAGCGGAAGATTGGATCTACTAGTGACTTCTGTATGCTGCAGTGACTTGCAATGGTCTTTGTGTGTCATAATATGATTATGAATGTATGATATATCTTTATGTTGATATTTTTGATCCTCGACACTAGAGCGATGAAAATATACATTTAAATAAATATTTAATTTCCTCCAGTGGGGATCGAACCCACAACAGTAGTACAGTCACGCTTTGAACCCTCAACACAACGACTGGCATTGATATTTATTTTACATTATGCTACTTTAAATGATCTGGCTAAAAATCGTGGATTTTTTGGTGTTCAAATAATAAGATACTGCGATCACGGGCTACTGTAAAATGACGTGTATATATAATTTCGTCGGCTTGCAGTGTAAGCCTGTGTAAACAACCAAATTATCAGTAGAGAAAAATAAATTAAAATATTATAAGTATAATATATGTCAGAAGTCTTTTACTATTTTGAAAATTGATTTATATTCGAAATAAAATAACGATCAATTTCGCATTTATTTAAATATTCGAATGTGTTAAAAGTTTAGATAACGAATGAACAAGGAATTTAGCAGGTTTAATACAATATCTACGGTGCTAATAATAGAATTGTATACATAATGTATACATAATGTATAACTTTATTTGTGACTATGTATAATTTTGCTTGTAAATATTTTTATTTCTGATCCTAAATATTATTAATAATTATTTAGACTTTGCAAAAAAAAATTCTTAAATTAGATTCAACGACAATTAATATATTATGAATAAAAGAGCACCGTATACGTAAAGTTAAGTTATAGAATGAAAATAGAAACTAAAATTAGTTAGTTGGAAAGTCGGATCGTTATTGTGAACGTTGCTCTACATACTTTGTGCTCTGCATACATTTTCAGTATACGAAATGATTCAGGAATTCCTGTGAATAGCAAGTGTCTGCGTCTTGGTGATGCTCTTTGTGGAAACGGGGCTACAACGACTGACCGGAACCGAAATGTTGAGTACAAGTTGTAAATAATCTTAATATTATTAGAATATATTATTCTTAACTAAATTTTGTAATTTACTGGATCTAGAGTTATTAGTCACTAGAAAAATTCACAACGCTAGTTCGTTTTGTTCTGAGTAGTCTGTGAATATAAGTATTTTTATATACTATAAAGTCCAATTTGAATTATGACTTTGTATCATATTTAATCAAAGCAAATTTTAAATGAATATTTAGTATGTTTATGTAATATTAATGTAATCAAATAATATTTTAACAAACTTCTTTAAGAGACAAAATCACAGTGTATAAATTTATCTGAAATAGTAAATACACTTTCGATGCTAATTTTAATAATTGCTGCTCTGAAAAAAAATAATTGACAAAAGCAATCCAGCCAGTGGAAATATAAAATCTTGCAATTAAGGTAATGTAAGTATCAAATATAATTAAACGCGGACCTGAAGGCTCGATACAGGAATGGAACGACTGTTTCATTTACATTTTGGTTCAGTGAATCCGTTCAGATTCTCGACGGGGGCTGGCGGTGAATTATGCCCCATTGTTGTTGCCAGTAAAGGATGGCCTACTGTACGTCATTAAAGATTCGACTAGGAAAATGTTTCAGCTAGGAAAATGCTACGCTGCCTTAATGCGGAGCACCGAGCGACCTAAGTAATTTTTTTTGGTACTATGTTTAATTTTTTGTTCTAGTTAGTTAGTATTTTCGTGAGTTGTTTTTATAATATAACTTGTAAATAATTACGTGTTACCAGCTGTACTATCCATAATACAGTATATTACATGTACAATCACATAAAATTGTAAACCTATCCTCGATGCTGTACAAGTTCATGGTTACAACATCATCATATCTGGTGGAGATCGCTAAGCTTGTCATGTAAGTCTCCACTTTGGACTTCGGACCATATAGTGCATTAAATGAAAGTTATGCATAAAAATCCAATACATAAAAATTTGATACTGTCATATAAAAATCTATCTAGTAAATTTTCTCTATAGCTTTTTGCGGAAGCGAAATTTGCATTTCAGTTCGATAGTGTAGTTAAATATTTTATTCAGTCACAGCTAGTTACAATTTATAAGATAATATTTGATACCAAAAATATGTCAATATTAACAGTATATTTTACATTTAGTTTAGCGTTTTCTTAAGCGCTCGTTGGGAAACTCAGTTAGTAGTTGGAGTTAAACGCTAACTAAATTAAGAATTTACGAATTAACTTTGTGAGGCAAAAGACGGAGTTGAACACATCGTCGAACTTCACCAAAATGAAAAACCCAAACATAGGATAAATTCTAAAAAGGTACCTCTTAAGTCTTTGTAGATATATTTTGATATTAGATTGGAAAGAAAAAAATATTTCAATTATAACACAAACTATTTAAAATTCACAAAAGCTCAAATTAATATAATTAAAAAAGTTTTAGCACGATAGAAAGAAATCACTTAGCTTTTGACGCTAAGTTAATGTTTTTTTTTTACATCTGACTATGTAAAAGCAAACTATTCCACGATACAAAATTTTGCAAACTTTTTTGAAGTCGTTACGCTGTTTGAAGGGGGGTGGGCCGCAGTTCGTGCCACTAGAGTCACACTTGGATTTGTTTGCCACAACTAGTTAAATGTTGGCCCAAACTTTATTTCGGACGTCCAAGTATAAGAGACGTCGTAGTCTAGTCCATTTTAAGAGGGTCTGGAGTGAAGTTTGTTTATCGCCTATTGTATGGACATTCTCCTTAAACTATATTGGATATCCGACTCTTGAATTTAAAGTACTGCTTGTAGTCTTTGCCTATTTACACTATAAACATACGCATCGTAATAGTATTATAATACATTTATGATTATAAGTAACCATGTGTCAATAAAATAATATCTCCACCTGTAACAATCTACATTAGAGTCGATCATATTCGTGTTGATAAAGGAATAACAGAAATGGAGAAAAAAAAAAACAAAAAAATTCAGATCACTCACGCAATAAAGCTAAAACAATTTTGTACGAAACCAAGAATTTTGGTTCTGGTGAGCAGAGCTCAGTCGAAGTACGGAAATTCTTCAACAACATTGTTTCTAAATTAAAACAATCTCATAATTGCACATTCTCCAACTTCTTTGATGCAGCATATTGTCCGAGGGAGTGCGAAGTGCGGGGGGGAGGGGGGGCTGGGAGGGGGAGGGTTGGGTGTTTGGGTTAAGTTTTGAGGCAAAGTTAAGCCGATTAAGTGTCATTCCCGCCGCGGAACTAGCACTGTTCATTAAATATTTCGAGCGACTTAATTGCTGAGGTGGTAGTCTACTCGCTTATGAAATGTATATAGCTTGTGTTTCATATTAATATTACAGCTTATATCCACTTTACCTTCTAATTGACAATCTACTGTGTTTTAGGAGAACGGTGTAAATACTTTGTGTAGGATTTTGATTTATGTATACTTCTCGAATCAAACGCGTTCATCGTTTTTCTTATAGATCAACAAAACTGTATAAAAATAAAAACTGTATATGACGTAAATGTATGCTTTCTTTAAATTTTATTAGTCGTCTGACTGATAACAAATGTAATGACTTATTATAATACTTAATATGAAGCGTAATGTAAATATCACATAATAAACATACGTAATTATATTTATTAAATACTTTATTATTATCGCCACAACAACAACATGTAGATTAATAATTAAATACCAGCAGCAATTACCAGCCAACTTTCCTTAGTAAATAAATCGAAAAGCTCAGAAAGTCCATTACAGTCAATTGGTCTAGACAAGGCACGTGTTGAAACTATTCCCGCGAGAAAATGAATTATTTGTGTAAGATAAATAAAACAAGCGCGGTGCGAATAAATTGAATAACAATTAAAAGGTACCAACGTGGATCATTTGTAATTTCTTTAGTTTCGTATGCCAACATAGAACATACATGTATAAGTATAATTAATTACAAAGTATTAGATTAGCTTCAGAACTATTCGATATTCGACTATTCGAGAAGAAATGAAAAGATTTAATTTCCTCGAGTTGAAGTCGCATTTACAGACTATACGGTTACCCCTGGCGCCACGACTTATCTCGTCTACTTTTTTGATTATTCTATTAACAAATTAAAATTTTTAAATTTTTGTTTGAAAGTAAATTTCGAGGATATATATAAAAAATGTTTAGACTTTATATATTGTATTGATGTACTAGACACAAATCAATATATTAAAGATGTTATTTGTACTTTTGGTTTTTTAATAAACAGTAAATTTAGAGATTTCATTTTATTATGAAAATTTGTTAAAGAAATTAACGTATTGTGAGTTCGATTCCTATTCGGGGGAATAAATTATTTTCATATCCATGCACTAGTAAGGAGACAAAGTGGGATACGCAAGCTCTATTTGGCAAAAAAATAAAATAAATAGATAAATGATAAAACACACAAAAAATAAATATAAGCTAACCACTTTTAACATTGTGTTCAAAGACACGACGATGACTTATGAATTTATTTCATCAAAGTGAGTACGACGCAGTTTCCTGAACGCGAAGGCAACGGGAAGTCGGGAACCTTTAAGTAGCGTGTCTGGCATATCACTTTTTCAATATCCCGATCCCGAACCTAATGGCCGCCAGATGGCAAGTTGGGAAAGTGATGCTATCAAAAAGCGATAGGCCGCGGTTTCCCCGGTTATCGAAGCACTTTGCGCCTCTGACGTGGGTCAACTTACACGTGTTAGGCGTGTAGGGGTTCATATAATATAGTTTGTACTGAAATTTACGAGAATAATACAATGTTCTGTTATGGAAAGTGATATTTTCGTATTGGGAACATATAAATAAATTATAAATATGATTTTTTTACTTATTTTTAATTATGTTGTCTTCTAAAGCGTGTCCAATGGAAATGGAACTATTTAGATTATTAAAAAATCTTTTTGTTTCAGGTATGTAATTTCTACACTTATATTCCAACTTAAAGTATGTTTTATTTATTAGTGTATATTTGGAACCCTTAAAATGTTTATATTATTTATATAAAAAGTTACGAGAATTTTGTCACTTGGTTTAAAAATAAAAGTTTCTAGCACTCGTTTTGGCAAATGGAAATGTAAGCTTTTACCGTTAGTCACTTAAAAGCTAAATATTAATCATATTAAGCATTTTAATTGAAAAGAGTGAAACAACAGCTTTTTAAACAAGTTATTGTCATCAAATAATTATCTATTTACTATTTATAATAAACGATTAATTATAATTCTATTAAATTACCTATTTTATATGTATATATTTATATGTTATATGTATATAGTTATATTAAGTTATATGTATATGAGTATATGTAAATATGTCTTTTCAATATACTACATACCACACACAATGGTACAGTTGTTTTGTATCGATATCTTTGCGTCTGCAGCAGCAGGTATAAATAAAAATAAGTTGAAATTGATAATATATTTTTATTTATGAAATTAGAAAAATACAATATTTTTACCTTCATATATAAAAATACAAAAAAATGTACTTATTCTTGTAAAAAGCTCTTTGTATAAAAAATATTTCATTAACATGCGTCATTTAATAAAGTTCAACTTAGTTCCTTAAAGACTGCGATAAAAGTGTTCAGTCAATTAGGAAGCAAATTACATTTGCAGCTCAGCTTAAGCTACAGCTTGTCTCAAGCTATATTATTTTTACGTAGCTTAGATACGATCAACTTTTTTCTTGTAAGTGAATTCTTTAACGTAATTTCGTCTAACGTCAAGCTGGCGTCATTGTACTTCGAGTTCATTTTCTTCAGTAAATTGAAGTTAATATTTTTTTATATATTATCATACTTTTCGTAATTTAAAATATTTTCGAGAGAGAAGTGATAAAATAACCTGTTTCTGTATGTTTTAGTTATGGTTATGTAGAAGATGACCCAACCCAAGGTGCAACAGACTAGGAAATTGAGTCCACATCCTTTACCAACAGTAGGCAGCACTACGTCACTCCATACATTTAAAATATTATGAGAAAAATAAAAAATATAAAACCTGTAATGTTTTTACGTAAAATTGTAATAATAATTTTCTTATATAAGCGTAACATTTTAGGTGCCCGTATGCATTGTTATTCAGTCGACAGAGTCTAAGGCGCGCACGCCCCTCAGCTTATCGTCGGCCTCCAGTCGTTATAAATTAAATAAATACTTCTAATGAGCGAAAATATAATGCATGACTCTACTTTATAATTACTTTATTAAATGCAAGTTTAATTTTAGTATATAGTTAATCTTTTTTAATTTTATTATATGTTTGTTTACTGTCTTTATATCCTAATGTAGAGGTTTTGTTTCGTTTCCGGGGTAATATCTTATATTATATCATTATAATATCTAACATATTTGATCTTCAAAATAATCTAAAAGCTCGATATTTGTGAGCTTTAAATTTATTATTTGCAAGATACAATCAAATTAACATATTTTATAGATTATTGCAATTTTGTGGATAAAAATTCAGTATACTGTGAATTCAAAATTGAATCAAATAATATACTTAAAATTCAGCTTCAGTGCAGTTTCAAAGAAAACTCAAGGGTCTATGTAACTTATGAAAGAGAACGACTTTTATGCTTATATTATAAGCGACCACCTTTGCTTTAACAAAGTTATTTTAATAATTTTGACAACGGAGTTTCCAAACTATTAAAATATTGGGTTTTTACTTTGAGGCAATATATTCTGGAGAATTTTTGTAATACTCCACCAGGATTGGTAGGATCCAATTCAGCAAAATCCAGCTCTCTAACGAACATCTTTCGTCATTCGAAAAAATCTCTAATATAATGTTCTAAATTACAATAAGAAATAACTTAATATACTTTAATTTTTTCTAACGCAATTTCTTTGTTAACATTCAAGCACATTGGGGTCTTTGTTGTCTGTTGTGGAATAAATAGCTATTCGATTCTTTGTGGAAATATATTTATCGTTGTTCTTCTTCGCTTTGCGGTGCTTGCGATACATGGATATACTCGATACTTTTGCATAAGTCCGTGATAGGTCTCATCCACTGATCCGGGAATGAAAGGCTTGTTTCGTATGAGCTTTGAACGGAGTAGCTTGCCTTTATCTAGTACATTTTGATAGTGCTATTGAATCCAACTATATTGAATAGAATTTTCCTTTATTCTTTTCCCTTTGTGAGCTTAATATTTAGTTGTAGGCAAAACTAAATATAGTCTTTTTATAATACGATTCACAAAACATAAAAGAATTGAAATAAACTTTTTATATATTTTCACTGTATACTCCCGTTGCTGCTGGCTGAGTTCTGATCTTCTATTGTTTGAAGTGGTACGATGATAAAGAAGTGCTCTAATATAGTCATTAAGTTACATTTCATATAATAATTTATATAAAGTTTTACAGTATATAGAGTTCGTCGTAAGTCGTCAGAGTTATTTACTTCACGCTCCCACAGAACGAAGAATCAAAAATTTGTCTAGAATACAAGAACTATTCAATTTTTAAGTAAAAAAATATGTTTGATCGTATTAATCGAAAATTCTATTTGTCTTTTGGCTCATGACCCTGTCCCGCTTACGAAGGCATAGCGTTCGAGAATTTCAATTTAGGAGAAGAATGTGCCGACATAACGTGTGGCCCGAGATATTTTGATAGGACATGCTCTCCGTGAATAAATCTCTTTTAACATATTAAAAGTTTTAAACGGTTTTGTTTAATACGAGTTTAAGGGCGAACTTACGCGTGTTAAAACCAATTTTAGTAATTGTATTTGCTTTACGTTTAGTGGTTGTAGGCAAGACGATGTTAAACTTGTAGTTGTTGGATTTTACAAGTATTATATAACCATCCCGGCACGTAGTGGCGCAAGGGAACAAACGGGCGACTGTAAACGCGACGGTTATAGGTTTGATTCTCACTCAATTTAATACCTTGTTCTGGTAACAAGCGAAGCGAAAGTTGGGAACGAAAGTGTGCTAGTGGGAACGTAGTTTCTTAATACCAGGTCTCGTTCTCAACTTAAAACTTCCTAAGTGTTTATTCCATCTTTGTCGTAATTCCATCTTTTATATATAGAATGTATAATACTTATATATTTTGTTTGTCTGTTAAAAGTTAAACAAGCATTGCATATTTTGCTACTAATTTAAGGTTTTTAATTTTATTTGGTTAAATTAATCTTGATAGTACAATCATACTTTATATTACTTTCAAAGATTAAATAGTTTTCACATATATAGAACAAAAGAAAGTATTTGTAATTGTGATGTATTGACTTTCATCAAGTATAAAGTTATGTCTTTAAGGATAACCCTCTGGAATTTTCAATTTGATCACGGTATGCGACCACACACAAGGAAAGGCTGAGATCTGCATTTGGGAACAAGCCACAAAATGGATAAGAATTCAATTTGGAAACAGCTATTTTGGGTGGAGATTCACTTTAATAGTTAAGACTATGATGGGGACCCTACTATAGTACACGTTCACTAATAAACTTATAAAATATGTGTAAATGCTTAAGTTTGTATTGTAAGTTTGTACTGTATATATTCGAGTATATTTTATTTAATATGGCTTATATACATTACTAGATTTATGAACGCTTAACGAAAACTTACTATAACATAATTAAATTTATACACACATGACATTATTTTTAACTATTTTTAACATATTATATATAACCTATTATAAGACATTATAATTTAGTAATTAATTTCTTATGTTAATTTCTAAGTTAATAATTAATTTCTTAGATATTTAGAACAAATTTTAGTCATATCTCTGGGATGGTTACGGACTTATTTCTAAGCTCATGTTTTTTTCTACGCTCAGGTTTCCTATTCAGAGGTAGCGCCAACTTAAGGTACACGGGTATAAGGTATTCGGCCTTTAATGATACTAGGAAGCTTTGATTTGACATGTATTATATTACAGTGAGTACGCATACAGTCTGAACTACATATTAGAATAACAGTCTTTATGTTTTAATATTTTTAATCTATGTCCCTTCAAAATCTTCCAAGATACTATTAAACAAGCTCGTCTCTAAAGTATAAACAAAGGGAAAGAAAGATCATAAATTATAAGTGCAAATAAGGTGGTAAAATAAATAGATATACTTGTTTTCATAAGCCATATCAAATTCATTACGACAATAAACTCCCAAATGTATTTACAAGGGATCACGTCATGAATAAATTTCGTCAACGGAAAGTTGGATGCGTGAAATAGCGGTGGCAACTTAGACAAAGCTTAAATACACATTTATGAGCCATATAAGGCTGATATAAGTATTTTACATTTTTGCATCCATTATGCTTTTTTGTAGAGAATAAGTAAAGAGGCGAGTCGTGGCGTAAGTTCGTTTCCCACTCGAGGGAATGATGTTTTTTATGAATCTTCATTTCTTGACTCTGGTGTCAAAGTGGCGTTGAGCTCTGTCACTCAACACGAAATGCTTCCGGAATTCGGGAGAAAGTGAGGAGTGGATTGTCTTAACACTAGGCTGAAGAAGAACACAAGCGTGAAGTTGAAATAAAACCAGACAAGCGCATGTCGCCCACCGAGGGTTCCGAACAGAAATTGGAAGTCTCGAGCTTTTTCTGAAATTTCATCTGATACCTCACGTGAACTAGTCGCCTTTATACTGAATTTTGCCCCCCTTTGAAATATTTTATGTATTCATTTCTTAACTCTAGTAACAAGGTTTTACTCTACTTTCAAGGCTTACTAGAGTGAAAAAAGGAAAGTGTTAAACATTTCATATTCTCGGTTGGGAATCGAACCTTTAACTTGTTGCATTTTAAGTCCCACGTTTGAGCTCTGCGACTTGCCTGACGCTCTTTTTGCTGATATATAATACAAGAAAAATCCCTTTTTCGCCAATGCCACGTAACATATTAATTAAATTTTAATTACTAGTCTAAAAGTAATAATCCTTTCAAAATTCACAAGTAAACACGAAAGTTCGTTTCTAATAAACAGGGCTCATTGGTACGAGTGGTGTAGAGAAGATAAAATCCCAGGGTGGTTGGACGAGTGACGACGGTCACGTTTTTAATTACCTCCACTCTACTCCTATCCGTGACGTGTCACTAGCCAACTTTCAATGTACGTCAATCTCACAGGCATTAGCTGTTGCTATTCATTACATTTTGTTTAGGTGGTCTCCAATGTTTTTTCCAATTGATTTTATGAAAAAAAAATTGGGAGAAAGTGCAACGTTAATAATACTTTAAATATTGAGGCCGTCGTGGCGCAGCGGCACAAGGGTGTGACTGTAACGCGCTGGTTGTGGGTACGATTCCTACTCGAGGAAGTGAAATATCTATTTACGTTTATATTTCCATTTTTTTCGCTCTGGTGTCGAGGCAAAGCGCGGCGTTGAGTTCTGCCACTCAACACGCAATGCCTCCAGAATTCGGCAGAAAGTGGGGAACGGAGTGTCTTAACACCGAGGTTCTCTCTGCCTGCCTTGCTGTGTGCGGGATACAGCGTGAAGCTGAATGAAAAAAAAAATTAAAATTACAGCATTACATTAAACAATAAAACATCTCTTAAATACAGTCGTTAGCAACCCCATTATTGCTCTAACCAATGTTTTGTAATAAAATAGCTTATAGCTCGAGGGGGAAACTCTTAAATAGTCTTCTCGCTTTACAGGAAAACTTAACAGAGTATAAAGTAAAAAATATCAGTCAGAAAGAAAAATATGTTGTTATCAGGCGTCGGCGCGTAAAACTATTTTCTAGATTATTTGTGTAACTAGGCTCCTGAAGTTGTTGAGAAACAAATAATCGCTGTTGAATTTTTAAAAGCTTTTCATCCCAGCAGATAAAGTAGATGCATACTTAACGTCGTTTGTTTCTTTACTTAATGTTATATTAACTTGGCTTCTATAAAATTTTTCAATATTTAAATATTGATCTCACTTTTTTTTGTGTACTTGTTTCTTATGAACAAAGATGAAAGAGTTATGTAAAAAAATGTGGTTTTAATTTTGTTCACAATATAAACATATTATCTAAACTATATAACCTATTTATGTTTTATAATAATAAAAAACTTCACAAGACGGTTTGTTCACAAGCTTCACAAGGCAATTTGTACGTAATAGTAAAATATAAAAATCATTCTGCCAGAAGTAAAAATAAAAATACATCACTTAAGTCTCCGGCTACAGAACACTTATATCCTTTGTTTTTGAGATGAATCACGAACCGGGAAATAAGCTTCTTGTTTTGTTTACATCTATAATAATAAAACTTGTGCGGCTCGGACTTTATATTTCAAAGTGTAAAATTACTTACTATAAATTTAATATTGCCAGTACTAGTAAAAAAATTGTATATTATCACATGTTTGTTTTTTTTTTAATTATAAATATGTGATATGTAGATTTATATATGGAAAAATATTATTATGATTATAAATATATTTTATTATTTTTATACATTAATTGTTGGTATAGTATCTACCGTCTTGTACAGGCCTCAGGCTCGTGCCGAAGACGCTTCTGAGATTTAGGACATTGGTGGTCAAGCAGGAGCTGGTTTTGTAGAATACGGACCTCCGTGCGTCCTGCCGTCCGATTATACAATCGGACAAGTACTCGTAAAAGGATTCCCTCGCGTTAAAGAAAGATACTTACATTACATGAAATGAATACGACGAAGATTTACGATAGACTATTTTACATTTGACTTTATACGTACTTTTAGCTTCTACCTCACTCGACCGCCCGTAATATGTCTTTCCAAAATTGCACAAAATTACGTGAAAGTTACAATTTTTTTATTTTTGGCCTTGAATTTTCAATATACAATCACAACACATATGTTGATAGGAATAAAAAATAGTCACTTTTTGAAAGATATAAATGATTTTTTGTATCGCGTCCATTAAAAATATAATTTTAACTGCAGAATATTAAGCGTTTTCTGGCGTGATTCGTTATATTAAACCATTAAAGTATTTTTAGTTTTTAAATACTATACAAAACAATAACTACAGATTGCAAAGAAAAATAACAATATTTTAGGAACTAGTCCGAGAATACACATGGGTACAAATTTATGACCGATCCAATTAATACTTCAAGCGTTTATAGAAGAGATTCCAAGGGCTTAAATCTGAAATATTCCAAGTGTCAATTTTTCATTGCGACGCCAAACTAAGTCAAGAGGGTAATAAATAAAAAGCTCCCCTTTGCCTTTTTACATAAAAACGCGTCCCACCCGCAATCTGCATGTTTATGAGTAAATATTCTATAAACAAGTCGGAGGCTATACGAGTCATGCTGTAGTATGTAGTATGGCGTTAGGGGTAATATTTCGGATTGCATGCAAATAAGATAACGGTTATAAATACTCGCATTGTTTCTGCATTTTTATTTTCTATACTTCCTTTCCTCTCGGGTTCGATGACCTCACCATTATACATATATGTCTTGATATATTGAATTCTAAAATATTTTAGAGAGTGATTTTAATTTATAGCACTGTCTGCGTGGTACACACCACGTGGTGTACATGGTGCCCACTAGGGAAGGATTACTCGTCAGATATTTCCAAACAAAACGGCTCATTGACTTTCTGATTAATTGCCAGAAAAGCCGCGGTGACATTCTGACGAAGAAAAATATGCACAACTTTGTTAATAGATTCAGAAGTCATAAATAATACTTTTTGACATTTCAGATTTTTTTTATATTACTAATACTGAAGTATTAAAATACAATGAAGGACATCATTTACATAGCAGAGCCTTCTTATCAGTGGTGGCACGTAGATACTTACCGGGTTATTATTTAAATTACCCGAGTGTGTCGTGTTTCACACATATACGTAAGTAGGGATTTTGTAAAAAGGTGGTAATAAGTTATGCAAGCCCTTTTTCCTTTGTCGGCCACTTGCTGACGACGTGAGCGGAATCTACGCGCGAACGCGCGAGATTTCTAGACTCCCTCACGAGAAATTCCTTGAGTATAAAGTAAATGATGTGTTCGCAAGAGTGTACATGCTTGGTTTTGTAAACTTATTTTGTCTATACTTTTGTTTATGGTGACACTCAGTTTGTTATTCAAATAGACGAGGGTGATGCATTCTCGAAATTATACGAGGGCCCGCTTATTATGTAGAGTCAAATTTGTATCATGGCGTAAAGGTAAGGGCGGGGTCGAATGGCCGCATCATTGTGCGGACCAGCCGCGGGTGCCCGATTACAATGCCGGCGCTGTGACATTTTCGCTAATGGTTTCAGGGGTAGGCACAATAAAACGACAATACGACGAGAGATAAGGTGGCAAGTGAAAATTTTACAACGAGATTAATTTAATTTCGGCTTTCGTTTATACCAGGTTACACTCAGCTAAGCATCAGTTTTTTTCGACGTCCTTTATTACCTTAGGTAAAAAAAAATATGATTTCAGAATAAATTTTTAAACAAATGTAGACTGTACTAGGACTGTATATGGCTAGTCTTTGTTCGGATTGAATTCATAGGATGATAATAATTTAAAATTAACAAATTGTACTTGAAAAGTATTAAGAATTTGAAATTTTGTGACTATTGGGTATTTATTATTTTTTTTTTTTTTTATGGGAGAGGACAAGGCAAACGAGCGTTCGGGTCACCTGATGGTAAGTGATCACCGCCGCCCACGACCCCATGCAACACCGGAGGAGCCACAGGTGCGTTGCCAGCCTTTAAGGTGGAGATGAAGGGCACCGGGGCCCGGCATTACCTAATGCGAAACGCAGTGGCAAGGGCCACTACTTCACGCCGGTTTAAAATGCCGGGGGTGGTATTAAATCCGGTCGAGTCTGCCCATGCGTGTTGCCATTACTGGCGACGTGACTCTTCCACACGTACTTTAGTCGCCTCTTACGACACCGACAGTACCAGGGTGATCCTATTCTAAGCCGGGACCACACGGCTAAAAATAAAATAAATATAAGAAATATACTTAATAATAAGTTTATTTACGGCCTACGATTACTGGTAGGCAGAGGGAATTTAGTGTCAAGACACTCCGTTCCCCACTTACTGATATTTGTATTAAAATTTATTTGGTATTAAAATAAACAATGAGTGTCAATAATAGTAAGTAATAATTTAATCTTTTACTATGTTGATACTACATAGTTTTTAGCAGTTCGCCCCGTAGACCGTTTTTCAATAAGGATTTCAAGCATCCAGAGCTGAAAGCCCTGAAAGGGTTCATCCATGTTACTCTCCTGCTTTATATTTTTATCACCGCCGAATGAATTGCTTCAAAAGTGGCTAAAATATCCATTTGTAAATCAGCGTATTGTATATTTTATCCCTCCATTTTTACCTACAGAAAAGAATAACCGTTGTCATTACTGTTCACAATCGTATTTTTTTTTTCAACTTTATTAAAAAGTGTTCATTACATTGTTATATATAGACAAAGCTAATAATTGTATATTTTATATATTTTAAGTATTGCGTTGCGTAGTATATGCGATGCGATGATTTTCATTTAAGTTCCAAATTGATGTAACCTACAGAAAAAATACCTATGTAAATATTTTTTCAGCTTCACTCTGTATCTTGGAAGGTAGCAGAGTAGGCAGAGCGTAGTGTTAAGACACTCCACTCCCTACTTTTCGCCAAATTCAGTAGGTATTATGTGCTAAATTCAATGCCGCGCTTTGCTCCGATAGAAGAACGAAGAAAAAAAACATTAAATATTTCATTTCATAAAGTGTAACAGTGGACACGCTGTCTCCACTTTCAGTCGAATTTTCAAGGTATTGCATAGTGAAATGGCGAAACGCAACTCATATTTATAATTTGGTATAAAAATAACAACAGATTGAATTTGAATTTTAATTTTGAGACTTTATCAAAACATGGCAACGATAGTACTGCGTAGCGACAGCGCCGCGACGACGTCACCAAATAGATTCCAAAAAATTACGATGTCACAAAGCTCGACATCAAAATATATACTTGAAAACTTGTGTAAATATAATTTATTTTAACCGTTGACGTTTGTACCGACAAAAGATGCTATTTTTGATAGTGCACACACATGCACACACATACATACACACACATGCACACACATGCATAGACACACTATCTCTTTTGTGGTAATGTTTTTACAGACGCGCAAACAGGCGGTTGTCGTAAAGTAGAAATTCACGCATACTCCGCGAAAGCTTGCACTTTGTTAGATGAAAACTGCAAAATTCAGAATGGACTACATAAATGTCGTAAATGTATGCCACTATATTATTTGGCAATCTTACTGTTGAATTTGCGCTCGGTCTATGTACTCTGTGCAGTAGAATGTAAATACCAACGTTGTGTGTGTGTGTGTGTGTGTGTGCGTGCTCATCATTTTATCTTGTGAGGGACGTAGACTGTTTATTTAGTTCATTTCATTTATTTAATTATCTCCAGTCCTGAAAACGCATTAACTATATTCCTAATTCCAGAAGGATCCTAGTCTTAAGATACTTCGTTCCCCACTTTACACCGGATTTGTCATCGTCACGAAGTTTACCTTAGTATCTACTAGAGCGAAAAATTAAAATTAATAAATAATAATTCATTGCTTCGAGTGGGGATCGAATCCACAACCTTCACGTTACAGCTACACACACAGTTTTGCTTCTGTGCTATGGCAGCCTCGTTTAGGTGGAACCTATAAGGAATGATTTGATCTCTTTGATTTAACTATTAATATAGTCGTAAGTAATTTCGCATTCCAGATTGTTCGTTAAATTTAAAGTTTTTCTTAATTTTGTTATAAAAATAGCTCAGGAGCTTTTGATGCGGCAAAGGTAGATAGATATAAATACGATATACGATATGGTGCAAATATTGCATAGCTATGAGACACCAAGTTTTCTATAGGTTTCTCTTAAATTATAATATAGTTATATATGCATGTTTAAATAAGAACGAATATACGAATCAGTAAATATCTACATATGCATTATCAGTTACTATTTATCAACTATGTAATAATTGTATTGTATATAACCTAAACCAGCAGGAAAATCTAAAACGTTAAGAATGTATAAACATTTCAAATATTAGTAAAATCTTACAAAAAAATTCGATTAGTTGAGTTCTTGGCATACGTCCATCTACCTTGGCAGATGGAAAGACAGATGGCCACATGGAATGAATTAATATGGACACAGCGAAACGCTCACACGCGGAATAGTAAAAAGTTTAAGCCGGTCAATAGATAACGATTGATTTTTCTATCTGGACTTTGTTTACCAAAAATGTGTACTATTCACATTTTTGCTTCGATCTTTATATATTTTTTTATTATTATTTTGGATATAGATTATTTATAATACATATTAAGAAATATTCTTTCCTTTTTTTAAATGAAATTTTGCTAATTTTTTGTGGCAGATATCTGTGAATTATCTGCAGAGGAAGCATTTAATCCATATGTCCATATACCCATATCATATTTATTATATATCAAATGTCCATATAAATATATAATTATATCGTCGTCGTATCATATCGTGTCCATATAATTATATCAAATATGTTCATAGCATATTTATATCAAAAGATAAATTAACTTTAACTTAATCTTACCTACAAACTTGACTTGTAAGACAGCCAGTACCAACAAGCGCGCGAGAGGTCCGCCGCCCCGAGCATGCGTGCCCGCAGCCATCTTGCTTCAGCGGCCCGTCCAGCGCTGCCATCTATCTCCGGCCTGCGGTCTTGCACATCTTAGTTTTTCCATTTCACTGCACAGATTTAAATGTCTTTTTGAGCCCATCACTGCATCCTGCGGATAAATTAATTATTACTTTAGAGTTTTTAAAATTATAACAAAATATTTATTGATTGTTCATTCATTTCCACCCAGATTACTAGCATGAAGTGTATCCGGCTTTTAATTGGGTTGCCAGAGGGAATCTGGAAACCTAGTGTTAAGATATTCCGTTTCCCACTTTTATGGAGCTTAGCGCTGAATATGGATAAATATCAGAGTTATATTATAAAAAAAATTGGCGGCAATAAAGTTTACTGTACATTATAATCATATGAGCAATCAAGCGTCCTTGGTGTATATATATAGGTGTTTATGATATCCAAATATTTTGTATAAAATGTAAACACATTTTGTAAAACGTAAAAGGGTAAATGTGATGTGAAATTTTAATAATAACTTCAAAATAGAAATGCAAATTAGTTTATCCCGGTGAATTGAGTTTTATGTATCTCCATTTATTTTAGCGTTACCATTATGGGAAATTATACAACTGTAGGAATACGATATGCCTAAAGGTCACAAAAACAATTTCTAAAAGATTAGAGAAATTAATTGAAATGGCATTAATTACTGAATTAAGCTTAAAAATTATTATTTTCTTGTTAAATAATACTTATATGAATAGTAGTTGTGCGAAGAATTTTCACTCGTAGATTTCTTTTTATAATAAAAAAAAAATAAAATAATAATAAAATTATGTGATAAAAACTATGTTTTATAAAAAGTTATTTTATGTTATGTAAGCATAAACAAGCTTACATATGAGATACATTAAATTAATTAGTTTATAAGATGGAGATGATCGCAGAAAATGTAAACTCTGCGTTTTCCACCAACTTTTACCGTTACTATGGATAAATTTGATAGTTATTGACAGTGGAAATTACAATTGACAACTATACGATTGAGTTGCTGAATCAACAAGGGGTAGAGGTGGGTCAACTACCGACATTTATTAAATATAATTGAAATTTGTTACGGGTCCGATCAACGTTTCGTTTTTATTGCAAATTTTTATATTATTTTTATGGACCTTCGCTTTACCGGGTCTAATACAAAATGTGAGGTTTTTTTTAAATATTAGGACACGAATCTGTGCCTAGCACTAGATTCAGATTTTATATTTTCTAAGATATATTCGGTACGTCTAAAGCACTTTACACAGTTTGGTTTGTTCAGATCATAAATATAGTTTTCTTATAAAATATTTTAGTAGTTTTATTTTTGAATTATATTCAAATTTACTCGCGATATGGTCATCATAAAATATTTTTCAAACATATCATATCGAGGTGCAGGAAAACAGTCGAACGTTATCTAGATATATGAGTGAATGCGGCGTGGGGACTACGTGCGGTCTGTTCTAAAAGAATTTGATATCAAAGATACGCGTGTGAATACTGAGAAAATATCAAAAAATATATTTAAAATTTACGAGGTTCGCGTAAATTATAGAAATGTGTAATGCTTAACAATAACACAATAATGTAGTCAATATTATATTAAAGAATATAAGATATAATGTACGTGTATATCTTGAAATTTAAAATAAAACATAATATTATGTTTTTTTTTGGCTAAGTTATATAGAAAATAGCAAAATTTCTTTATAGCTCCACGTTGTTACAGCAAAAGACAAACTCGAGTTCTTTGATATTTTCAATATGATTGTTTTCATAAAGAACTAATAGTTATCTTCATTTTTATTTAATTGACATTATCGCTATCTCAATATGAGAAGTGTATTGTCATTTGGAAATATTATTTATTTTATTTTGTGTCTACATTGTATCGTTAGTGTTTGAATATTAGGCATATTATTAAGTTTAACTAGTTACCTATCCACGATGTAATTTAGATATTTAAATCCATCTACAATATTTTACCTTAATTATATTACATCTTGAGAGTTCAAAACTTAATTATTACAAACTCTAAGACAAAGGTTCAACATCGTAAAAGCTCTTCAAACAAAGTTATTTACAAATTAAAAATGTTCACAAATAAAAACCAGGAATCTAATTCACAAAAGGCTTTTATATATATATTACATAGGCATAATGGAAATAACTGCAAAATTATTACTTATAAACATATTTGTGTAAGAATATTTTTATCATCGTCATAATCTTTGTCAAGAAAATAAATCTTTTGGAATGTTTATAATATTTTATTTAAAGATTCATATTAGATAAGCTTCACGGTGTGTACCACCTATTGTAGGTAATATAGGCAGGAATCGTAGTGTTAATACACTCTGTTCTCTACTACGATGCTCCTTTTCCAATGTCCGTCGAAATATTTTTATATTGTATGTGAGTGTTGAATACTAGGGAAATGAACATTATAAATATTTTATTCCACCGAGTGGAAATCGAACCTTCATTGCATCTACAGTTACTGAATTCATCATATGAATTATTCGTTTACATTATTTGTATCAGCAGAAACAATAAATAAAATTAATATTTTTAAAGTACGTGGCGGTTTGAATGTTATGCCTCTTGGAATCCCTCCAAACGCTCTCACCACTGATCATGACCGTACATTCACACCGAGCTATGTCGAAATTTTTTATACTCGTTATTATGGATTACTTTGACATAGATTTCTTGAAATATATCATTGAACATGTTTCTAACAGAGGATGTTATTAGTGTACAAAAATAATATTTTATGTATAAGCTCCTATGTGTGATATTTAAGAAAAATAGACTTTGATAAACACAAATAAAATTTTCGTATTTTATTTTACACATTTACGAGAGGCATATCGGACATTTTTTTTCATTACCTTTTTATTATTTTACCATGTAACATATAAAATTTGAGTGAGGCTAGTCGCGGCGCAGGGGCACAAGTTGTGACTGTAAATAGGTTCCATTCGATATCATTTCTTCCCTCTGGTACCAATGCAAATCGCCCTCTACCACTCAACACGCAACGCCTCCAGAATTTGGCGGAAAATGGGGAACGCAGTGTCTTAACACTAGGTTCCCTCCGTTTACCCTGATATGCACGGGATACATATCGTTACGCTAGAACAAATATGAAATTTAAACCTATAATATGTATCATAATGTTTCATTTCATATTGCGTGCGTCGCACGACACTATCGCCCGCTAGTAAGTTACTTTAAAGTTATGCGCTCGGACAGGGTGAATTATTTCGATTTGCAAGGAATAGCTTCCAAGTAATAAAGTTTTTAGGGTTGTATCGCTTATTTTTGTTAGCACATAAAGAAGATTAAGATTTCGAATTCTCTTATATGCAATTCGGCTTAACTGTGAGTTTTTGAAGCTATAAACGATGAATACAGTGCTCAGATACATGTGTGCTTTGTACTGATATAATTTTACTTGGAATTGATATTGAAATATTGTTTATCGAAAAATAAACTACTTTGCCCAAGAATTAAAGTATTATCTCTTTTTGTAAGAATAGTAAATAGCAAGAATTACATTATTTCATTCTAATGGATCCAAGATGGTTTTCCATGGTAAATGTATCCATAAATGGTATCCATTGTTGCCTAGTAGGACTACATTTGAATGTAACAGGAGAATTATATTAAAGAAAAAAATTAAATTTCTATATAAGACAAAACGTTAAATTCTAGTGAAAAGCATATAAAGTAACACTAAGAGCTTCGTGTCTTCTCTGCTTACAATATATACAGTATTATTTATACTGCCTAAATTACAATGAAGTATGTACCTGATAAAACATACTAGAACCCATAACATAGATATATTTAATAATATGATAACTTCATTGTATTTAAACTAATAACCGCAACATATTAATCGCAATCCAAACGCATTTCATCTAAATAACAATGTAAAATCAGTCACAAAGCGGACCGCATTCATTAGACAAATGTTAAAATTGACACAATATACACAAATTAATGAACGATCGACTGAAAACATTTCGGTATCGGCGCTGGCGATTCCAACTCATTTGTAAGAGCAATTATAAAGCAGTGTAATCAGTACGGGCGTGTGGCCGCGATCCCTGACGCTTTGACGCAATAAGGAGATTACTACATGGACTGGGGGAAAATAAGCTTTCGTGTCTCGTATCTAAATATATATTGACAGGCTATGTCCACTTTTAGCTTTACTTACGGTAAAAGTTTCAAACATAAACGTGATTAGTTGTGGATTCGCCTTCACTTGAGGAAATGAAATATTTGTTTAATTTTATATTTACATTTCTTCACTTTTGTGTTGAGGCACAGCGCGGCGTTAAGTTCCACCACTCAATACGATTGCAGAATTTCAGAATTACCCGATTTTCAGCAATGTTTTAACATCTTAACTACTCTACAAAGACGTTTACCTAATTTGTAGCAACAATTTAGCTTCATTGAATAAATCTCCAACTATGTACAGTAAAGCTTTGTTCGACAGATATTCTGTTGCAGACTAAGATAATATAGCTAATACCAGGATTTAGTTATAAATCCAATTTTCTAAGCGGATTATTATATTAAACATCTTGAGATCTATTGATTTCATGGCGAATCTAAGCAAAGAATATATATAGAAACTAGTGTAGCTTTACTTTGATAAAGAGGTAAGACGCACGCGCAGCCATAACCGCTGATGATTGAAACGTCAAATTTGGACATATGTTTATTTTCATGACGTGGACTATCACTGAGAGGGTTTTAAAAAATTGTATTCCGGAAGGAGTGAAATTAGGGGAGGGGGGGGGGTCTCATCATGGTACAGCAGCACGAGGGTGTGACTGTAACGCAGCGGTTGTGGATCCGATCCTCGCTTGAGGAAATGAATTATTATTTATTAATATTTTCATTTCTTCGCTCTGGCACCAATGCAAAAACTTACTGTGTGCGGCATACAGCGTGAAGCTGATTTAATTTTTATTTAATATCGATAAATAGAATAAAAATACATATTCACAAAAAATATTTCCTAAATATGTTTTTAAAAGCTAATATTTATTTAGGATATATTCATGTTTAGGTATAATGCTTTATATGAAACCTTCAAACATGTTGAAAAGTTTGTACCGATCACCCACAATAGCCGACACACAACAAATATTTATTTTTATTTTGCTTTCATTCAATTTCAAATACAACGCACTTTTAGCGACTGCATGTTTTGATTGTGTTATCCAGTCTATATAGAATGTGGTTTTCCACAAAATTATTTCAGCTGCCTTAACCATTCATACGATTGATTAGCTTTTGCCGGCGGCTTTGGTTATGCTTTTTAAAGATTATTTTGACTGAATTATTTATTTTGACGGAGAAAAGAACACTCTTTACAATTTTAATTTGTTTCTAAACAGTGTCTTTTATTTTTTATCACATTTTTGTTCTTACTTACTTTAAACATTCATAAAAGTATATTAAATATTCACATATGGTATTGTCACAGTTCATAAATTAGTTAGTACATCATAATTCTATTCTAAATAAAATAGTAATATTTAATATTAATAGTAATATTTATATAAACTATTTATAAAGTATGATATGGTATGGTATGGTAGCAACTAGCGCCATTTTTGTAATAATCAGATTAAAAAAATATTTTTATATTATATTCTAAACATATAATATAACGATTCTCCAATTTTAAATTAGAATCACATCCATAGCGTCTAGTCAAACAAAATACAACTACACCACACAGTGGTTAAAGTATAAAAATATTTTTTAGTTATTTTAATGTTTTTCTATTTTGCCTTTTCGGTATATTGATAGTAGAATGTTAGCAATGTTTGTTCCATGTATTGGTAAAGATAATATACATCCAGAACGATAAATAATAATATTAATTCAATAGAAAAATTATAAAATAACATAAACTATATAAATATTTATATAAGAAGATGATATCAATAAATGGGTTTACCTGAAACTTTAAAAGGAATTTATTATGACACAAATATGGGTGAACTACAATTAAGTAATAAATATTTTCACGTATATACAAAACGCGTCCTATAATTAATATCATGGACAGCGAAGCCTAATGAATGGTTGGTGTAGCGTGTCGCGGAAAAACTGGCTCGTCATACAACCCTCACTCACCGTTTCATAGCAATTCATAGCTATAAGCTGCGGACGAAATTTTAGATGTCAAAATGATAGGCACATATTGATTTTTGGACGTTGACAGAAGCTGTTGTATTTTTGTTTATACAGATTTTAGTAGTGTTGTGTGATAGATAGATTTTGATTAGATTTTTTCTGTCGTTAATATTTACTAATATTGTGAAAGATTTGCTGTGATTTTGCTTTTTTTCTATCGTTTGGTCCATATTTCTTATGCGTGAAATAAAAACGAGTGACGATTCATTATTTTTCAGTGTCCTTTAAGACACTTTCCTATTTTCCTAGAGGCGTTACGTGTTGAGTGTCGAAACTCAATACCGCGCTTTGCTCTGATACCAGTGTAAGAAAATGAAAATATTGAATACATAATTTCCACGAGTGTGAATCGAAACCAAAACATGTAGTGTTTACAATCGCACGCATGTACCTCTGCCACACACCTCAATAAATTGTTATTTTAAAAGTTAAAATTTTAAACATATTGCAATATGTAATCTGTAGGTTATATTTACATTTACAATTAAGCTTTTTCTAAGTAAGTATTTCATGAGTGTACGTTAAAAGCTCAGGACCCTTTGACGTGTGTATTGGAGATTGACGTCAGAAAAATTAAATGCATTATTCCGGGTAATAGTCTATCTATACATATAATAAAAAAGTAAAAATGGTGCGTCTGTACATTGAATATATTTACATAATAATAATTAAGGAACAGTAATAGAGCCCAAATCCATAAAAAAAATCGTATGTTTGTTTATTTGTCTGTATAGCTTTGTTGTATAGCTATTTAGTCTAGACAACATCTAGGTTATAATTGTTTTGAAAATCTGGATACCTTATGTAGAAACTTAACAGCCTGTCTAAACTATAAGAGATATAAATATACTGCCTTGGGGAAAAATTAACAACATGACAAACAATTTCCACGCACGTGACAAAAATGAAGATCTGGAGTACCACACGTATGAAGATCAGGAGCAGCTGATATGGAACCCCAACAGCCTTAAGAGATATGAATATATATCTCTTAAGCTTTAGCTGGTCTTAAGATATAGTTGTTTTGCATGTTCAGTGTTGAATGAAATGAGTTTATAATTCTGACCAAATATTTTAAAATAATATAAGCTAGGAGTACCTCCACGTGGTGTAAGCAGTAACGATATAATGGTATATTATTAAAGGCATTGCCTCACCCCTGAAGAATAAGTACGAATTTTGATGAATCAAATTTTTGCAGCTCGTGCATCCCCCGATTAACACAATTCTTTAATAGTCTTTTTCACTCATATTTACCCTATTTCACATGAGTTAGCTAGATGTATAATAAATAATTAGCTTAACGTATCAATGCTCTAATATCTAATAATTTATATTATTATAAATATTGGTCGTATTTTTTAATTCAAAACAATCAAAAATCCTTATAAAAATTACGATAATGTCGTAAAGAACATATTAAAAGTCATTAAATTTGTCAGTCAATTCTGTTTATTAAATGAATAATCATGTTGTACAAGCGAGCGAAGCCGCGGGCGGGCCTCTAGTATATAATATATAATAAAACAACCACTAGGCTTGGTATTAATTACCCCTCAGATTTTATTATATTTATAATATTCATAATCTTTTTACAAAGTAACCGCGAATTGATTTGTGCTCAATTGGCTTGCTAAGGTTCGAAATGTAATAAACAATATTCTTAAAACCTATTATAAAATATTATTCCTGAAATCTTGATTATTAGAATATTTTAAATTTTACGCGTTTCCTAATTGTCAAAATACTTCGTTTTTCATTTTCCATCTGAATATACCTTAAGCACTTAAAACGATATATATATATTTTTTACAATAAAATTACAAATTATTGAGCAATCAACTTCGAATCATGTTATTATGATGTACAAAATAAAATAAAAACAATTAGTTATATTTTCGTTCGGAATACTTGCAAATAAAACTTTCGTATGTCAGCGTGTCCGACACGACCGCCCGGAGAGAGTTAAAAATATAATTAAAAATTACCTACTAAAAGGAACCTTTGAACAATTTAAAACAAGTTCTGAAGTCCGAGGTAATTGTAAAAAGTGTTATGAAAGTTAATTGTATTTCTACCCAGTTCGCCGTGTGAGCGTGAGCGTGCCAAAAGTTGGCACTACTCCAGCGAAAACATTAACCTTTTTGAGAATAAATATAGAATGGTTTATATGATTTGGCCGAATTACATCTAATATGCTTTTAAATTTGGATGTTATAAACCGTTGCAATCATGATGGAATACAACGTATTTTTAAGGTCACGTCTATTTTCTTCATTGATTTGAGAAGAGTAGAGTAGAAGAGTGCCTTTATTAATGAATTGTGTAGTCTCTTACTCAATTCATTCATAAAAATGCCCCAAATAGTTTATATAATTTAATAATAACTTAGTAGGTTTTTTTTTCAAATTTGAATATCCAAAAAGCAAAAAAAACTTAGGTATCAAGTCATCATCATGATTGTTTTTCAAAAAAACCTCAAAATCATTTAACAAAATGATACTATTACTATAGTCAAATAGTTCAAGTTTAGTGAGAAAAAAATAATTACACAAACTACTACAAAATCTAACCTATATTTATTTTATAAAATTTATTAGTATTTCCGAAAGTTATAAGTGGTATCTTGGAACTAGATCAACAATTAGTTCATTATAAATCACTAAATAAGTATAGTTTCTTTAAATATATGGCACACTTCTATTTCTACCCCGTTGTTGGAAGTAATTAATGAGGTTCCAGATATCAGTGGCTACCGTCTTTAAATTACTCAGCTCAGGAAATGTAGCGTTACCCGCGACTGCAAACCCACTTAGCTGTATTTCACACACTATTAAGATAAGGAAATAAAACACATTTATATAGTTCAGGTGTAATGGATTTTTATTACATCCTGATCGTGTCAAGGATAAGTTTAATAAATGTTATAAAATATAAACGGATAAATTAGTTTTGTTAAACGATTTAAAATCTTTACGAATTAAATTATTTTTTCTTATATAAATTAATAATATTTTTAACATTTATAAAGTGTCATTACATACTTCGCTATGGGTTCAAATCTTACTTTAAAATTTTTTAAAAAGTATGGAAAATATTGTAAACAAGAATGTCTTATTTATTATCTACCTAATGCTCTTAATATAACAGGAAGCAATCAAACAATGTACATTATAATTAAATGAAAGCCACATCTATTGCAAATGCCACTGATATTAGATCGACAACCGGAACCGACTACCTAATGTATTATCTGAAGCATAGAGAAGTACGTCATATCTCGGTGAGGTGAGTATCGCTTTACCAGAATTTTGATACAAGTATGTCTGTTTATATTCATTTATATATTGTTCTTAATGGACCTAGTATAATAAAAAATAATAGAAGATAATTATTTTTCTTTTATTATAATACTAACTTGACTTAAGCCATAATTTCATAATAAGAAACGGGAAGAAAGGTAAGATAAGTTAAAAACTTTTCAAAATTAGCAAGACGAAATATTTTCTTAGAAAAATTCTCACAATTTTTGTACACAGATATTCATAGAGCAAATGAATAGAATATTAAATTATGTAGATCCTTATTTTATATGAAAATGACGAAGCCTCTTGTTGGGCTTTCGACATGCTTTTAAGTTAATGAATAAGTAAAAAAATCTATTGACTCCACGATCACAGATGCTTTAAATAAATGAATTCAAGACGACTTTTAACTTACTTTAGCTAATATTTAATTAATATTTTTATTGATTTATTTTAAATATGACATCTTTTAAATATTATATTTAAATGATTAGAATACTACAGTTATTTACAATACTATTAATATTTTGTATGCATTTTTATTTAGTATCGATCAATAGTATATTGTAACACATAAAAACCAGTCGCGTTTACTGTCGTACACTTGTACCTCTACGTAACGACTGGCCTGGAGCTACGTGTCAGCTACGCTATACATGAGTATTGGTAGTGTCAAGATTACTTTGCACAAGCTATAACAAACATTAAGTACTACTTGAGTTCTACTTCAATCGGAAACGATTTTATTTTAGAAAGTCTGGCAATAGTTATCATGATACTATGAACAGCTACCCGTTTCTTTGCTGTCAAGATATTTACAGTTTCTTACTTAAATAATTATGAATGAATTCTTATTATATTATAATCTGTAATAAATATTATATAATAAAAATAAACTATACAGATTTAATATTAAAGTAGAGCTGAAAATCACGAGATACATACAATTCACAGTGAAACAGGAAGTGGCTGAGGTGTATATTGTATAGAACCATATATTTTTTTCTCTTAACGGTGTATCCCGTATGTAGCAGGACAAGTAAAGGGATCCTAGTCTTAAGACACTTTGAGAGGCGTATTCAACGCTGTGCTTTGTCTAGACACCAGAGCAAAGAAATAAAAGTACTAATTTCTTCGAATGAGATTAGAATCCACAACCTGTCACGTTTACGGTCACACGTTTGTGCCCGTGCGCCATGACTGGCCACAAATTATACATAATATGAAACTACTTTCTTGATTAACAACAAATATAAAGTTTATACTGTTTATTATAAAATTATTTAACAATTAAAATAAAAATAAACACTTAAAATATTCATGAAGGCCATCTTGGCACAGTGGCACAAGGGTGTGACTGTAACGCGACGGTTGTGGGTTCGATTCTCACTCGAGGAAGTATTTATTCACGTTTATATTTCCATTTTCTTCGCTCTGGTGTCGAGGCAAAGCGCGGCGTTGTGTTCTGCCACTCAACACGCAATGCCTCCAGAATTCGGCAGAAAGTGGGGAACGGAGTCTCTTAACACCGAGATTACCTCTGCCTACCTACCCTGTGTGCTGTGTGCGGAATACAGCGTGAAGCTGAAAAAAATAAAACTTTAAATTTTTGAAAAAGATAAATAAAAACAATGAAGACAAGGAATTGATATTTTTTTTAAATGTTAAAATACCATTTTTGGCATTAAAGTGCGTTTCCGCAAAAATAATAATAATAAGTAATTATTTATTAGCGTGTGCTTATGTCTACTATTTAAATTCTCATATAAGTTTGTAATTTCTCACCATAAATATTTATAATATATGCCTTATATATATAAAATTTTATCAGAACTTTAAACTTTCAGTTACTCATGTTCTCTTTTAATGGTCAAAAAAAAACTTTTTTAATAATAAACAAAAACAATGATTAAATATATAAAAAAGTATCATAAGCATTATCTACTTGTTATTAAAAAAACATTTAAAATATTTATTACCTTTTATAGAATTGATAAATGAAATATTTTAAAATTAACTTCAGAATTAATTTAAACAACGAAATAATGCACTTCATACGTCCTTTCCACAACACTCATAACGGCCATTCACTATAAAACTAAATACACGTATGTTCATTTAGATATATTCAAAGTCTAAGAAACACTAGTGTAACTTTACTTGCGATAGTAATATAAGGAAGTAAGCTCGAAGTTAGATGGTAAAGTTATATACGGACGCGGCACAGGCTCTACGCGGGGCTCGTCTGGTACTGGCCAGTGTACACTAAGCGCGGCAAGCTCGAGGCTCGAGAGCTGCAGCCACGATTCATGCGCGGTTGACTGGGTAGGAGGAGTCTTCACCAAAACCACGCCTACCAAGGAGCTACACATTTCTTTTTCAATATGTGTAATTCAATTTCACTTATGTCTTCGCTGGGAAAGTTGATGCCCCGTTGTCGTTCAACACAATGTTTTTTTATGTAAAGTGTAATGTAGTTCGCGAGCCGAGTCGCCCAGCTTTAGTACGCCGTGTGATTTTCCGTTTACTTTTTTGCCAATTTCACGTGCGGTTGCTCATATCTAGCAGTATGGTAATATGAATTCGGTGGCGCTTTGCAACTCGATATAAAAGGGGCGCCGCTACGAATTCTGAATTGATTTTTGCGTTTATTTTTATACTTTATATATAATTAATTTAAAAATATGTCAAAAATTGTTAATTATACCATTCATTAATGATTTATTCTGTTTCCTAGCGTTGTCATAACAAATGTATCGCGTACATTACAAAGCGCCTATAAATCCTACCCCAAAAAGCCACAAACCGTAGCCGCAGCTAGTTGCTACGGCGTGTACTACGAACCTCGTAAAGGAATCCACTAAATTATAACAGTAAATTAAGCACTAGTTTCATTTGCGTTACAAAGTGAATTATGTGTCGGTGTCTTAGTTCTGTCACCACTAAAGTTACTACGGTTCAAAATTAATACACTGCCATAAGCCGCCTTAATACCTTTAAACTCTCAAGACACCTATTCCAGCGTATCAAATTATGTTTTTTTGTGTAAACAATACGAAACCTTATCAACAAAGCGAGAGAAACTATTTTTCGAAATTATAAAACTGTCGTTTAAGCTATTTTGTAAGTTTTAAATAATAATTATTAAGTGTGCATCTATTTGTTTAGTGTCGTATTTAACAGCGTCGTAATGACAGTTGACGTCTTCAAGGCGTACGTTATGTTACATTAATGATAAAATGTTCTGGAAACTCTATTCTAATGAAAATAAATTAGAAAGCTATCTACGAAAGTAAATGAAAATTTAAGACAATAGTCCTAATACATTGTGTTTATTTTTTGTACCTCAGATTTTTACTTCAAAAGTTTTAAATAAATAAAAAAAAAACCCCAGTCAAGTATTGTAACGGGTGAAGTTTCTTAGGGCTATAAGATCGTAAGTCCACTTAATCCGGGTAAGTTTCCAACACTAAATCGAGTCGGGGCAAAGAAAGCAAAAGGAGGCCGATCGTGACTCCTCCCCAGGGTCTCATTTCACTGGAAGCGGTTTTCGCGTCGCGCTCTTATGATTAAGTCAAGCCTTGCGGGATTCGAACTCGAGGCGACGCTAACTTGGTTGCAATTTCAGCGGAGTCCGTGGAAATAGATTGCTTCGATAATAAATATCAATCGAACAAAACAATTTATAGCAACCGAATCACCAAGGAAATCGATAGTAATAAACTTTGCGAACATTCTCAACAGCGTCATTTATATCACAATTTACATCTATTTAATATTTCTTTCAAAAATGGCAAGTGAAATATCTCATCTTATTAATGTAATATAATTATGGTCATTTTCTCCTTCTCGTTTTAATCCATTTATAGATATTCCAGCTTGGCGGAGTTACCACTTTGGTTGACTCTACTTTACACTTTGTTTGACCAGAAATGGAAAAATTGTAATACAACATGGTTGACTTTCAAGTATAAATCGACCTTTTGAAAGATAGACAGACTAAGAGCCTGTAACAAGATGGCATTAAAATATTATTGAAAACTATAATTATACAATATGTAACGATTAACTGATAATAGAGCTGGTAAGTTTAAATAAGTGGGAATATATTATAGTAAACGAGCATATTCGCTTTTACAAAGTGAAAGTTGTTTCCAGTTTAAACGTAGAGTATAATTTGGTGAACGCGCACGAGCATTCAGATAATAACGACTAAAGTTTACCTTGACTCCAGCATTTCAGCTTTATTCGTGGATTCGCTCAAACTGTTTTACATAGACGCTCTACTTTTATTTGGTTATTGAAACAAACGTCTCTTATAGTGTATCAATAATGTTTAAGTTAGATATCTTAATTGTCTTTGTATAAAATTAAATATTTTAATGGGGGTTGTACTGGAATGGACAATCTACTTTATTGTTAAAAATACATGATATATATATTATAAGTACACATATGTACACAAGTCTATAAAAACATATCTTAGTACAGATTAAGCTAAAAATGATTATATCTATTCAGCCTTAATAGACAAAATAAGATTTGGTGGAAGTATATAATGAATTAAACCAGTCGTGGCGAAGGGGCACAAAGTTTAACTGTAAAATCAACTCGAGGAAATACATTTATATTTCCTCGCTTTGGTGTCGAGGCAAAGCGCGGCGTTGAGTACCGCCACTTAATACAAAATAAGTGAAAAGTGGAACAGACTGTCTTAACATTAGGTTCTCTCTGCCTATCGACCTCGATTTTCGAAAGTCGAGATCAGTATCTTAATACAAAATATCTTAATATAAATATCATTATTTTCCTCTTCCTGGAGGAAAGCGGCGTTGAGTTCCGCCACTCAATATTACTCAATATAAAATAATATTGATCGAACCACTATGAGATTGTAGGCGTTTAATTCGGTGGTTTCCATGCCGGCAGATAATTAAACGATTGTTTGTGATTTTGTGATAATTAATGTCGGTGAGTTTGATTTGCGCTAATTATCTTGCGTCCATTTAAATATTAATTCTGTAGTATTCGAGCATTAATTTAATTTTTCAGATTAGTCATTTTGTGTTTGATAGTAAATTAGAGTAAATTAGATTTTCCGATATATGTACTAAATACGTTAGAACAGATAAAACATTGTTTGATTTCCATAATTATGTTGACTGCTAAATTGTTAACGGCGTTACATTACGTCGCTGTGTATTCTGAGTATTTTGTTATAGATTGCAGAATTCAAAATATTATACTATGTATACACTTATATTTTTGTATAAAAAAAATCTAAATAGAGACTATTATTAATGAGGATAAGATTAAAAATATCGTGATTTTTTTCTTCTTCACGCTTTATTTCCTTTTTAACGTCCAGCTTATACAAAAAAAATAAGTAAAATTAAACAATAATAATGATAAGAAAGTAAAAAGAAAAAGGGAGGAAAACAGACTACGTAAAATATTATTAATATTTGTATACAAAACATTATTTTAGTCTCACAAAGATATTTTAAATGTTATTGGCAAATAACTTAGAGGTGAATTCAAAAAGCAATCTATCAGTTCTAAAGACGGTAAATCCCCAACTGGTCATAAATTCATTCATTGCCACCTACTTTATTACCTACCCATTACTTCCTTTGTATTTTCTAAATTCTACTCGTTATTTCTACAAATTTTACTCAAAGTTTTCTTTTTAAAGAAAACTTCTTTTTAAAGAAAATCTTAATTTTTTACATATTTTAAACATACACATGTGAGGCTGGTTGAAAAATATACAATTGTACAAGCATAAGATAACACCTAGCATATACACATATACAGACAGACAACGTACGAGTATTAAATAATTCAAACGCATCTGTTGAAAGTATATTTTAGTGGAGATGGAATATTCACGTCGCATATTGATGCAGGCATTGCCGCTGACAACCAGGTAAACGTTCTGCTTGCTATGGTAATCCTAGCACTTGGCTCTCACTCTACTGTAAATATCATACAGCATAAGAAGACATAAAACTGTATTTAAATTTGATTTAGGCATATTAGGATTTTTAATTTAAGTAGTATTATATTATACTTGTGGTAATCGAAATTCGACTATTCGAAATGATATCAACAACAGTCATCATATCTCCTCAGAATTCAGCGAAAAATGATGTTTGTAATGTTTTCCCTGCTGTGTGCGGGATACAGCGTGAATGAAATATAACTATTATAGTAAACGTAAAAAAATATATATCACAATTAGTATTAATGGAAGTAATGATTTGGATACTGTAAATTAGGGTTATATAAATCCAATCCTAATAATATAATCCTATCCTAATATTATAAATGTGAAAGTTAGTGATGTATGTTTTTTTTTTCACTTTGACTTAAAAACTACAGAACGATTTAGATGAGATTTTACAGTAATAACATATGGACAAAAAAATATGTAAATACTTATTAATTTGGCTACAATATAACAAACAGGCCCAGCCACGTTTGGGTAGTGGAGGCGACATACTTCCTAATTCTCTAGGCAATGCGACTCGTCCCAGCTGCCTTGCTACGACGTCATGTAATATAACATACAATATTCTAATTTTAATAAAACTCTCTATGATACTTGAATAGTAACTTCCTACATAATGAAATTCCTTGAATTGAGATCTAGTTATGAGGCGGTGAGTTGCATACTTGTAATACAACTTTATAATACCGCAGACGTCGTCTTCGCTGATAGTATCGCGCTCCGACCAAAATGGTTACTTACTAAGTAACGCGTGCTTAACTCTTACAATCTTTTATTTTTCTGTAATTTCATATCAACTTTGGCAACTTGTTATGTTTCGACGCGGATATTGTTTTCGCAATAACTTTATAAGAAAAAAATACTTATTGTATGTAGTTGAATATGTTCAAAGGCAAAAAATAATCGAGCTTGTTGTGACTGTCTGGATTCATCAATTATAATATTTATTACTTGTCATAAATGATATAGCTTTTTATATTACAAGAACATAATTGTAAATTTTATTGAATTAAAATCTCATTTGTACAACTGCCCTCGTTAATTTTTTTCATCATGTAAAAGAGTGGAATAAAATTAACATCGTAAAATTGATAGAAAACATTCACTAGAAATTACCCATAAAATATTCTTATAGTTCAAGTATTTGTGATGTTTATCATATTATAATTTTCGACATTTTGTAGACAAAGAGGAGATGATATCAGATCTGTCCATAAAGATAAAGTTTTTCTATACATTGCAAACGTTGTATCATCTAATTCGACCAAAGACCTTTTTATTAAACATAAATATAGCGTTTATTCACAAGAGTTGCCGGTATACATTGGTTTTTTATTTAGAATTTTACTAAAACTTTATTTCCGTTTATTACAAAGCTTAGAAAGTTCACTAAACTCTCCTAGAATAAGGTATCGATAAAAACCTCCCTGGAGACTGGCTGCCGTTGAGTTACGTTCGACTAGTGTTAATTTCACGACGTCTGACAAATTCGCCAGGGGCGGGCGGGGAGTGCGCACGCTCATACGAGTTTAATGGCTCTACAAAACCCATTCACTTCCTTTTCTTTTCTGTGCTACCTTACAATAGCTACAACTCAGCAGTCAACTTTGCACCTTTCTTTGACTGGATAATGTAGTCATTAGTTGTACGTATTTAAAATTGCTTTATATTCTACCTTTATATATTCTTCTAGCTGAATTGAATTTAAAATGATGAAAGTTCAATTGAGTGATAATAATAAAAAAAATATTTTAGTGGCAATACAGTTGCAATGAACCGAATCCCTAGTGTAAAATATATTTATCATACTTCATAGGTACATGATTCGTTAATTCCCTTTGTTACCGTCAAACCAATGTGAAAGCTTACGCTAAATGAAGAAACACCGTATACATGTAGTGGAATAGAATATGTTTTGAAACATAATTGCTTTATTATAGTAGGTGTACTAGTAGTTCTGCCCAAAGCAATCACGATAACGTGCAGGTCCAATACAAGGTATTAGCATATTCATGCTCCTTGTGTAATTTTGAAGCGAACCCATAAAGCAAGTGAGGTAAATTTAGCAAAATATTCCAAAGCACACCGCTAAGAAAAGATGTGTTGTGGGTATCCAACGAAAAATGTACCTGGTTAAAACTATAAAAGCAATGGACAGTTGCAATTTTGTACTTTACACCTAAGGTAATATGGTAGAAAATTATTATAACGCTACAATGAATATTTTTAAGGAGCAAAGGCATTGCGTGATCGCAGTGTAGTAACCGTGGTACTGAATAAGTAAATGTCTGGTATAAATCAAGTTAATTGCATCGAAGCACCTCCTTGTATGAACCAGCAGCCTTCAAGTACAGTTTTCGATAGACTAGATACATTAACTATTCTCTTCCGGAACCTATCTATCCTGTAGAAACATTGATCGATATATTAAGCTCGAAGAAAGTTTCTTGCCGAAGTAAATACATCTTCGCCAGTAATTAGAATTTACGGTCCATATTCATTATTACTTATTTTATATAGTATAATATATATGACACATAAAATAAGATAAAAAATAGTGAAGATATAAGATTTTAATAAATTTTAATTAAAATTTACTTTATACAATAAAATACTTTTTTAAACGGAACATTTAAAATTAACAAAAAGCGGAAACGATATTGATCTACTTCTAATTTGGACGAAACAAACTTAGCCGAAAATCCTAAACTTGTGAAGTTGAAAACTAATAATGTAACTACTGGCACGGAGTCGAGAACAAAAACTGCCTCTCCTTTAACTTGTTACTCGCATTTCTCAGAAGTTCTATACGATTTATGCATTGCCGGCAATATATAAAACAGTTTCATATGTTGAATAACTTAATAAGATCTCTAGAGCGTGGATATCTTATATTTAGATTATGGAAACGGACGCTTAGTAGAATTTGCAGTTCTGAATGTTTTAAATATAAATTAGATGTGTCGTGTAGACGCCTGGAACGCTCAATTAATAAATTATGCTGAATCGTAATTATAATAAAGCTTTTTTTAATCATACATTCCTAGAGTAGCTTCTCTCCGCTTGCCTAGTGTCACTTTTTCCGTTTTGTAGTGTCACATTTTTCCGCTTCCCTAGTGTCACTTTTCCACCGTTTTGTAGTGTCACATTTCTCCGCGTCCCTAGTGTCACTTTTCTCCGTTTTGTAGTGTCACAGTTCTCAGGTTTTTCAGTGTCACTTCTCCCCGCTTTCGCAGTGTTTCGTTTCTCCATTTTGTAGTGTCACATTTCTCCGCCTCTCTAGTGTCACTTTTATACGTTATGTAGTGTCACATTTCTCCGCTTTCTCAGTGTCACTTCTCTCCACATTCGCAATGTCATTTTTCTCCGTCTCCATTGTGTCACATAGGACTAGGAATAATTCTACTAAAAAATAAAAAAAAAACATAAAACCTGTTTGTACAAGATATCAAACAATATAATTATTTAAATTATGTCGTTTAATAGCAATTGATGAATTTTTATTTATTTAACTAATTACAGTTTTGACACAAAGCCAGTTCTTCTAACTGTTTGATAGTAGTAATAGTAGTAGCTGTAATTATTGGACATTGAGTGAAATTATATTGTTGCTGGTCTCTTATCTCCGTACCAAGCGTTTAGTTCAGATCTTTGATTTTCGTGTTTCGAAAAATGATAGTCATGCTAACTTTGACTTATCTACTTAAGCGTAATTTTTCGACATTCTTGGTCTTTATACCAGTTGTTCTGGACGTTTTATTTTATTTTATCTTACATATTAGCAGACCAGAGCAGGAACAGAGAGATAGATTGTTTGTTTAGTGGTAAAACTCAACGCGATGCCGGCTCGACGCAATTAAAATAAATGAAATCTGATCATTTTTTCGTGTGACCATAGAAACCCGCAACATTTGTTCTTACAGCCAGGCTACGTAAGTGCGTAGCGCATTGCTACTTAGATTTTAATTTTGTATGATATATATACATTACTGTTACTGATGGATGAAGAAAAAATATATAAGTAATATATATATACACATATAATGAGGAGCGAACTCTATACTCCTTCTGCCTTCCTTGCTACATATGGATAGAGACAATATCTACACAATGTCAAGAACATAATTTTTCTATTGTTATACAGATAATGTCAAACATTTAATTACATGACCGTGCTACAAACAATAATCTAATCAATAGTAACAACATTTACTAGGTAACTATCATTAAAATTTAACTTTTAATTCAACATTTTCTTACTTAAACTAATTTCTCAACATTTCTTTGAGAATACAATAAACTATACAATATAATATATTAAACATTAAGATAACCAAGGAAAATACATTTTTTCCACCTCCACATATGAGTTTCTTTCGGTAACTTAAATATGTAATAAAAAGCAATTTTAGCTGCTCGCAAACGAAATTACGAGATAAATGAGTACATAATGCGGGTTGATTTTGATACAAAATGCATGCATTCGCACATATGATTCACAATTTAATCAATTACAAAGTACTTTGGTGGAATAAAGTTCAGTATTACATTTTGTTTCGTATTACAATTCAATATTTATTATATTTATATATAATGAGGCCATTTTCTATTGAAATTAAAATATTATTATTGACCTACCATTTTGTATAATAATATAGTGTAAGTGTATATGTAAGAATGCCATTTTTTTTATTAGTAAATACATATCTTGGATTATTTGCAGTTTATTTGTTTTAGTCTCACACTGTATTCCGCTTATACCAAGGTAAAGGCAGAGGGAATCTGGAGACCTAGTGATAAGACACTCTGTTCCCGTTAACACTTCCTTTCCCACTCTCCGAATTCTGTAGGCATTCTCTCTTTTTAACGTTTTGCCTCGTTACTAGATCGAAGAAATGAAAATATTATATATTTTACGGTCCCACAGTTAGTCGAGCTTACAATCGCACACTTGTGCCTTTGTGCTTGACTGGTCTCAACAAGTATTGTCAACTTCACCCATAAATATTGAAAACGCTATGTTTCAAAAACACCAGGTACTTTTAGCTTAATACCTACAAGAGTTACGTACGTGCAGTCAACAACAAAATAATGTAAATAAAAATCAAAAAAAAAATCAAGTCTTCAAATAGTGAACATTTTATAAAAACCGAACTAGAATTCACGAGAAAAATATGTAATATTCCAACAAACAAGGGAATTTAAACTTTGAAGTAAATCCAGATTTAGATTGCTTCGGCCGTGTGTACATTGTACAAAATGCTCGCGTTATTTATTAAGGCCTATGACAATCTGTGATATATTGGGCTAAATCGTTTGTTTTCTAAACGTTGTTGACAGTTTCAGTTTGTATTCATAAAATTTAATTTAATATTTGTAGAATCTTTACAGTTTATTATATCTTTATTATTATTATTATTGAATTATTTTATATTAATTTAAAGTCGTGGTAACATATCCCCTGAATGTAAACGCGACGGTTGTAGCTTTGATTCCCAGTAGGACAAATGAAATATTTTATTTCGTCTTGATACTATGTTCTGCGCTCTTTACGGGATAAAGCTGAAATAATTAAATATTAGAAAAATTAAATGATGTAGGTCTCTCTCTACCTGTGTTTATAATACGTATTAATTTATAATAGGTATATTAATAAATAAATATAAACTTGTAAATTCAAGTAGTCGTTGAATTGAGCTGAAATTCTGTATAATATTTTTAATATAACAGAAATTGTGCTCGCTCTTCTTGGGTCTAAACGGTCCAAATAACTCTAAGTATTTTTTTATACTATATTAGGAGTTATTTTTTTCATTTCTTTGGTGTCGAGTTTTCTGGTCTGGTTCTGGTGTCGAGTCAAAGCGCGGCGTTGAGTTCTGCTACTCAACACGCAATACCTTCAGAATTTGGCAAAAAGTGGGGAACGGAGTGTCTTAACACTAGGTTCCCTCTGCATATCCTACTGTGTGCGGGATACAGCATGAAGTTGTTTTGATTTTAATTAATTTTTTTTATTATTATGGAAGTTTGGAAATAGAAAGATCAAATCAATTCTCTACTTACATATTATGAAGCAAAAAAATAAAATATGCTTATTACGTCACACTTTGTCCCGCGTATAGCAGGGTAGTCTATTCTTAATACACTGCTGCTTAGAGTGACCGCTGGCAAAACTAATCGTCGCATTCTGTATGAGTCTTTTGTATTCTGTATTTTGTATCAGAGTTAAAAAGCAACACGTTAAAAGTGTACGTCAATTATGAAATGACAAAAAAAATATATATATACATTTATTTTATATATAAACTACTTTTCACTTTACTACCACCACCAGCAGAGATATTCTCCTTATTAAGGTCTGGGAGAACCCAATAATAAAAAAATAGGAAGGAATTTTTTTTTCCACAAAAATATGATATTTTTTTTCTTTTTAATAACGATGAAACATTGTTTTACAAGTAAGGCCTAATGTAGATAAAGTACCTACTCGATATATGAATCTAACATCAAAGTGCAAATTTCATATTCCAAATGTCAATTGCTCTTAGAATAAAAAGTGTGTGGGTTTTGAGACGCATGAGTGGTTAAACCTTACAAATATGACTTCGATCCATTGTATCTAAACACTCTCTCATGTCTCAGACATTGATAACATTTTAAATGAAACTGTGTGAACCGGATTAATCGCGTATATTTAAGATTATACATTTTTGGAAACTCGATGTTTCTTGACTCGATACACCTTGATCTTTTTTTTTTTCTTTTGTTAAAAACGTTTTGTTTTAATATTATACAGAAGAGTATAAATTATTAAAAAAAATATTTAAATGATAGCGCCATCTTGAAAAATATAAATGTATATATTTTGTGCTACTTAGACTCAATCCAGACAGGAAAATTTTTCAACGTGGGAAATGAAGAAAACAAGAATAAGTAGTATACTCAAATCTTCATAGATGCCGCCAATGTATAACTAAAAATTATACGTTTCGTCCAAAGATGGCGCTCTGGAAAATAACTCTTGCTCTTCTAAAATGTCAAATGCTTCTTTTGCATTTAGAAATTTAATATTATTATACTTTATTTATACAATACTTATATAAAAATATTTATTAAAACCTGCATGCCATAATAATAACATAAATCATTAAGTATATTTTAGCCAAATATATTAAAAAAATGTTCGATAAGATAATTCAAATTTTGGTTCACATTTTTATGAATTATTTCTTAAGTATTTAACTTTTCAAACGCCTACAAAGCACCTGTGGCTCCTCTGGTGGTGCACGGGGTCGTGGGCAGCGGTGATCACTTACCATCAGGTGACCCGAACGCTTGTTTGTCTTGTTTTTTTCCAAAAAAAAAAAACGACTTATAATGTAGCTTCTAGTTGAAAAAGTGAGATTTTATAGATATATGTTTTTTTGTATTTGTATACTACATTCTTAGGATAAATTAATATTTTCAGATATTAATAATTTAGGAAAAAAAATCAAAACTTAATGATAGTATAAGTTTACTTAAGTTTACTTACTTACTTAACACACAAATTTGAATACGCGACAACTGCATCTATGCAGCATTGCTCCGGGTAATTAATTGTATCTGAACAGAATAGAAGATAATAAGAAATAGTTGAGTAGTCTTTATCTAGTGGCAAACATGTTCTGGCAAACTTAGAGCATGTAATACTGGTACATAAAGTAGAAGCATACATTTTTGGTATATTCAAAAATGTTAACAATTTATCTTTCACCCACCCGAGTTCTATACGTGACAATACACGTAAAGCTCCTCGTGTCTTCTACCATAGCATATTTGGAAGATTGGATTTGTTTCCCCGCATGCTAATACCATGTACGTGTCGTTGTGACATCGCGGGATTAGCGGGATAAGAGAAAAATGGCACCTTGTTTGTATGCGAATGGTCGACAAATAAAAATTTATTTGACTCTGCTTTAAGTTGTACATTTGCTTGAATGTACGTGCCTGCTACTAATATTATTTCAAATAAAATATGGTATATCCATGTTTAAATAGGTTTGTAAAAACACTAATTTAAGATACTATTATTATTTTTGCTAAATTTTTGCGAGAAATTGCGTGATACGTGGCGAAACTCAACGCTGCGCCTTGTCTGCTCCGAGGTAATGATAATGTTAAATATTTTATTCATCACAGCTAGTCAATTTGTCACTTTGTCACGGACGAATCAATTATTAAAATATGTAAATAATACATTAGTTCATATATTTTCAAGGATTAACAGTTAAAATATAAACATTTTTTAAAATTCGTAATATATGTAGAAATGATCATATAAATAATTTGCAATAAATAAAGAAAGTAAAACAACCGACGATGCGGCGAGACGTTGTAAAGTAGTAAAGTTAGAAATGCGGTTGCAATTTTCGCAGCCATATAAAATATTGTCAGCGTAGAGTTAGTGCACGCCGATGGATGCGCACAGTTTGGCTTTTTGTCACGTTCCACGTGACAGATACTATTGAGTTCCAGGATTGCTTTAAGTTTCGAATAATAGCGTAATATAATGGTCAAAAGTACTTTTAAATGTTGTTTTTTTATTGGATTTTGAGGTTGATTGTAGTAAGCATTAATAATTTATCTTTTATTATACTTCATACATTTTTTGTCGTAACAATAATATAATAAGATATATATTTTAAAATTCTCAATGTACAAATCTTAACATCGCATCCCTATATTGTATTAAACGACTAAAATAATATATTGTTATTTGAGTAACACAAATAGTTAGAGTATTTAGAACATTTGGAATTAGGTACAGCTGTCAGATTTGGGCAAACGGTCGTCCAGCTCGTTTGGGACGGAACTAGACTCGCTCTGTTTCTCACATTAGTTCAATCCCGATGAATTGGTGCACTCGCCTTGAGAACGATCGAATTCCGCCAGGCTGCATTGTATTGCACTAACTCTACTGTATGTACGTGTAGTTACAAACTTGCTAAATCAATTTAGAAAATTTGTAAGTTTTATAGTTTGTTTATAGCTATTAAACGTTAATATATTATATATTGTTAGAAATCGGAAGCGGTTAATATTTTTTTAAAAAATCGGATAAATAGGGCTCGTACACCGAGGGTTCTGTGCAAAAATTGGAGGTCTCGAGCTTTTTCTGAAGTTCAAGCTTAGCTTAGCCAAAGCCCTTTCATCTTATTCTTTTTACTACACCTACCCTCTTTTACAAGATTTCGCTAACAATACATAACTATATATAATATATTCTAAATATTCTTTACTCTGGTGTCGAGATTAAACCCGGTGTTGAGTTCCGCCACTCAACACGCAATGGACGGACTTTCTTACCTAGCCTACCTAACCTGCTATTTGTGGGATACAGCGTAAAGCTGATTTATTTTTATTTTTAACTATATTATGAGCTGATAACGTTGTCAAGCAATAACTCTTGCTTAAAAGGGGTGAAAAAAAGATATAATGTTTATACGGTAGGCGGGATCATGTTACTAGGGTTTGAATAAATACCATGGGGAAGCAGAAAATATTTTAAAATAGTTTTATGACATTGTCGATGCGTTATTGAAAGAAATATATATATTTTTAATAAAATACATATATAATAGAATAAATAAAAATATCTTTAAAGTTAGATTTTCTATTACAAGTAAAATATTCACAAAGCGAAGTGAACACAGATACAGCACCAAAGATTAATAAAGCGTTTATTATATAAACCAGTAAACAAGTGAATAATTATATCAATTCAGTCAAAATAAAGCAAGATAAAGCGAATTATTAACACAATGCGTTGAGAGAATCGTTTCAATCTGTCTTACATTCAGATAATAAATTGTTGATAATGTTCAGTTAATATTCCAACACAAGACATAAAAATGCCACGAAACCTAATTACCTAATTTCTTGTATCGTACGCTAATTAAGTAAGTACAAAGTGAAATCGCCTAAGTAAGTACATACTAAAATAATTTTGTTAAATTGCGAACCTTATTAAAAGCTTCATCGCGAAAATGAAATTAGGTAGATACATTACTGCGACAAGACAAAATTAAAAGGTTAAATATATTTAATAATATTTATTCAATTTCAACTAAATATCTTAAAGTAATATTCTTGATTTTTTTAAATTTTGAGTTCATTTAATTTATTAAATAAAGTATATTATTAAATTAATTAGCAGCGCGCAGATGTTCATTTTTTTTCCAGCTTCACGCTGTATCCCGCACAAAGCAGGGTAGGCAGAGGGAACCTCGGTGTTAAGACACTCCGTTCCCCACTTTCTGCCGAATTCTGAACGCATTGCGTGTGTAATGGGAGAACTTGACACCGCGCTTTGCCTCGAAATCAGAGCGAAGAAAAGTGGAAATATAAACATAAATAAATATTTCACTTCCTCGAGTGGAAATCGAACCCACAACCGTCGTGTTTATGCGCGACACCCTTGTGCCACTGCGCCACGACGGCAGATGTTCATGTGAAATAGTATTTTTAGTTATTTAACTGTTGAGTCAGATTGTATTCTACATGTGTACCAGATGTATTATAAATATATCAAGTCCCAATATTATCTTCTTTAACCTGTTATTATCCTTAACCGATTTCAAAATAAGATAGCAAATCTATCTTTGGCACCTATAATATTTATGTTAATCCATCGATTTCTGTTCTCTTGTGAACTGATTAAAAAAAATGTAAGTGTATGGTGGTACTATTTATCTAATAATGGAAGTCAAACCTTCAAATTGTATAGGCATGTACCATGAGATTCATATCATTATAACTAAAGGCAGAGAGTGCCAAGATATTTCGTTCAATATATTTCGTGTTCAATATATACCTAATATGGAATAGATACATAAAGTAGTTATCCACGCTATCCCACAGGAGAGTGGATAGGAATGTAAATTATTTGCATATAGAGGCAATTGACGGACTAATTGATACGTCAAACTTTAAATATATATTTTAATACATAATAAAAAATATAAGTCGTTAAACTTTTTACAGTAGCTACTATTATTTGAGTAGAAGCCCACTCCCAAAGCTTGCCAGCGGCACTTTCGGTCGAACCTCCCTTTGAGAGACGCTCGGGGCTAGACGGGGCTTTTAACAGGTAATTGCGTTAATATATCCCGACGTACGACACCTATAAAATTAGATGAGTTCACACATCGCACGTATCAAATCATTTTCTATATAGTTTTCATTAAATTTTTAGATAATAATAAGTTATATACCCACGGGATACTATGTACTTAATGGGAACCCAGGTTTCTCCTGCCTGTACTCAGTAGTATGCAATATACAGCGTAAACCAAAAAATAATAATAATAATAATAATAATATGGTTATTTGAGGTCATTCGTGGCGCAGGAGCTCAAGCGAGTGTCTGTAAAATCGACAGTTTTTGGGTTCAATTCCCTTTCGAGAAAATGAAATATTTACAACGTTCATTTGTTTATTCTGGTAACACATACACAATAGGCTAAACAGCACAAAATAATAGAGATTTATATAATATTTGTCACACAATATGTGTAGAACTACTAATCGGTGGCACTAAGGACGAATTAGTAGTGACGAATTAGTGTGAGGGTGTAGTGGCGCAGAGGCGCAAGCGTTGTGAGTTCGTTTCCCACTCGAAGGAACGATTATTTTTTTAAATTTTCAATAAAAATATACAGCGTATAATACGGCGAAAAGTGGGGAATGGAGTGTCTTAATGCTAGTATACTCTATTCTCTGTCTATCCTGCAATATGTTGAATACAGCGTGAAATTGAACTTTTAAAAAAGGCAGCTCCTGCTCCTTCACAGGTTCATGACTATCAGTTGGTATAGTATATAGGCCTGCAATAGCTATTTTCATTTTCGATCAGTGGCTCTAAGTGGTAGCGCCCACGTAGTACCTTAAAATTCGTCGAAAAGTGGGAAACGGAGTGTTTAAACACAAGGTTCTCTCTACCTACCCTGCAATATGCAGGATACAGGGTGACACTGATAAGGAGCAGTAGTGCTGTTGACATGAGCATCGATTGCTATAGTATATAGGCCTGCAGTCGCTATTTTCATTTTCGATTACTGGCTCTAAGAGATAGCACATTGGCCAGTAATTGAAGCGCGGACGTCTTTGATATATCGGCTCTTTTATCGGATTGGACGAACGCAATAACAGACTGTTGATTGCTTCCAAGTGGACTCGGGAGATTGATTATTTTCTCGTTAGTGCTCTGTCTGGCGGCATTGTTTTCTTACACATTGACATTATTCGTTCAAATTATCTGATAGGTAAGTAAACTGCTAATTCGTTTATAATTCAATACAAATGTGACAAGAAAATGGAAGAAGTATTAAGAGTAGTCTAAGGCAAGATTTATATACATAGTACATACTAGCATTTGATTAATTTGAAATATCGTATAGTATTTATATTGAAGTGTTAATATAAATAATTATAAAACATTGCGTATTTATTCTGTGCCTCTAAAGCGTTATTGCAAAAAAAGCAAACATTAATGTGAAAATATTGTCGGTCAAGCGGACCGTCCGTCCGCCGCTAGCACACGCTCATAAATAAACAGAAAGCTGGTTGCTCTGTCGAAAAGTTTCGAAAAAAAGCTCGCGAACGTAAAATTTACGGCTCTGAATTCAGACGAGCTTTAATTAACCGAAACGTGGCCCGATCGCATTGAAATGTAGCAGCGATAATTACATTACTATTATTAATTAGGGGTGATCAAATACATACATATATATAAATTACAATAGCCTACAAAAAATATATATGTAATTCCTTTATTCATCATAAAAATCAGAACAAATAGTAATGAAATATCCATTTGATTGTATATGAAGAGGTTGATGATAGTGGAGATGCGAATGAGATATGCAGAGAACGTAGAGTTCGGTGTCCCATTCTCTCTAACCCGCTAGGGATACAACGGGAAAGCTAAGTAAGTAAGTAAATAGTAAATGCCTATGATATCAAAAGCGTTTAAGAGAAAAAAAAATCAATATATTTCTAAAAATCTAACTGTTCTTGCTGATAATCTCTACTCATTTACCCTTCCATCGTAACATTTCTTACAAAACTTCCCCTATGTGCATTCACGGCGAGTTTGCTGCACAAAGGTATATTAATTTTTCCGTTGTGTAGACCAGCGTCTGGATATCGTGTTTTGTTTTGCCGACAATGGAGTGGCGCTCACTGCGCGCGCTACTCAGTTTTAGTTTGTCAGTTTTACTTTACACTTAAGTGATGACACAATATGTATGTATTTTTGCGCTGTTTCAGTTTTTTTTTAGTTTTTGTGGCACAATTAGGATGTGCTTTTTTAGACATGACTATACATATATTTATATGTATAGTCTGAGTGTGGGATGATGGAACGGAAAGATTGGCGTAGCGGATTAAACTTGTTAGCTAAGTTAACTAAGTTTTTTTTTTTATTTGTATAAAATAATTTGTGTGTACATTCATTCACATATTATGTAAGTATATTATAACAATCTGAAATAGACAAATATGGAATACAACATATCTCCGATGTGCATCTCAACTTACGTTTGATATTTAGATCAAGTGAAATTATAAATAATTCATAACAGTAATACGTAATCGAATGTGGGAAAACGAAACTTGTATTTGTTTGTGAGCTTAGCGAATTAGCATATACAGCAGCACAAGAGTAGGCTGGTAGGTGGGGGCGAAAGTTGTTCGTATAATGAAGACGAGGCGACGTCGGTGATCCGGCACATTCGGAAACTTCAAACAAACCGCAACCAGGACTCGCAGCTTTCGAACTTAACTTGCTCGACTTATTCTTACTTTGCACTCTCTTGTTGTAAATTTGACACTAAATTTCAATTTCTTATATTAGTTATATATATATATATATATATTATCTTCACAATTTTTAAGCATTTATAGAATAAGTAGAACTATATTAGTGTTTATTTTGTTATTATCGACGCTTCATATTACCAGATCGAAGAAATAGAATAATTAAAGTATTATAGTCTAAGTCGTATTCATAAAAACGATAAGAATATTAAGTAGAAATTTAATACATTTAATTTCGTTTTCGTGGTAAGTCGTGGCACAGTGGGTCAAAGTGTTACCGTAAACGCGACTGTTGGTGGGTTCAATGTGGCGAGCGGGGACTCGAAGAAATGAAATATTTATTTAAATATATATTTTTATTTCTTCACTTTGCTGTCGAAGCAAAGCGTGGTATTAAGTTTCACCACTCAGCAATACTTCCAGAATTTGGTAGAAAGTGAGGAACGTGAGGAAAGGGAGAAAAAAGGAGTGGCTTAGTACTATATTCCCTCTGCCGACCCTGATGTGTGCGAGATGCAACGAAGTTGTATGAAATTTTTTCCTCGTTCTTGTGTTGTAATTTTTTTTCCAATTTAATTTCCAAAATAAAAGTAATAAACACAAATTAGTATATGAGATATATTTTTACATACAAATATCAGCAATCTTTAAGCTTCACAACAATACTAATAATGTTTTTTCTTTATTATTCTTTGACATGTTATTTATTGATTATATTTACTCATACAATAATAAACAACAGTGTATTTAGATCCATATACATATGGAGATCAGGCAATTTCTATCTTTTTTTCCAGCTATTCTGCATATCATATCAAGTATCACTTAGAGCCAAATAGTTAGATATTATTGTATACATACATATATATATTGTATTAACACAAATCCAAGTACATTTTCCCAACAATATTTCTAGAGCAATTTAAATATTCTATTATTTTATTATCAGTAACAGAAGCAAATTGCTTCATCTTTTACATTATTAAGTTGCTAGCACATCGAGAAGATATATCTTTTCCTATAATATTGTACTGAGATATGAAACCTATAAATCACGTTCTGGTCATTTCATTTCTCCAGAGTCATGATAGCTTTATCCGCACAAAAATATAGACTTTAGTAATAACTATATATTTAGTTAATATATCTAGAAACATTCTATTATACGGATAAGCAAATTTAATATAAGTACAAATAACAAAAAAATAGTTATCCTGAACGTAGTCAATAATTTTGAATAATAGACAAAAAAAAAACAATTAAAATTAATCTCTTTAAATATATTCATTCTAATATACTTTAATGAACATATTTTTAGCGATAATTGGTAAATTATATATATTATATTAATAAATGAAAAAAAACAATGATATTATATGGATAAATATGTATTTAAATTCAACTTTACATAAATTTATATGTAGGTAGGATTATGTTGATCGACATTATTTGTAGAATAAAGTGATAACAAGTTTTATTCTATCAAATATTTACGCTTCTAGTTTCAACTTTAAATTGTTAGGTTAACATTATGTGATCTGTATGATGTTTAATAATTATTAATGAATATAATTAAAATAATTAATAAACCATGAAAAGTAAAACATATTCAAATTACTATATTCAATATTTTTAAAGATTTGTACTATACATTTTAAAATTTATAAAATAATACAATAGGAAGACAATTTGATATTTACAAGTATTAAGACAAAAATAAAATCTTACTAGTAAAATTAAAATTTAAAAAAAAAACAGATTGAACTATTACGGCATTTTGGTTAAAAATAGTATATTTTCATTACACATAATGGTTGAAGATAGTGTTAAAAGTACGTTAACTGTAATAATAAATAACGACGATAACACGTGAGGATATGGAAATGCCGGAACATACCCATCAATATCAATTTTGGGCTACTTCAAAACATTCAATTAATAAGGTATGGGCTGATCGTCCACTAGATAATATAAAACATGAGTAAATTATAATTTAACACTTTATATCTTAACCATTTCTATGTGTGTCTAACATATTTACAAATTAATTGTTTAGTTTTCGTTTGTTCTAATAGCTGTTTGATTGTATGTAAGTTTTCAAAAAGTTAATATTTCATTTACAAATCAAGACAAATATCGCTTTTAAACGTATTGGACGATCAGCCTTGCCAACTGTGTGTTGCATTACATAATGAATCAGACGCTAAAAACATTTACCTAATATGAATTAAATGTAATTATTTGAGTACATGCGAGTATTTGGAATATCGGTTAATAGAATAATGTATATTTTATAATTAACAGACAGGGTTAATTAATATATTCATCTAATTTTGAATATAACAGTTAAAATAAAAATATAATAGCATAAATAGTTTTAAGTATAATAAAAATGGGGTCAGAAAGTCCACAGCTATTGGACATCATGTCTCTAGCTTCAAATTCCAGTTTTTTTATTATTTTGCGTACTTTATTACTTATATTCTGTTTTATTAGGGAATTTGAAGTATTTAAATAGTTGATTTTACTATTATTGATATTAATTTCATTATTAAGATGGTAATTTTGTATTTTCATTGTATCCATGAGAGTTTCTTTATCATCTTCATCATCTGATTTTTCAGCAGAACCAAATTGGTTATCTGGTCCTTCGATTGGAGTAGAATATTTGTAGTCTCCAGATTTGGTGGTGGGGTTTGTGTTAGCTTGTGAAGGTCCAGGTATTTCTAATGACAAAAGAGCTCGTTAATACTGACATTTACTTATACTAAAAAGACATTTATAATACTGACATTAGAGTAAAATTGAAAACTGGCAGAATAAAAATGTATATTCAATTTGATTACATAATTACATAATAAAAATGCAGAATAAAAATGTATATTAAAATTGATTTAATTACATAATAGATATATAATTGATAATCTAATTTTAATCTTGACAAGTAAAACAAACCTAAATTACTAATTTGTGGTAATCTCTGTAAAAAATATACCCATAGTTCTTCTCTGTAGTAAAAATATACCCATACTAACATTTTTTACCAAGCAAGATCTTGTTGTAGGATTAAAAAAGCAAGTTAACATAGAATATATACATTAATATACATATATAATATACATTTACTTTATCTTTTTTCAACACAGTGATAAATTTCTTAAGCAAATAAAAAGGTAAAAATGAACCACCAATTACGAAAATTTAATTGATTCCTTAATTGCACTCCAAATATTTGATCAATGGTAGATCTTAAGCTGAGCTTATTTATGGTCTGATGCACATGTAGGTCACATAGTGCATATAGCCCACCATTACTGTTAAGCTTTCAGTCTAAGTCCACTAACACGTAAATAACTATTAGTTTAATTCATTCAGTATATTTAAATTAGCTTTATGATTTAATTCAAATCAAACACTCTAACCAATCTAATATTAATTTGTATATTTTATTTGTATATTCTATAGTGGTTTTTTCTTGAAAATATTTTCTATTTTTTCTTCATGTATATTATTAAGAATAATTCTGTTAATATCGCCATACAAGATATATTTTTAGCTGAATTTTTTTACTTTTTTAACTTTATCTAGCACATATAATTAAATAATGAATGTTATTACAATTTACTTAAAGAGGTGTTAACAAACCGTATAGTCTAATAACGCTGTCCACTTCTCCGAGGGAGTTTTTAGCGACACATCTGTAGCCGCCCACGTCGGCTGGCGCCAGTTTGCGCACCGTCAACGCCATGCGGTTTTCAAAGGAGCTGATCATGGTGTTCACTACTTCGTATTTGCTTGACATTATCAACATTTCATCTACAAGTAAAGATTCGGTTATTTAGTTAGTAGAAGTCCTAGGAGCTTCTCAGAATACTTAGTTTTCAACAACCTCGTCACCAGTGCGAGAGAGCGAGCGAGAAATGAAAATATTAATTTAAATAAATATTTAATGTCCTCGAGTGGGGATCAAACCCACAACCAGTCGCGTTTACAGTCACACACTCGTGCTCCTGCGCCATGGTTGTCCTCTGTACATTAGATATTTATAACCTTTTTGTAGTGATGAACTTGTATTTGCACACCGATTAGCATCGATTAATTCTATACTATGCAAAAATAAAAAATAAAATATTGCAAAATATAAATAGTATTAATCGATTTCTTATCAACAGAAACATGAAATATTTGTCACAACTCTGTGATAAATATTTCATGATTGCTAGCATTTCCTGACTTCGAACTACTGGTGAACACCTCACGTAAGCTGCCCCCGCTCTGGTCCGCAACTGATAAAGTGAGCGCCGCCTTTGGGACAATCTCATTCGTCGGACTGTTTTGTTCGTCTTTTGTTACTTTATTACAATACAACTATATTAATTTTATTTATGAGAAATTATTATATTCTGTATTTTTTTAATATATTTATATCATAATTATCTATATTATAACAAACGATGTCGCTACCGTTGACACAAATTGAATTTCCATTAACTTAGAATATGTAAATACCAAATAGGAAATATACAAACTTAGCAACAATGTTGAATGTGAAACTTATTTGGTAAGACACCTTAAAAGGAAGCGATAAGAACAGTGATGGCTTGCCTAATCTTAATTTCGATCGAAATTTCTGTTACACAAACTGACATTTTAAGGTTTTCAAGCATTCGGCTTTACGACGTACAGCAAAGGCGGTATCCGAACTAAATTAGCAAACGACCCCATTTCATTATAACAAGAAATTTCATCTCAATTAATGTCTAAAGTAACATTGTAACACTCTTAATCACGCAAGAGCGAGGGCTTAATTAACACTTACATGTCAGCGGCCGTAACTTAGATTGATGACAAACGAAAATGACAACCCTGTGTTGCTCGCGCTTTGGCGGGTTCGAGCGAGGCAAGTGAAAGCGCCAGTCACTCGATGCGAGTTTGTGGGCAAACAAAGGGGTGATCGACGTGCCAGTGTTGTAGCGAGTGTGTCAATGGCTTCCAAGTAGGCTGAATGCTTAATGCGTATTAGTAATTAATTGAAACTTTGTTGAATCTGCTGGCAAAGTCGATTTTGTGACACGATATACATTCAACAGTTCCCTCATACTTTATTAATGAATGTCTTAATTTTCTTAGTTTTTACTAAAAACCCCACGCTTGTCACGATCGGCCTCTTAACACGATTAATTATAATAAAAAAATACAGGATCAATAGTAATTATTTTCATAGCAAGCAACCAAGCAAAATATTAAACATAAAGAAGAGACATAAAAGTATTAAAGTCGAGAAAAATATTATCTATATAAGAGTTGAGTAGAAACGACATTAGGTTGTGAAAACGTATAAATGCCGGTCATTGAGGTTGTTATGACTGTAACGAAGGGAAGCTTACAGGTAAACTTTACTCGATACTTTAGAAGTTTCATATTCGTTTAATTATTTCGATTAAAATCGAATAAAATTGTCCTTTAAAATTGTTTTAAAATTATTTCTTGTTTTTTGATAATATGATAAATCAGAAATTAAATCTAAAGTTTTACGTCTTATATTACAATTTGTTGCCTTACATAAATTACTTGAAATTCTTTTTTACGTACGTACCCTGTAAAAATGTTAGACGCAGGACGTCTACATTAGAATTATTAATAATTTACTATTTTTGTCACAGCAACTTAATCTTAAATTATTATAAGTTTGTATTTGTAAATGTAAGCGTAACAATTGACAATGACAATTGAACTATTGTGTTAAAGTATCGTTCTCAAGTAAGTGGCTTAGGTCTTATTGAGAATAAATGTCTATAAACTGAACTGAGAATAAACTACGGCGGGATTTTATACAAAATAAATTATTTTTTTTGCTCAGTCTCTAACGAATAATTTAGTAAACTTATTATAAAGTTAGGTCGTGAGTACATATATGTAAATATTTTTTATTAAATGAAATTTCACTCAATTATTGTGTGGGGAAATTAAGGTGTACACAATATTGTAAAATGACCAATATCTAATAATATATAATATACCCGGTTGCACGAATGTTTGGTAGCTAGAATAAGTACAGTGAGCACAAAAAACACTTGGAGGTCTAAACGCATTCACTGAAAATTAACCCGTAAATTCCAAACGACAACTGCTGAGTTGAACTTTTCAGAATCGCCGTCGGCTGTACGCAGAAGAAATACGAAGTAACAGCTCGAATTCCTTCTATTGTTTAAGCTTTGAATGAATAGAATAGCTCTTAATCCTATATGAATCTAATTTTACGATTGTCACAGCTTTGTAAGCTGGCTTCTATTAAATTGAAGTTTACTTGTATTGAAGTAAATACTTTCAATTTAACGCTGTATCCCGCATTTAGAATGGCACGATATGTCAATTTTCCATTTTCTCGCGTAGTAGTCGAACTCATAACCCGTCATATTTTTAGGCCTGTTCCCCATTGACATAGTAAGGTAAATATATAAATAATTACATATTTACTTTAATAACAGAAACCGCCAAGTGGTTTCAGCGAGTGCAATATCTACCATCGTCGGATCTGCCATAGTGAATACATAATATTATGATTTGGGACGGCCACGCCACGAGCCACGCCATATTTTCTAGATACATGTATTCCTTGTTACAAGTCCAGAGTACGCGAAGGAAGTGTATTATTTTATTACGCAAGTGTAGCTGGTTCATTTTACGCGCGAATAGGTGATAATGGATATTTCAGTGGACATCACGGGCGGTTTTATTATGATTCCTTAGTAGTAAACTTCACATTTTTCTATGTTATTGAAAGATTTTTGCTTTTATGTATCCTGCTATTTTAAAGTAACAGTTTGATGTTTGCGGACAAAATTGTTTTCCTGACAAAATTTACATATTTTTTATTTATTTCAGGTTCGCGCTGTATCCCGCACACAGCAGGGTGGGTAGACAGAGGGAACCTAGTGTTGTTAAGATGCTCCATTCCCCACTTTCTGTCGAATTCTGGAGGCATTGCGTGTTACATATTTTTAGAAAACGTATAAAGATTTGAACCTGCGCCTCCTGGAAACCGACGAAACGCTTTCTTTCTTGAATGTAGAATAACCCAAATAAAATGGGTTAAAGTAAAAAATAAACATTATTTTTTATTTACAAGCAATTTTAAACTTATTAAAATATTATGAAGAAAATATTGAGATTGGCTAAACATAATAATAATAAGGCGTGAAAATATTGTAGGGAAATTTCTAAGGTGTGATGAAGCCTTGTCTCATATTATACAGCCAGCCATATGAATAAAATATGAATTCATCAGTCACATAAACGTATATCACACGGCAGCTTTTTCGTCTGTAAACCATATTTATAAAACTGAGAAATGTAAAATGTTTCTATATTATTTATTACTCAGTTTTGATTAGATCGAGCTGTAAAAAAGTAACTGTAACTAAAGCAATAAAACTAAAACCAATAAAATCCAAAATTTGTTATATCATGAAACTTGGAAATTATATGTAGATTATGGACCGAATCCGATGGTGGAATTGCAAGATGACTGATGGAACCTTGGACTGCCTGCCTGTCTGACTGGTGAACATATCGAGTTTATGCTCATTGCATTCGTCTTATTACAGTGTAATTGTGTTTTTAGTGTTTTTTTTATTTTAATTATTAAAATTGAATGTGAAAATTCTGCGAAATGTAGGGAAACGGAGCGAGTTTCCATGAAACTAATATAGTTTTTCTCTTCTTACTCTACTATGTTGAAAAATAAAAAAAAATCAAAAAAATCATTGCACTAATAGCTGTCCTACGTTGCGTTTCTATTAAATGCCCCGATTGCATTAATTATCGGCGAACAACATTGAAAATTAATGTTTTTGTTTAAACAATAAATCTATTTTAATTTTATGCATAAATGTTAACCTTTCAAAGAAATATAGTAATTCCGTTTGTGTACAAATATGATGAATTATATTTATGTTCCAGATATTACAGTGTAAAATTTTTAAAGCTATTAATAGGTTGCCAAATACAAATTACAATTACTTTAAGAAGGGCACGGAAAACTTTATGCAGACTAGTAATGTAAATATTCAAAGATCAGATCAGCTTCACGCTGTATCCCGCACATAGTAGGGTAGGCAGAGGGAACCTAGAGTAAGATCACTCCGTTACCCACTTTCTGCCGAATTCTGGAGGCATTGCGTGTTGAGTGGCAGAACTCAACGCCGCGCTTTGCCTTGACACTAGAGCAAAGACATGGAAATATAAACGTAAATAACTATTTCACTTCCACGAGTGGGGATCGAAGCCACAACCGTCGCGTTACAGTCACACCCTTGTGCCGCTGCGCCACGACGGCCTCAAATCTAAATATTATGATGTTCCAAATAATCTAAACCTTTATTAATTAAAAGAGTTCAATTAATAAAGGTCAAACCTATTTACATTTATATTTGAAATTGAAAACAAAATACTTTATAATTTTAGTAATATGTAAATATCAAATGTAAATTTATCAATACATCACGGACAGCCGATACACTGTCTATCTATTCTGAAACAATTAGCAAAGCTGCTAAAACCAGCCTACAAGCGCTTTAAGCACAAACAGTGAAGTGTATAAACGTCCCCGATATAGTCGCGATAGCGTGTTGGTCGGTCCGTTTACTTAAGCGGAAACTTCGCAAATCAAAAGCCTGACTCAAGTTGGAGGAATGTTTGATCTGCCAAGTAAACTTGCTTACTCCTCTACTGTCACATTTCGGTATACATGACTTGATGTGCTTGTGCATTAGATTATCCAAGTGGATTACTCTCATGGGGGTAAGAGAGAGCTAAGAGGGAGGTGGTCCATGACAACTCCAGAATGGCATCATGCTCCAGAATTTATTGTAACAAAAAAATTAAATAGAAATAAATAAATGATGACAAAGTTATGCGGTAAAAAAATCATGTGAATCACCGCTTCTAAATGACTGCAGTAAATAAAAAATACCTATAGCCTCTATATGATCACGTTGAAATAAATTACTTTGTTAAGATATAATACTAAACGAGCATCATAATTTGTCGATGTATGAAGAATGTTATGTATTTGTAAATCACAATTGTATTCTATATCTCTAATAGAATACTCACACTACTAGAGTAGAACAGTTATATATTTTTTAAAACAGAATTCTCTAAGTCTAAAGTTTTAATGTTTGTAAAAAGTAGTAAATAACATAATTGTCTAATAATAATACAGATTAAGTGTATGAATATATAAAATAAAATAATTACATTTTGTTATTTCTTTTATAAATTTAATTTAAACTTTTAATATAATACAATAAATTTATTTTATTCATATTTTTTTCAAGAAACGATATATATATTCCAAGTGTACTTCTAAAAAAATATGAATTTTAAATAAATTTAAATTCTGCAGATCACGATAATAGGACGGCGGCGCTGGTACAATCGCCAGATATAAATTACCAAGGCGTTGTCGGGCGTCTCCGCAGAGCGGTCCTCCGGTCGTAAACGCCGCGTCCACTGAAGTGGAACTAACGAGCATTGTCTTATTTCACCACAATAGGTCACTTTTCTTAAGACTTAAGCCCCAACGTACTCGTAAATTAAATTTTAATGTCTCATTACTTGCAAGCGCCGCGCCCACGTTTGACTCTTGCCAAAAAATTGGACCAATTTTAAGGGTGAAAATTCTTTTCAATTATTAAATCTATTTTAATATTGGATTCTTAATGCTATTTAATTTTTATATTATTTGAGGCTATTGTGACGTGACACAATGGCACAAGTGTGTGACTACAACGTGAATGTTGTGGATTCGATTCTCACTCCTGGGAATGACTTATTATCTCTTAATATTTTCATTTCTTCATTCTAGAAATTAGACAAAGCGTGGCGGTGAAATCCGCCACATAATACGCAATGCCTATAAAATTTCGGCGAAAAGTGGTTAACGGATTGTCTTAATACTGGATTGCCTCTGCCTGTTTCCGTGAAGCTGAAATTTTATATTATATTGTGATAACTAGTATTTATGGTAAATTATAATTTAACCATCTATAGAAAATTACAGTGACTGATATAAGCCCATGTTTTAACTGTCCATACAAATGTGGGCACTTCAAGCATAAAAATTAGCAAAAAAGCTAAAATATATATTAAAAAATAAGGAATAAGTAATTTCTACAAAAATAAACGATATGCAATATATATGACGATATGCACATAATATAAGCAAGTCAAAAGATAATCTATATAATTTCTTATTGTTATAATTCAAGACATAGCAAACAATAATTTGTAAGTAAAGCACTCTACTATCCTTAATTAGTCTCTTAAAAGCAATTGCTTGGGACTGTGGTAATGGAGTCCGTCGTCATGGCAACCGAGTGATACACTCCCAAAGGAATAAACTCGTGACTTAACGCGAATGGACGCTGTTCTTAGGATTTGTGATATAAACGGCTTATCACTTATTTTGTAATAAACCTAGTAGAGATATGGATGGGCCTATAAAATAGAAACATGGCGTTAAAAGATAAAATAATAAATAAACTTTTATAGTATAAATGTCAGTCACACGTTTTTTTAAACCGTCTTTTTAGTTAGTTAATAACTATTATTATATTTTTTTTTCGGTTTTGCAATATTATAGGAAATTATAATAAATGGAATCAGACTTAATATCTATAGCTAAATAATAAAATAAAAAGCCAAGAAATGAGGAGGAGAAATCTTGAGACCTCCTTTTACAAATTGAATGTTACTATTTTAATTTAATTTAATTGTAATCTTGATATAGACTTTATCAAGTTTGAGCATATTAAATATTAGAATAGAAAACTAGAGTCAATATTTTTTATGATAAGTATAGAAGTAATTAAATGAATAGAAAATAAAGAACGCGCTAGATGTTGTTTTTGTTCTCGTTATATTAAATACGTAAATTTACATAAGTACTTACTGTTATCTTTCACCCAATAATTGATGGATTTCGGTGAAGACTCGATATAGCACTCCAGTGTTACATCAGTATTGAGAGGAGCACCCACTAGTTGATTGGGTATTTGTATAACCGGATGAACTGAGTGAAAAAAAAAATCATTATTAAAATTATAAGGACGAAGTGTGTTGATGCTACTTTCTTTTTGGTTTGTCTGTTAAACGAGGGATAAAGAAGGCTGCCTTTTTTTATGAATTATTTTGAAACATATAAGGATAAACATTTATGAAAAATATCAGAACATAAATATATTTATGTGACAGCTGGAATTTGAATACGTAACTTTTTATCCTAAATATTGTTTATATGACTTAAATCATTGTTAGTGACGAAAAGACATAAAAATATTAATTAAGCAGTAGAAAATAATTAAAAGGCTCTGTAGAGCTGGCTGGCCTGTGGGACAGCGTTAAAAAACATCATTAATAACACGAAACCTCCGAAACCTGTCGAGAAACATTTAGAATGGATTACGCAGAGACAATTGCATCCTTTAATTTCGGGTAACGAAGTGAAAATTAATTAAGAATATCGTACACCAAAAGCATGACAAGATTACTTAAGTACTACTAACTGACAACTTTAATTTTAGCTTCACGCATGGGAACTTCCCTCCCAACTTTCCGTCAAATTCATATATATTGAGTGGCGGAATTCAACGCCGCGCTGTACCTCGTCACCAGAGCGAGTTCGACTTCCAGTGGGAATCGAATCCACAACCTGTGGCGTTTACACGTTTGATCTCAATTTCATCAATCTTAACAAATCGTTTTTAAGAGTTTTTTAATACTCAGATGAATAACATCATCACAGCCATTCTTACACCCACAGCTGGATAACCTTTTTAATTTTGTTTTTTTTATACGTTTTAAGTGTAATAAAGAATATAATATATATTAAAAATATTTTATATACCTTTTATATTTATTTGCGAAATATATTATGTGTGTAGTGTACTCACAGTGTACTTTAATCACAATCCTCTTGCTAATCGAAGGCGGCACTCCGTTACTGGCGATGCACAAGTACGCTCCCATATCGGAGCGGGATATCTTATTCAAGGTTAGAACTTCATCTTCGTAAGCGGCCACTTACAAAAAAAAATATTTTAAAAAAGATTATTAATTGTGTGATATTTAGTTTAATACATTCTATGAGAAGAAAAATACAATTAATTTTGGTAGACTACTTTTGATATGGGTTTTAAATTAAAATATTTTTTCATATAAATATATAATCAAATAATACCTTTATTTTTACCACCGTTTGGATCTCTTAGAACTATAACGGATCCATCCTCCCTTCGCCACGTGACACGAGGTGTGGGAGTTCCCCGCGCGCGGCATGACAGCCTCACTGTACCTCCTTCAGGCACCATCACATCACCTGACGTCTCCTCAGTGATAAAATCCGGCGGAACTACTACATCTAGATATCCCATCTAGATAAAAATAAATATAAAACTAATAAATTTAATCAAAACAAATGGCACATTTAAATGAATGGTATATTTAAATTTGTTTCATTTCCCTTATCTGGTAAAATAATATGCTGTATCAAATACCATATATATACGTAATATTTACATTATACATATATGTACGTAATATTTTTATTTTTTTAAAAAAAGAAATATACACATATTGAAATATCGCACAAAAATAGAATTTAAATCTGACCTTTTTGCGAACCACCTTGGACAGTAAGGATATATGACCCGGATATGCCTTAATGTCTCCTGTGACAAGTATTTATACGATGAACGCAATCGGTGCTATAAATTGTAGAACGCTAGTGCTTTCATGAATAACTAACCTACGCATAACCAATTATCCAAGAACGTATTTTTTAAATTGTTTCAATTATTTTTTATTTATGATTTTAAAATGAATTATTACTCATGACAAAAGCCCAGCGTTGAGTTCCGCCGCTCACCGCTGAATGCTGACAAAAATATCCATGAAAATAAGGGAAAATACATAAATAAATAACGTTAAACACGAATGCCGGCAGTGCCACGTGAAATAATTTTCGGAACACAACGTGAAGGGCGTCATGCCGCGTCGACGTCGCCGTCGAAGCCTGCAGCTGCAATGTCGCCGCCGGGGATTTATGCCGTTATCAGGCCCGGGTATAAATTACAGCGTAGCACTATAATTTAGGGGAGCCATACACGAATCATTACCCCCTGCGTCGCTCGCTCCCATGCAGTTTAATTCACTTTATCTCTCCCACGTTTGTTGTAATCGGCATTTAATTTTCCAATATATTCAGGCAATAAATAAATATAAGTAAAATATTAATTTACGTGACGTACAAGACGAGGTTCGCTTAATATGTCAATAATTTTACATATTAAGTTGTAGGTCATGAAAATCATTCACGATGGTCACGCGTCACATAAATTTTTCGTATAAATTATAATAAAATTTGTTAACAATCTATTCAAGAAAGTGGGGAACGGAGTGTCTTTACACCGAGGTTCCCTCTGCCTACCCTGCTGTGTGCAGGATGCAGCGTGAAGCTGAAAAAAAATCTATCTATTTAATTTAATATAATGAAAACAAACGGCTGTGATGAATCAGAAACTATGTGTCGATGGAATAATTACAATACGTATAGAATCCTTCTGTGGGCGTGGTTGATGAACGAAATAACAGTAGTGGCGGTTCCTGTGGATTTATCCCATATTGGATTTTATATGCATTTGTTATTGTATATATGCGTTGCAGTTTTTGTCGGCATACCACTAGTTTATTCGGAGATCTGCATAGCCCAATATACGAATTGCAACGTAGTATCTACATGGAATTTTTGTCCAATTTTACGCGGCGTTGGATATGGCACATTTTATTATGTTATGTTGAAAGTAGTCTACATGATGGTGCTATCGTCGTGGTATCTAGAATATACCTTTCACGCGACATTCGATCCGCCGCCATGGTTCACCTGTGATGACTACAAGGATCAAAAATGTATGGTTAAACGTATAAACGTGTCCGTTTTTCAAAGATGTATTGAAGCCCAAACGTTATTTAATGAAGATTGTGGAATGAAAACGGCGAGTAAGTTCTTTTTTGACCAAGAAATCAGCAGTAATAACACAAAAAATAAAAATTGTATGTACCTCTGGAAACCTATGTTGGCTGGGTTTACGTCGAGTATGGTGATGTTTATAATATTGTTAAAAAGGAAAAAAGTTTTAAAAGTTCTTGTTAGAACTCAAGCGGTGTATTTATTTTTTATTTTGTTCGTTTTATGTTGTGTGGCGATATCCTCCAATGGGACCTGGTACGAGAAAATAGCGATGCATTGGCAAGACATTAATGTCAAAAATTATTTGTATATATCCACCCAGGGCGTTTTGGCGTGTGGGGTTGGAAGTGGTGTCATTGGGTTTCTGTCTCGTCACGTCTTCATCCGCAGTCCTGCCACAATGACAGCTGTGACAGTATCACTGTTTTCCGTTTTCATTACTGTCATGCTCACACTAATATTGTTCAACGGTATAAAAACTATGTCTTATTACCACGGCGCCGACCACGACATTTTAGAAGTGGACGACAATCTTTACTTTAATAGCTTTGCCTCAGTATCAGAAATTTTAAGCTACTTTAATGGTTTACCTATCTGGGCGTTCGCATGGTTTTCTGCCATTTTTTTATGTTTATTTGTAAATACAACTATATTAAGTTTATTTTTATTAGATCTAGTAACAACTTATATAGATTTCACAAAAAAATATAAGGACATAACTTGTCTGGTTGTAATATCAGTGACGTATGTGTTGTCTTGTCCATTTTACTGTTCTGATTTAACCGTAGTTCTCACAGATGTTACTGAAATTATTCAACTCACGAGTAGCTTCTTCTTTTCCGTGGGAATTTATTGGATATACGGGTTTCACAAGCATAATGTAGATATTATATTTATGATTGGTGTGAAGGCAAGTTACTTTTGGAAAATTGCATGGTTAACCAATCCTTTGTGGATATTAGCTATTAACTATATGAAATGGTCGAATCTTCTTGTAAAAGAAAATACCAATTCCTATTATATTACATCGCTCTCAATAAATCTAAACGAATTTTTAGTTTATTTTTTTATTACAATTTATTTTATGATTATAATTTTTGGATTAATTATACAAGTGAGAAAAAGTTATTCTACTGGTAGATTACGGCATGTCTTTTCTCCTTTGAGCTCTTGGGGACCAAGTGACAAAATTTTATTTCGCAGTCGAAGGATGTTTGTTCCTGAAATAATGACGCGAGAATTTTTGTACAGACAGGTGCGTATTCATGGGTATAGTCGAAGAATAAACATAAATAAACGTAAATACAACAACGTTATAATAGAAGGTCAATTGCCTACTGAAAATATTAATTGGAGTGCTATGACGTCGAATTAAATCATGTTAAAGATAAATTAGACTATATAAGAATAATAATTTAGCTGGAACATTCTTGGTAAATATTTTTAGTTAAATTATTTGATTTAAAAGTATTTAATACAAAATTTGGTGGAAATTGGGGAATGGAGTGTGTTAACACTAAGCTCCCAGTGTCTACCCTGCTTCATACATACTACTGCTATATTATACAATGTAGAGCTTTATTTATTTAATTTGAAGTATTTAATAAGTATATATTTTGTTATATATTTATAAATTACAAATGTATTTCATACTTTTCATGCAATTATATATTTTAATAAAACTGTTCAAATAAACATAATGGTGTACTATATCTTTTTATTTTTTACGTTTCATTCAATCATTGATAATCCTTAAGTGTTATATACACATTTTAAAAAATATATATCGGTAATTAAATAGGCAAGTAAAATTATTGAATATGTATAGCGATATTATAATAGTCTTAAGCTTATCGTTAGGAGGTAATATAAATTATTTAATAATATTTTACTTGCGTAAAAAGTAAAAAAGAATATGCTAGGGAAAGAAAAAATAAACCAGACAAACGTGAGTCAGGCTCTCCCACCGAGTGTTCCGTACAAAAATTGGAGGTCTCTGGAGGGGAGGAGGTTTTCTGAAATTCAAGCTTAGCTTAATGTTGTTAGCTTGCAAGCAGCAAGCGGCTTTAATACTACGGTATACGAATTTTAGGAAATCAAGGGTCTGTCAGTCCTTTTCAGGCTCCCACGCACAGGAGGGTAGGCAGAGGGAGCCCAATGATCTGAGTATAAGGTTTGAATCTCAACTCAATATCTACATGTGTTCCTGAGATAAAGATTCTTGACAGACAGAAAAACTGACAGACAAAAAAAAATTCTTATAAAGGTTTGTCCTTAAAATGTACGAAACACAAAAAATTATACTATCATTAAAGGCTATCTAAAAGAACAAAAAAATATTTTATATTATTAATTATAAGCAATTATTAATTAATTTTCAAAATAATAAAAGATAAACATATTTTTATTTTTTGTCAACGCTGTATCCTGCGGGATATAATATATATAATAGCAGGGTCAGCAAGGGGGACCTAATGTAAAGACGCTTCATTCTACATTTTCCGCTACTTAAGGCATTGCAAGGCGTGGTGGAACCTAAGGCCACGTTTGCCTTGTTGCTAGAGCGAAGAAATTAAAATATTAAAAATTTAATTTCCCGAATGGAATTCGAACCAACAACTGCGTCTGCAGTCACACACTTCTGCTACTGCGATATCTCGGCGTCAAAAATATAATAAATGTATAATAATTTGAAACCGTACAGAAATTAACAACATGGCAGGTCATTCTTTGAAAAACATACTCTATAGATATATGTATAATACATATAGCTATCTAAAACCCTTATATAAATACCTGGCTTTGCATCGGATCAGTATTCATTTGACACATGTACTGGCCTCTATCTTCCTCTTGGACGTTCTTAATGTGTAGATTCCACACGGTTTGCCCGTTATGGGACACTTCCACCCTGTGGTTATTAGTTATTACATGGATGTGTATTGCTTGTATCGCTTTCGTATCCGCTTTGACCCAGCCGACCTGAAAGTTAGTTGGACTGTAAAACCTTAATGTTTTAGAATTAGTAGCTTATTATATTGTTTGTGTAATTAAATATGAATATTGACTTTTTGTTATATAATATTTATTTTAATTTTATATTATTTATATATTTTATTTTATATTAATTACACTATAAGCTGGTTTTACTACTAAAATATTTTATTATGAAATAACAGCACAACTCAACCAAAATACCTAGTTTACTTACATTTAAATAAAATATAAGTCACAACACAGTTAGAATAAGCAAGTGAAGTAACACATAATAATAATATTAAAATACTAGAATAGTTTTCAAATACTAGGTTATTAGCTTACTCTATAGCCTCCGAGGTTATGTACTAAACATCTGAAAGTGGCGTCCCGGCCGACTGGGACGGTCAGGTTGGTAATGGCCTCCGCGAACTCCGGCTGGAACGCCTGGCCTACGCATTACAAATAACATTAAAATTTATATTTTTATTATGTTGAAGCTAATTTTTAATATTATGTCCTGTAAAAGATTTGTTTTTTTTCCATATATCGTTTGCACATAAAAAAAACCATAGTCATTATTCTCAAGCACCATCACAGCATTTTAATGAAAATAAATATATACATTACATCATTTTCAGTTCAGCATAAGTGTTGTAGAAAAATATGTAGGCACACTAGATTTGTCTGTGTGCTTGTGCACGCTAATCTCTGGAACGGCTCTACATTGCTTCTAAGGTTTTATGGCTTTATATGTCGTTTTAACTTTAATTATATTTGTACTGTTAATATTTTACATCTCACCTGCCAGTTTCGAATCCAGGCCTAGTATAACAATAGTGAGATACAAGGACCAGCAAGACTCCTGCATATTTTCCGCCGCACCGCCGTCAATCGCTAAAGCCCGAGATATCCATGTGACACTGTAAAACGATTGACATTTAAATTGGAGATATTACAGTAGAATATATTATGTATAATATATATAAAACTGATGTTATATACCTATATAAATTTTACTTTCGATTTGGCTTTCGATAATTCAATATATACAAAAGTATATAATATATGGGTATTTAAATATCACAATCACACTGTTATCTATTGTATTGTATATTCCATCCAAATATTTAAGACGTTCAATGTGATGTGATCATTCCACGCGATGCTTAGAGATTTCATCAGTCAATAGTGATTCACTGTTATGAGTCTATCAACCATGCACATACACGTAGCACTCAACACATTCAAGTTACCGAAGCGTGTGTTGGTCGATTGAAAATGTGAGAGGATACGATCAAAAACCGGTAACTACTTTTCCGGAAAATCCCGATAATGTTGAAGAAAAATTCGAGAGTCACTTTAGTTATCAATACGACGTCGTCGTCGACATATTGAAACTACTAGAATGGCCGCTGCTGTAAGGATACAGCAGCGGCCATATAGAAAAAGCTACGTAGAATGTGTAATCTAAGAGATAAGTGGCTGAGGAGAAACGTTATATGATACACAAAGGTGGAGCGCGAGCACAGCTTACGTTTTCATAGATTAGTTGCCATATTTTTTTTTATATATATTTTTTTTTTTATGGGAGAGGACAAGGCAAACGAGCGTTCGGGTCACCTGATGGTGAATGATCACCGCCGCCCACGACCCCTGCAACACCAGAGGAGCTACAGGTGCGTTGCTGGCCTTTAAGGTGGAGGATGTTGGGCGCCGGAGCCCGGCATTACCTAATGCGAAACGCAGTGGCACAAGCCACTACTTCACGCCGGTTTTAAATACCGGGGGTGGTATTAATCCGGTCGAGTCTGCCCATGCGTGTTGCCATTACTGGCGACGTACTTTAGTCGCCTCTTACGACACCGATAGTACCAGGGTGATCCTATTCTAAGCCACACGGCTAAAATATGAACTCTTTTCTCTAAATTTTTTATATGAACTAATCCATTTCATATTAACATTCAATATTTTCGTTTCTTCGTTCTGGTGTCGAGGCAAAAGCGCGGTGACTTCCGCCACTCAACATGCAATGCCTTCAGATATTGGCGAAAATCGGGGAGTAGAGTGTCATAACACTAAGTTCCTTTTGCCTACCCTCCAACATACAGCGTGAAACTAAAAAAAAATTTTGAACGCAAAATAATATCGAATGCATTATCAAAAATTGTTTACTAATTTCCATACAAACATATAAATCATCGCAATTTGATGCTAGTTGGAGATAAATATTGCCGCAAGCGAAACGAGCGTTGTTTGCCCAAAATATATGCGTAATTGCCGTCACTCGATTGCAATAATTATATTACACGTGCGAGTGGCTGATGTTGTGTCATGGCACCGGTTCACGACCACAAATGAACGCAAAATATTAAAACCAATGATAAATGTAGGTTACATAACTAATTAACTGAGACCTTTAACTCTTATAATAATTATGTGATAACCCTGTTGCGAACAGCTGTGTGCTATTGTGACGAAGTATGGACATGCGTACGATAGTTTTGGCTTATATTACTACTAAAGAGCGGCGTTGAGCTCTGTGGCTTAACATCCAATGTATTGGAATCAGAGTGGAATGTGTCGAATGGAGTACATCAACAGTATATTTATTTTGCATATCCTACTACTAAATCTGTAAATTATTTGAAAATTTTTTTGCATTATCTTAAAATATGATAAGACAAAGAAGCTTTCCAAAAACAGACGAGAAACAATGAATTGAAGACTACTCTTGTTATTATTATTATAAAAAATGTCACTACAGTCATATTTTTTATTTCTTTATTTTCTTTTTTATTTTTAAATATTTTAACCGTTTCTGTTGAAAGTTTAGTATAAGTTTTAATATAGAATATAAAAGATTTGCAAATGTTAGTTAGGTTAGACAATCTTTTTGAATTTTCTATTTGTATATTTTACAAAATTTTTATTTATTAATTCGATGAATTTCACTGTCACAGCTCTAAAACTCTTAAGACAATCATCTAGAAATAATTTATCAATAATAACAAGTAAACTACACCCAAGCTTCACGTTAGATATTATTAAGCAATTAATACATACAAACAAGTCATTATACAGCTAGAAAGATTATGTTACTTAATTATAAATAAGACGTAGTGTAATTGATAGTATTCGGGTATTACTCAACGTAGTATAAGTTAGATGTATAAACAATATATTATGATCAAATATGACATTGAAAATATACTAGAGTCTGTCCTTATTTTGCTTGCTATGAATATTAATATATATCTTCTATCAGATCTATTAACTTACCGTAGTAGTCAAGTGTTAAGAAAGTATAAGAAAAAATTAAATGCCACATTTACAAAATTTCATTCTTTTAGTTCTGTTTGATAAACATGCAACATGTTTCATAAGGTCTGCAACGTGTATCCCGCAACGTGCAACGATTTTAATTTATAGAAATTTTGATTGAATGTGTATTTAAATCTTGAACTTGTTCCCGGTCTAGTAAAACAAAGCTTGGCTATTTAATCACTTATTAACAAAGATAAAAAAAAATCTGTTACAAAGTAAAACAATAAGAAAATAATACAAAATCCGTTGCTTGGTTTAAAATGCAAATATGAAGTTAAAAAGACGCGGAGACTTCATTGCATATAAAAATATTATAATATAAATAAAATATATTATTTGAATACCAAGCCAAATTGAATATATGTTTAATTTAGTTATAAATACATTTTCAATAGTTGAGAAATTATTATAAATTTTTAGGTTTCAAATTGAACCTACTATCATTTTGGTCCATCTGTCGTAATGTTTAATTTTCAGTTTAAACAATAGGTTATAAAGTCATTATAATTTATATAATAAATTTTATATGCAAAAAGATTGTATCCCAAAACTTTTCAAGAACTCTAACATAAATCCTGGCCAGTCGTGGCACAGGAGTACAAGCTTGTAAATGGTTACCTATCAGTATTTTAAACCTAGGTTCCCCTTCTGCCTGCTATATGCGGGATACAGCGTGAAGCTAATAATAATATATATAATATAAATATCTATGCCGCGAGGAAAATTATTAGAAACAAGCAATCATTGATTCACTTTTAACATTGCATTCACCCACATACTGTATTTGTAAGAGTATTTATCAGTTTAAGAAAGAATAAGTAGTGAGTTCCGCTCCATGCGTCTTAAGTTATTAACATCGAATGTGTTAAATTCCATTTAACTTCCTTAAGCAAATATGTACCGACTCGCTGCCGCTGAGTTACTGTTTCAACGCTCTCGCGCTTAGGAGCGTAACGGAAAACTTGCTATGTTTGAGCTTGTTTTGTTATACTTTTTAAATACCACATATCTTTGATTTTCACAATATTTACACATTTTAAAAGAAATTATTGATCGGATTATTTGTTCTTTATTTCGTTTTTTAATCTTCGCGCTGTATTCCGATTAATAAATATTTCACTTCCTCGACTAGGGATGGAACCCACAAGCGTTTACATTCGCACTTTGTGTCCCTGCGCCACGACTGGCTTTAATTAAAATATTTAATATTTTCATTTAAGTGGAATATTTCTTTTTAATTTTTAATTTCAATACTTTCGGTTCAATGAATTCTACTAAAAGTGGAATCGGATGCGAAAGCGAGCGAAAAGCTTTGAAAAAACTAGTACGAAACATTCATAGTAGTATTTCTAAAGATAAATAAAATATATTAAGACTCTATTCAATTTATTCGTACAATTCCTAACAGGCATAACAACACAAGTATGCACTGAATTCGTAAATAAAGTTTCAAGAAAACTTAGTAAACGCACAAGTGTTTAAGCGTAAAACTAAAGTTTTCCTAAAACATTGTGCATAAAGTTTGTGCTTTTATATATATATATATATATATATATATATATATATATGTGTGTGTGTGTGTGTGCGTGTGTGTGTATATGTACGAGTATATGGCTCGGTGAGCACGTTACGCGTTACGTGCTTTATATATGATACACATATACTATGAAACTCTTTTAGAAGAGTTTATTCCCATATAAACTAGATCTGAATGACATTTTTGGTATTTTTTTATCTGAAATCTTTTTTAAGCGCATTGAGCTATTTTTCGTAGGAAATAATATTGTTAAAATCAATATCTCTGTAATAAATATGAAGTTTTAGTCTCTAACAATTTTAAAAACAGTACAGTCAATGTACAAAATACAGGAAACTTAGATTCTTCGGGTAACATTTTAAGTAAGGAAAGATTGTATTTACAATATCTACTATTAGATAAGAATACGTAATAAGAAATACATATAATAAGATATACGTATGTGAAAAGACATAAGGAAAAGAGAATGAAATAGCATATCTGCGAAATATGTAAGTATAGACAAAAAATACGAAACACTTGTGGAAATAGAATTAACACACCTTTAGTTGTAGACTTAGTAGATACCATGTCGGTAATACAAAATAAGAATGCAATAAAAATTTATGCTGTTCTGATGCGATCTCCGAATGATCTACGAATCCGCAATGGATACTGAATAGAAGGATCATCACACATGGATCTTACACTGAGAATGAATCAAAATGTGCTCAGGTGGCTTGCAGGTGGAGTTCGAGTATTTAGATACAAAAGCAGTCTTGGGCTAAGATTAAAAAAACTATCAAATATCAATACCTCCACTCTAAATACTATAGGTGTGATACTGCTAAATTGTGGTCTTACATATATATGTAAAGAAAATTATAATTTTCTTTAATTTAAATTTTAACAATATAAGTCCTGTTCATAGAGTAACGCTTCGTTTTACAAAACATTTATGATTGATAGTATATAGACTCAGAAGAGATCTCTCAAATAACAAAAAAAGTGTATAGTTTTTGATTTTAGAATCTTTTGTAATTATAGTAATAAATATTTTATATCGTTTCTTTTACAGAGAAAATGTGTTTTAAATTGCTATTATGCAAAATTAATAAACATATTGACAATTTTTAAGTACGTAAGTATATATGATAACGGTAGATTATAAAAATCGTACAGGAAGCCATAGCCTTTCAATTCCAAGAGCCAAGAGTACCATATTCATAAGAAACAGAAAAGGATTAATAGAATTTGTGAAAAAAGGTTTATATTTATTTTTAAAACATAAAAAATTTCAATAATGTCCCCAAGATCTAAAAAACTCACATAAGACATTAAAATAAGTGCCTTGCGAACATACATTTATATAATATAGAAGCAATTCAAATTATTGAATAAATAACTGTTGCGTAGTTCAAGCGGACGAAACCGCGGGCTAGTTACTGGTGTACAATATATACAAGTCAGTCAGTCATTGCATGCCAATACTCTATGAGGTCCATATGAGGTTGGTATATTCTATTGATATATAGTGAAACAAATAAACCAGTGCAGAAACTGCGGTTAAAAACAATTTGATATTACTTCAAAAACCAGGAGCTTTGACGTATATTTTATTTATTCACATTTGATAAATTATATTTATAGCTTAGATATAAGTACGATTTAAATTAGTAGTAATACACAATATATACTATGTACCTAAACATATATTTCGTCATCTTAATTTTTTGTTTATTATGATTATGCGTTTCTTATAAAAAATGCATAATCATAATATATTAAGGTTTTTTTTGAAAACTTATAATAAAATATCCATCCAGTTGAGTTATAAAATATATGTACATTACAGTAAATATTTTGATTGTTACACATTTATATTCAGGCAGATTACAACAACATATTATCAAAATAGAGCCATAATTAACTAAAACAAAAGCGTTTACATAACATTACTTAAGCTACACGTCTCAGCAATTAGAAAATACAAACAAAACTTCAGCAAAAGAAACTGAAAGACAGCTGGAAATATATTCATAACTTTAAAACTTTCGAACTAAAAATAAACAAACTGAAAGCCAAATGAGAAAGAGAACTTTACAAACTTACCAAAATAAATATGAAAAGTTTAATTTAAATATATTTTGTATAATTCTGTTATCACTTCGGTTGCGTGCAAAGTTTCACGTTATCACGTGGCCGCGCGGCAGCGTGCGATCGGTGCAGACGGGTGCGCGCCACATACTGGCGGTTTACTCATTGAAACCTCAACTCCCGTTATTCTTACGCAGTGGCTGTATGATGGAAGATGATTCGATAGATTCTTAATAACCCTCACAGATTAAAATAGGTTACTGATGGGTTTTTTTTTTAAATTGCTTATAGTGACTTGATTCGGCGAATGTTTTACATTATATTTGTTTTCAATGAGAAATATATTAGAAATATTTATTTACTAGTGTTGTTTGTTGTTGATTAAATAGTTACTTAGTTATTAATAAACATATATTTTTTATATTACTTTTACAATCATTTTCAAAATCTGAGTGTTTGCATAAAATAAACTACCCCGGTACTAGATTTTGAATTGGTTTCTAGATAGAAGTGAGTTAGGTTTAATTTAGAGATTGAGTCAGTCATACAAATATGGATTTTTTAACGTTAGTATATATTAACATCAATTATTTTATTATATAACAAATTATTGTATGATAAAAAAATTATGTAAAATATTTAAATTTTATGTTATGTTATGATTGAAATGGTTGGTGTTCATGGGCATTTTAACTTGGGTGTTTGCGCTTTCACGTGTCTAGACAAAGTTTGATAATATTATCTAACTATTAGTAGGAACACATTTATCTATCTAATCATTCATGAGAAAGTGTATATTAGTATTGTTTTTAATTTTATATCAGTCGACCAAACTAAAAACACTATTCAGTAAAAACGAAAATAGCGCTATTGGGAATATAATAACAAAAATCTAATTAGAATAAGTAAAAAAACTCTATTATTTTATATTTACTTCAGTCATTGGCCTTTCAAGATGTCTATTATAGAAATTTTACCCGAATTCGATTTAGTTTAAAAGCATCTATCTCGGAATGAGATAGAATAATTAGCACTTCTCGCTAATATCCAAAGTTATTAATTGAGAGGCGTTTGAAAGGAGCGTCATCTGGTCGGCCATATTGAAAATTGAGGTTATCTAATTATGTAATACGCCTGTATGTGTAATACGTCTTTCAAAAGGATTTCTGTTGTTTTATACTCCCTTGCAAATAATATTTTAATAGTTTATTGTGAATATATATATTTTTTTGAATTGTAGGTTAAAGGAAAGTGAGATTTGTACAACTGTTGTGAGACTGATCATGTACAACAAGACAAAAAGAGACACGCATTTAGTTTTTTTCTTTTTAAGTTACAGACTTCTAAAACTTTATATTTTTTTAATAACTTTTATTAAAGCATCTCTGAAATACTATCTAAAATTCTGTCGAGAGTTGTTAATACAATAAGAAATTCTTGACCTTAAACCGAGTCTCGTCACGAGATAATTCATCATTCTGCTGTTACTGTAGGTAGATGTCAAAGTTTGGATTTTAATTATTTTATAACGCAAAAACAGCTCAATAGATTTGAAATGATAAGTAATGGAAAATTTAAATCGTTTCGTTAAAAGAAATATTTTGTGTATTTATTGAAACAATAAATATCAACTAAAGCACACTGTAGCTTACACACAGCAGGGTAGTCAGAGGGATTCTAATGATAAGACACTGCTTCTGGAGGTATTGAGTGCTGAGTGGCGGAACTCAACACCACGCTTTGCCACATTAGATCAAAGATATGAAAATACGAAATAATTGCTTACAGCCATACTTTATCCCCTACCCTACATCTGGCTTTAAGTATTTATAGTTCTTGATTTAAGGAATACATTGTATTTTGTAAGGCCATTGTAGTTTTTTACTAAAGCGAGATGGCCGTGGCCTGCAATTATATATAATTTGAGAATGAACGCAGCGTGGAATTGGCGCACTCCACACGTGTCTCGCAATTTGGCACTAGGTTATCTATAAATAGCAATAGGAAACGGCAAATATCTATTTATATTCAAAATACTGTTTTGTCTACAGTCAACTACTGTCTTCCTCCACTGTTCAATCATCTGCGCGGTTTCGCTTTTTAATATCAAACTTGCGATGAATGCTGTCAGCACTATTTACCTTTACAGTGATACCAGTTAAGAATGAAGGGGGGTATTCTGTCCCTGAGAAAGTGCAAGCACCACGTGACTGCTTAAGAAGATGTCGACAAGGCCGTCCCCTGCGGGCCCTGTAATATATGAAAGATACTTATATCCTTAGTGTAAGATTTCAATAGTGTGTTTAAGCCATACCCTTATTCTCATAGTGTTAAAACACTCCATTCCCCACTTTTCACCAACCTGGAGCTGGGCATCAATTCTGGAGACATTGCGTGTTGAGTGGTGGAAGTCAACGCCGCGCTGAGTAGTATAGCTAGCTTTAGGAGCTTTCATACAAAATAAAAAACAGTAAATCTGTCCAGTTCCAGAGATCTTAGCGTTTAAGCAAACAAAGTTTTTCGCTTTATTATGTTAATATAGATTTTGAAAATTGTTATATCGTGTTACATATTTTCTAAAGCTTTTATGTTAGTGTGTAGATAGATAAATATTTTAAGTTATATGTACTTTTTATAATTACATTTAGCACAATAATTTTATCTTTTCTAATCAATTAAAAACAACATATATAAATACATTGTTTTTAATTGTGATGGTGTACATGATAAATATATAGTAGATATACAATATTGTGATAGATTGACAGACAGACTAACGTAGTAGTTGCAGCGTAGTAACAGATATCGTTGAATCGTATTAAGTTTCATATCATGAATTACCTCACAGTATGTGACGGAGTCGGAAATTGAAATGACGCGGCCAATAATAGAGACTATAGCGTCAGTAAGGCATCATTGGTGTAAAAGCAAATGTATTGTTTAATCGTCCCAGCCCTAGTACAGCAAAGGCATTGTGCGTGTTCGGATGATATTTACAGTAGCCGTAAATATTCCTGGAGGCCGTCCTGGTGCTTGGGCATCAGGGTGTTATTGTAAAGCGACGGTTGGGGGTTCGTCTCCCACTCAGGGGAATGAATTATTATTAATAAATATTTTCATTTGTTCGCTCTGGCACCAAGGTAACCCCACTCACACACAATCCCGCCGTTGAACCCCATCATTCAAAAAAAATCAGCGCAAAATGAAGAATGGTGTATTTTAACATTAGGTTGTCTCTGCTTACCATGCTATATGAGGGATACAGCGAGAAACTGACTTGATTTTATAAATAACTTGTTTCATAAAGATGTCACATGAACCGCAAAAAGAATGGTTATTATTTCAAATTATAATTAGAGATATTAAAAAAAAAATCTTATTTTCAACTCTGATTTTCGGTGCTACCACAAATATTACATTACTAGCAACAGAGTAAGCAACAAAGTAGTTAAGTTAGTGAGTTTGTCATTCTATTTTTAAATCCATTCAGCTAAAATAAAATAGCGCACAGTTAATGAGGCGTTTAAGAATGCGTTTTTTATTTAAACTGGAGTCAAATTACTTAAAATACTGATAACTAATGGAAAGAAGTGAATATGTTTTGGTTCGGTAATAGCTTCAAGCCTAGTACTGTTATACTAAACTGTTATTTCATAGATGAAAGTTCTACTAAAAACGAAATGCAAACAATATTAGAAGACAAGCGCAATTCAGTATATTGAATAAATAATAGTACAGCTCAAGCAGGCGAAGCCGGCGGGTCGCTTCGTCGTATTTATTAAACTTTTTTATCATGTATATTGCACAGCAGTCAGAGAGGACCTGGGAACCTAGTGTTAAGATACTCCATTCTCATTAAGACATTTGTGTTCCTTATTTTCAGCCGAATTCTGGAATCTTTGCGTGTTGAGTGGGGGAACTAAACGCCTCGTTTTTACTTCATAATCCAGGCTCATGCTTCTGCGCCTTAATAAACATATAATGCTAAGTTATATAGAAATACTAGATGCAATCTCCTTGCCTACTTTCAGTAACAACTGATATAAACCTAGACTAGCAGGTTACAAGGAACAAGGATTTACTCTTTGTTCGAATGGAGTTTGAAGACAAACTTTCGACGTATGTCTCAAGAATGCAATATTATCTATATACTCGTATACTCATTATAATGAAAAATAAGAAAAAAACAAGTAGTTTTTTTAAGCATTAGTATTATATATTAATTATCACATTATTTCTAAGCGATTCTATTTTAATTAATTTATAATAGTACAAAAAAATGTACAATTTTAGTAAAAAATTAAATAGATGAACTAAAAGTGCTACTATTATAGAAATAATTTTAGGTTTCTATTTCTATTTAACGTACTTTGCAATATTTTATTAACATTTATATAAAATGTAGTAAAACCCCTAGACTGTAAGACTACACTCCACTAACACGCATATTGAGGATAAACCCTGGCAACCGCAACGCAAAGGATACCAAAACGAAAATACCTATTTACTGACTCTTAGATTAGGTAAATATTGGAAATGGTATGCATTGTATGTTTAGATTCTTTGCGGCGTTTCATTTATATAAATATTATTTTAAAGCATTCGTGCAGCAACACGTGTAAGGATATTAAATAAATATGTAAATAAGAATCTTATTATGAGTAAAAATTATGACTATAGAAAATTTATTTACAAAAAAGAATTTATCTAGAATTTATCTAGAATTTAGAAGGCACTTGTTTCTGAAGGCACATTGAGGATCGTAACAATGTGTTTGACAACTGTGAACACATATATTGTACTTCCACAAGTTCTTCATCTAAACCATTTATCTTTTACAATGCCATACATAAAACAGAAAGCTAAGGCTGCACTTGATTCAGTGTTTCCCGCCGTCCGACTCCAGATTGCGCTACACCGCAGCTTCCGGCTTCCGGTGCCGCTGCGCCTGCGCCCCGCGGGATGTGACGTCATGTTGCGTTACGCTTCACTTAACCACATTTAATTTCCATATAAATAATTAGAAAGCTTTAAATGTTGAATATTTTTGTGTGTTCAATCTTATTAGGTGTATGTACGTACGTACATATGTGTCTAATAGTAAAGTTTCAAATTTTAAATTTCCTTTCTACTACTTTATACTACTATAATATTATCCTTATCGCTTATGTAAAAAAATTTACAGTTGATATTGTCATAATTTATTTACGGTTATTTACGGTTTTGTAATTATCGTCTCACGTTAATTTCACTGTTATCACAGGCGATAGCAAAACATTTTCAGTATAATCATGTTTTTTTTTCTTCAAGTGAAAGATTTTTTCAACATGAGAAGATATTTATGTATTACGTACCGTAAGACAAATTTTATTAGTTCCAGAATTCCGTAATTTAAACATCGTTATTTCAATTCATGAAATAATACAATAGGTCTGCAGTACTGTCACTTCCTCGCCACGGACTCACTCACTCGTAGTGCATCAGCAGTAGGTATGATGCAATTCATGACAAAATGACAAAATTTGAACTATTCTAGACGTGTTGTAATTTTAGTATTTTTTAATCCTTATACTATAAATAAGTAGAGTAGACGCTTTCCATTTTTTTTTATTTTTAGAAGTACGGGTATTTAAAAAATTGTATTCTCTCTTGCTAAACGATCATTCAAAATAATTAAATTCGGGTAAAGCGAAAATCTGACCGACCAACCGTGAAGTCATATGATGGGAACGTATAGCTTAGTTGGTCTGAGCGTTTCCTAGAGGCGCAGGTTCAAATCCCGCTACGCTCAAATATTGATACGTTTTCTTCATAAGTACGGGTTTCTTCTAACTGAAAATACTACATGACAGTGTGTGTAAGTAGCATTCACACATGTGAGTCTCATTTAAAATGCCAATACACATTATACGATATTAAAATAAAAACAGAAATGTTCTTACTATTAACACAGATATTGAATCCAAATGACTATTTAGCTGGTTGTATTAAAGTTGGGGCTGTTTCAAAGCGAATGCGAGGCGAAGCGGGCTCGTGATAAATAAACAGAGACATGGATGTGTAGCCTTAGTGCATTCGACTGCAGAGGACACGCTACTGCCGCATAATTAAATTAACTATCAAGTACTTTACCCTGGAAATACGAATGTGTATAAATTCCAGAAAAGATTTACATTTACTGGAAAGTTTTTAGTAACTGTTCACAATAACATTGGTGGCCGTCGTGGTGTAGGTTTGCCGCGACGGTTGTGGGTTCGATTCCAACTCGGGAGAATGAATTATTATTAATTAATATTTTTATTTTTTCACTCTGGTACCAAGGCAAAGCGCGGCATGGAGTTCCGCAATACAACACATGATGCCCCAAAACGCCATGAAAAGTGGAGAACGAAGTGTCTTGACACTAGGCTCCTTCTGCGTGCCCTGCGAAATACATCGCGAATCTGTAAAAAATATTTTATATAAATAGTATATATCCATCACGATTAAAGTAACTACTTGCTTATCATTTTGTTAGGTTATACAAAAATAATAAAGCTAGAACATTTCTTACAATTTAGACTTGTTCTTGTATAGCATAAAATATTTTACATATTTTACTCATATAATCTTGATATTAAACATTTATGATTTATGTAGAGAAACCTCTCAGTATTCCATGGATTCACCTTGTGGGTTTCGGACCCATCACGTTGCAGATAGAGGACCTTGGCGTAGTGTCTGGAACTCGTCTTAAATAAAAAAAATAAATAATTCTGTTACTGCCATTTTCGTATTACTCGTCATCTAGACGTCTAAAACTTTGGCCGTCACCTATTTACAATATAATTTCTATTATTTTTTTATCCTCTGAAAGTGGAGGATAGAACATATTTACGCAAAGTTTTCTCTTGGTTTCTCACTACGCGCTAAGCGCATAAAGTTGCATAATAATAAAAAAAATTAAATACTATTAACTAATTAATAACTTATCTTAGAACAATGTAATAGAGCGCATTTAAATCAATTTTTTAAACAATTCTAAATAAAGGAATTTAAGTTTTTAAAAGTAATACTATTATATATAAAAAAGATATACAGAAACAATGATAAAAATAAAATCAACTCATAAGTTTAAATTACTTACGTTTATCTCTAAGCAAACAATTTTATTATTTACGCTATTGACAGAAAGCTTATTTTTTAAAACAGATTGAACAAAATTCTCGACAATTGAAATTTCGAGTGAGCTTTGGTACTGTGTCTTGACATAATAACGTCATTTCTCGCTAGATGTCACTAAACGAAAAGAAAAAATGTTGACTTTTTTTTTGTGACGACTAAATAAAATAATTACTATAATTTAAGAAATGTATAAGAAAATGTACTCTATGTGATGTAATTTAAAAGAAAAATCTTTGTATAAAACAGTTGTAAAGTGAAGAGGTAATTTGTTAATGGAGAGGCCGCAAATCTACCGGTATCTGATGCCACAAAGACCCGCCTTTTCGAAACAAGTAAAGAGTCCTGCGGTTTCCTTTTTTTATAAGTAATGTATGACGTGCGCCTTGTTTACTGTCCCTTATGTGATAAGGAAGAAACGTTAGTAGCTTAAAAGTGTATTTACATGTCAGAGGCCGTTGCTTTTTATATTGAGTTCTTATCATTAATATTACTAAATATTTAAAAAACTACTATTAATTATTATTCTAAATTATTATTTTGAAATATTTAGCCCTTTTTTCGTGGAAGATACAATTACACCAGATTCTCATGACCTGTCATCGCCTTTATAAAGGGAGCACAATGTGTTTCAATAATTTGTTTACATCTCCATTCGTTTTAATTACTTAGTACAAACAAACTCGGGACTTCTACAAACATTATTTAAATCTTAACGAAGTTTAAATAATGGTTAAAATTTATATAAGAATTGTGAATATAAGCTATGTAAGAAATTCAGACCTCCAGAATTCGCCGGAGAGGTAGGGACGGAGTGTCTTAACACTACACTCCCTCTGCATAACATAAACGGGATACAATGTGAAGCTGATTAAAATAAGTTAAGTTTACTATATTCTAATGCTCTTAAATGAATTTAAATTGACTTAGTCCTCCATTTTATCTACATTTAAAAATATATATTATAATATCTGCATTTTAAAATAAATATGTTTCGTCAAACATTAATGTAACATGTTCTTATTTGTTTGGAAACTTCCGTGGTAAGTTCGTGTGGACGTTATCATTGTAAACCACTTGTGGAACGGTAAACAAATAACTTACGCAAATAAACATTATCATTTTTAGTTGAGTTATGATAAATAAGAGTATCTGAACTTAGAAACAATTTGGTGTTTTTTATAAATGTTGTTATTTTAATTTGAGATGTTTTAATGTAACTTAGTGATCGATTTAATGCTTCATTACTTTCACGTGGCGCAGTCAAATTGTGTGATGACGCTTAGATAAATGTTAATATTACAAATTAAAAACGATATAACTATATTTCATATAATTAAATATATTTCGGAGATTTGTAAAGTCGTGGTGTACAGTTTTAGTTGACGGAGGTACGGAGGTGACTTAATGGCAACGGATTATTTTAACACTAGTTCCCCAGGTTCCCACTGACTACCCTGTATGCAGGATACAGCATGAGACTAAATATATATTTATTTAAATTATATTTTATTATGCGCTTGACATGATTAAATCGTTTTTGTATTACTCTCTCACTCTCTCTTTCTCTCTATTAAAATAATTCATACATGCTAAGGGTTTGAATGAATGTGTCGTTGTCATATATGTATGTGACTGTGTATACGTACATACATATATATATATATATATATATATATATATATATACGCATAACGCATAATAAAATTTTTATCTAACTATAGTTTATATATTAAAAGTTATATAGAAAAAAATACATACCATGTAATATAATTTAAGGCACTTATGATTAACATATTGTGCCCATTCTTTGCATCCTATGAATTGACGCTTTGGTTCCACGTACTCGTAGGTGGCCACTTTGCGACGAGCGAGGAAAAAGCTTCCGCCGATCCTTTCACAATTGCTGGGGCGAAATAAGTATGCCTTTCTGGAACCATCTGTTCTCGAAAATTGCTACGTTATCCACATAAAAGATTAGAAATATAGATAGATATTTATCAGGTAAAATTCTGGAAAAAAGACATTTTTAACGGGAATAAATAAAGCGTCAAGTTGTTACCAATGTATATCCTAGTAGACTAGAACACTGAATCTGAATGAATAAAAATAATATATCATTTATAAGTTTGATTTACATGAAGAAAGGAAAATTTTGTATAATAAACCTGAAGTTTAACCTTGTCTAATTTAATTAGCTTAAGCTATATAATTTAAATATTGCTTAGTTTCGAACGTTGTGTGATTTGAACAAAGATCTCGTAAGCCCCTGTGGCCTAATGGATAAGGCATCGGCCTCCTAAGCCGGGGATTGTGGGTTCGAGTCCCACCAGGGGTATGAATAATTTTTTTTTGATTTGGTATCGAAATTCTGTATTGTCTATTGTTAACATAATATATGATTATAAGATTTTTTAGGAGTGTACTACAAGCTATAACATTTTTATATATTACCCATGTTATTTGGATGACTATAATTAGACTTAATTTTATCTTTAAAAAAATGACGGTAGAACAGATACCTTAAAATTAATCAAGACATCAAGAAATAGTGACTTTTGGAAAATATCTCTTATTTTCTTTCACAGATTCAAAAGTAAGATTTTATCTAAATAAAAATAGCAAAGTCTAATAACTTCAACTGACTATACAGTACTTACAGTTTGAATGTAGAGGCAGTTAATGCAGTTAATATCGCCATCGTAATGAAAGCGAGAAGTGCATATTTCAACCGCCGGCCCTCACGGTCGTTAAGTGGGGTACTTTATTGGCTTATTATACAATATTCTAATCTAAAAATCGTGGAAAGAGTAGGTTTTTAATTGGGCAGCCAGCTCGCGTGGCTCTGACGGGAGGATTATTCATGGCGGCTCCAGACCCAACATTCCGTCGTTTCATTATTTTCTCACATTTTTTTCTATTAAATTATTATTTTTTTCCCATTTAATATGCAGATTAGGTTTGAAATGATTTTGCTTTTTTACGTAAATGTATATATATATTGCCTTAATTTAGTAGATAGTGAATATTGTTTGTTGTCTCTATTTTTATTAAATTAATAGCTTTCATAGCTTTCAAGCTATACGTATAAAAAGTATTTAATTGTTGAGAACTACAATTAAAACAATAAAGTCTCATACTATTACATATAAAATTAAATTATTTCTTTAGAATTAGGTTCAGTTAATAGAGGCCAGTCGCGGCACAGGGGCACAAAGTGTGACTGTAAACACGACAGGTTGTGGGATCGATTCCCACTCGAGAAAATGAAAAATTTTATGTTTCAATTTCTTCGCTCTAGTGTCTAAGCAAAGCGCGGCGTTAAGTTCCGCCACTTAACACGCAATGCCTCGGCGGAAAATGTGGTACGGAGTGTCCTAACACTACGTTCGCTTTGGCTACTTTTAAATAATAATTATTATTATTTAACAGAAAATTTAACTGACTTCCAGCTTTAATTTGTTGATTCTACATTATTTTCAATCCATTACACAACCCCGTATTTTTTTTCAACTCATTTGATAGCTAAAGAATTAAATTTTTAATACAATAGGAGCACGAGGCACCTATTTGCTGCAATTTTACTTGTAAACCATTTGTGTAGGTACATAATAAATATTAATAAATAAGAAATGCTGTAATTATTTATGTAGTACGTTATTAATGCTCGCAAGGCGGAGACCTAACGGCGCCGAAAAGAGGAACGACCACTAAGCGGTAGATACTTGTACAGCACGTTACGATACCGGAATACACACGAGGTGTTTTTGAATCATTTGGGAATATTATAAATATATTATTTTATTATTTTCTTAAGATGTATCTTGTTGAATATGAGGCCGTGGTGGCACAGTGGCACAAGGGAGCTGCCCGTAAGCGCGACGGCTGGGGTTCGATTCCTGAGGAAGTGAAATATTTCTTTACGTTTATATTTCGATTTTCTTCGCTCTGGTGTCGAGGCAAAGCGCGGCGTTGAGTTTTGCCACTCAACACGCAATGCTTCCAGAATTCGGCAGAAAGTGGGGAACGGAGTGTCTTGACACCGAGATTCCTTCTGCCTACTCTGCTGTGTGCGGGATACAGCGTGAAGCTGAAAATATATATATCTTGTTATATTTAATTATTTGTCTATCTTAAGTAAAGTAGATCAAATTGTCGTTTTACTTGATTTTTCATATCATTTTGAAATTACTAATAATATTGTTTTTGTAAAAATTGTATTAAGTTTAAGTTTTATTTTTATGTGCTTTTATGCGTTCCTATAGATTAGGGTAAAGAATGGAGTAACACGAAAGCCAGGAAACATATATATATGCAAGAGATACGTAAAACTTGAGAAACTTTTTACTGGAAGTGTGTATTAGCATGAACGTTATGTCTATTGACCCTTAACTAACGAGTAAGAGGAAGTACGTACAGTTCGCTAGACTTGAATATCGAATATTTCATTCAAAAATATAAATCCCTACAGACAGTGACTAACTTAGAACTCAACAAATTAATGATTCTGGATATTTTATACATATTTTACTCATTATGCAAATATGTTAAGGTTAGATTTTTATTTTTTTATGTATGTATATGAAACTCTTTCGCTACTGAATGTCTGACAGACAAAGAAAAGACAAAACTGGATCAATACCGAAAGAAAATTTTAATTTGACCTTTGACTTTAAAAAAGAGATTAAGTGAGTATTTATCGACGTACCTACAGAAAGGAAAAAAAAGGTAATTTTCCATTTTACACAACGAAACTAAGGCGGGTGACGACTAGTACGTATCGTAAATATATATTTTGTTTTCAATTGAATTTAAAAAATCTATAATAGCGAACGAATTATAACTGTTCAATGTATCTTATTAATGATGATACAATAATAAATCCTATTCAGGAATAAGAGGATAAAAATACTCTATTCTTAGTGTACGTATTTATTTATTGTTATTGTTGAATGCTCCATCGTGGCGCAGTGGATTCATAAGTAATTATATATATGTGATTGATTATGAGTGATTTTTTAAGCTGATATTGTGTTTGATTTCCATTCAAGTTCATTTTTTGTTATTGTTTTTTTGAAGCTGGAGTGTGCAACAATAAAACGCACAAAAACAAACGTCATTCAGTATTATAAGTAATCTGTGAATATTTCCATTCTATATTACAACTAGAATATGATATTGAAAACGACTTATAAAAATTAATATTTTCTAGAAAGATACTCTATACAGATAGAATTCTTTGTGTAAGGCTTCTCTATCATAAATGGTACTCCAATGTAACTAGTGTCTCATATCGGCCTGAGTGTTCATACTCAATGTCCCAATAAAGTTTTGTCAGGGGATCTTTGCTGGCACATAATAAAGTAGCACAAAAGGCGAAGACCGTCATTGTTGCGGGTACTTCCCTCCCAACCCCTCTTAATGGAGCGTTTGAGCGGGCAAGTGAAGTGGTACAGTTTGTGATTTTTTCTTATTGATTTGTATAAAATTTAAATGTTGCTAGCTAATAGTTCTTTGTTTAGTTTATTTATTATTAATTAAAAAAATATCTTTTTTTTATATTGCGTAGGCACAGGGTAATATTATTAACATATAAAATACTACCGCTTTAAATATAGGTATGATTGTACTGTATGCCTCACGACTTGTGAGGTAAGAATAAACAGTCTATTATATTATGACTAATCAACTTGGTGGAAATACCCCCGAGATCCATTGTTATCTTGATTTCTAGGGACATGAATGTCTTAACAATGTATCTTGTGTTGACTAATGTAAATTTAAAATCTACATTACATTTGTGTACGCTTTCCTTAAGTAATACACAAAAAGTACACAAATACTTGTTGGTATAAAAGTCGAAATTATTATATATGGCATTTATTTTTTACTTTACTGGTTTCACGCGTTTTATTAACAATCAAAAACCTAAATATGATACGGAATAAGAAAAAAATATTTAAAATGACAAAGTTTCTTGATGTTTATATTATAAATTTTAACTTTTTGAATAAAGCTAAAATTTTAAGAAAACTTAACAACACATTGAAATTCTTCAATAAGTAACGGTCTAGTTTGAGAAGTGACACTGATGAGGGCAGTGTCAAACCTTCAGATCAGATGAGATCAGCTTCACGTTGTATCCCGCACACAGCAGGGTAGGCAGCGACGCAAACGCGACTGGAAAAAATTCAAATATTATTCTTCTGCATTCTTGCCATAGATAGAGACAGGCGATGTCACATTTTTATTTTTGAAAATAATTTCAAAGTGCTAACACTTTTTTTTTGTTTAAGTAGTCTTTCATTTTAATTATTCTCGAATATTTGATAAGCAGAGAAAAGTGCCATTAACTAAAAACTGAACTGAATAGAAAAAATAAGTTGTCTTTATTAAACCCACAATTAACACGTGTATACGTTTCAGAAATGGGTCATAATGGCGTTGCATATATAATTATATCAACTATATATATTACAGATAATGTGACATCGAATTTCTAGTTGAGCCCAGCAGAGACTTCGAACAAATCAAGAGTTCATGAATCGATGACGCCAGTGGCTTAGATCCATTAGCTAATTGAAGTGGTCAGGCAAAGCCTCAGGTGACCTGCACTTTATTATTTTATTAAGGACCTGTACAATCAAATACATCAAGAGTAAAAGCTATCATGATACGTAATAGTTCGTTATTTATTATTATAAACTGATATTTTTTAAATCAAAAATTCTATTATATTTAATTTTTAAATATTTTGTTATTGATTTATTTATTTTGTAATAAGACGTCTAGATTTTTTACATTGAAAAAAAAAATAATAATACTCGTTCAAGTGACTGGAATATAAATAATAAGATACGAACGCAGCTTAAGGAGACAGATAAGGTTTTATGAGTTCACCACGTCGTTTCTCTTCGAACAGCAAATGTGCACAAATATAGTAAACATACAACCAATTATATATTTTGCTTATTACGATATAATACATATATTTACAATTTGTCAGTCAATAAGATTTACACGAGGCAGCCCAATTTGAACGACAGAAATTGACAAACATAAAAAAAATATCAGTCCTATGCTGTATCCCGCAAATATGCGGATATGAATAGTTTACCTAATTATTTATATAAAAACATTTTAATTATCTTCGTATATTTGTCTTTAATTAAAAGAAAACTATATGGTAATTGATATTTAGGGAAATCTACAAATTTTCATCTGCCACTCCAAAATCGTAAATCTGAGAAAATAATTACAATAACATTATTTATTTGATCATGTCAGTGTGAGGTGAAAAATCTGTTTTAGACAGCAACGATAAATCAACATCCAGACATTAAACATACGTCGACTAAGTAATAAGTTTTATAAAATTAATATTTGTAATGGAAAAAATTACAATTTTTTGCCGTTAATCTAATGCGGCTTTGAGGTTTTTGTTGTATTAACCAATTAATTTAGTTACAAATTGTACTATTCACCTATTTAAACGCTAATCATGTATTATAACTTGGAAAGTTTAAGTTGGTTATTGAGATAAGCTATACTTCCCTAGTACTTGGTCGATGATAATCAAGAAGCCAAACGAAAATCTCGTTATCATTTCAACTTATACGTAATTCTCGAAAAGTTGTTAAGTAAACACAATTTAAATTCCAGTCCGAGGTCCTTTTGTTTTCCAGTTCGCGGTTGATTGGATTTGTTTGGCTTTTCAGTGCAGCTCAACTTTTAGAGGATGCTCGTTTTCAGTGAAACACTACGGTTAACCATCGATTATTAAGCTTCATTCACATCAATTTCATGATATACAAAAAAAAACTCATTTTTATAATATTTTTTTCAATATAAATCGATAAAAGCTTTCCACGTTAAAATTGTGCACGATTCATACTTTTGATAACGTAGCTACTTGTTAAAAAAATCACCTTACTATGGTCTCTACGATATTCTTAATCTTTTTAAGCTAGTGTAAATTATTTATTGCAATTGTCATGTAGAATATATTTCCATTTTCATGAACAAAAATATCCTTAGATAAAAAAAATAATATACAAACAAAAAGTATGGACGCGTACTAACAGCATCACAAAAATTCGTTTCGCTATTCCTGTTATTTCTTTGGGATTTAAAGAGTTCATTCATTTAAGAGTGCATTGAGTGTTTTTTTTTTCTTTCAACCAACACAATTAACGCTTTTTTTATCATTCCAATATTATCGGAAATAATTACAGAAAAGCTCCAAATATGTCGAATATTTTCGAGTGATTTTATCTTATTTTGGTATTCGTTTCAAAATATATTAAATTTATTTTAATTCTCAATTTTTTTTTGTATCGAAACAATCGTGTGAACAAAAGCGATATTGGTTATGTGAATACAAATGAGCTCCTGCGATTATAATTTTTATGCATTATACTTATCATTAAAAGGTATTAATTATTAGTATATTCCTATATAATCCTAATAGAGGCTTACAGTTCTATTATTATGATATTTAACTGTGTGGGCCCAGTTTGAAAGATATTAATTCAGCTTCACGCTGTATCCCGCACACAGCAAGGCAGGAAGTGGAGGTAGAGAAGACACCTATTGCCGCACTTTGCATCGACACATACATAGAAATAATACATAGAAATGAAATAGAAATGAAAATATAAATTTTCAATAAATATCTCATTTCCTCGAGTGAAAATCGATCCCACAAACCGTTGCGTTTACAGTACGGCTGGCCTCATTCATTATATAAGATAAATGTTATAAATTACAGAGTCATATTGCAACAAGCGAAATGTTAAATCTTTTATATACTTCTCTAGGTATTTACTTTATCCAATTTCTTTATTAGAAATCCATAGAGTTTTAATAATAGATACAATATTACTGAATTTGTGGAATATTGCTTTATTTACAGTCTCTGCACTATAATATAATTCATTATAATCTTTTTCAATAATACTTATTTTTTTCTCTTTACAGATCAAAATTAATGATTGTTAGATATCCACTCTAACTTTCAAATAGTATATATTGTATATTAGCAACGAGTAAAAGTTTCTTTAACGCGAAGCAGGATCTGTGCAAATTTAAGCTGACAGACAGTACCTCAGCATGGGAACTCCATTATTCTGACCGTAGAAGTTCTACGTTTCAATGTTTTGGGAAAGCAAATTATTTATTCGCTAAAAAAAACAGGTCTATCTTCTAATATTATAAATGTGAATTTTTGAGAGGAAGGATGTTTGTTCCACATTCTCACAAAAAAACCTTACGGATTTTGGTAAAACTTTACATCTACATCTTTAAATTCTTAATTTTGTTTATGTCCATTATTTATAAATGTGACTGTAATACGACGTTTGTGAGTTTGAACCCCACACGGGGAAATGCATTATTTAATAATAATTTTATTTTTTTATATTTATTTATATTTTCATTTCTTCCCTCTGGTATCGAGGAGAAAGAGAAAAGAGAATCCCGCCACTTAACTTCTTAACACTAGTTTCCCTCTGTGTGCAGGATACACCGTGAAGCTGATTTGATTTGATTTGTTTTTATTATTTTACATATTCGTAACAGCTACGGGCGTTGACCAATGTACTATTAGCAGATAAGTAATATCGTAAACACGATACGAACCCGTTATCAAAGAATCGAACAAAATAGAATAATATATTTTTTATCGTGACACTAAAGTGTAACATGATAAGCTAATTCATAACCTATTTATGAGAAGGATTGCATGTTCGATCATTTTTATTGTCATATTTATGCAATAAACAACGCGGCATTATTACTTTATTACTTATTCCGCTGTTTGCGGGATCCAGCGTGAAGCCATCCCGCACGCAGCGTGTAAAACACTTTTTTTTTATTTCTTCTAATCTAGTGCTAACTTTAATGTAGTGTACAGTTGATCGAAGATTGTACACTAGATTAAGGATGTTGATGTTAATATTATAAACTTAAAAGCTTGTGACGACGGATGTCTCAATTACGTGCAAAAAACTACTGCATGGATTTAGATGATACTGAGAAGAGAAGTTGGAATAAAAAGTTAATCTACAAAAGATATAATTTTTGTACATTAACAAGGCACAATAGGCGTTATGATTAAACTCAATATTATTCAACTACCCAAATTTCAATGTCACTAGTACTAATTTCTCACACTAATGGAATATCATTTCTACGATTCCATCTCGCGATGCCACCTTTCAGACCAGTAAATGGATGTAACAGAGAAGTTATAAAAAGAAATACGACATTTCTCCTCTCTGTTTATTACTGTACATTAGTTATACTGCTTCCGTAGTGTCGTTTCGGCATGAAATGGGAACTAATGAGATTTTGATGTTTTTTTGACTGAGCTTTTATTTTTCCTTCGTAACATAACGATGTTGAAACCTTAAAGAAAAGTAACGTATCATTTTTATATGATGTTGTTCAGATAGTAAATGAGGTCAACATCAAAAATTTTTCAAAAATATGTTATTTTTTTGATGAAGTACCAATGTCATGTTTACACTTAGCTACATGTCCTCTTTTATGTACGTATGATTTCTTCATTTCGCTGATTAATAAGATAAGACTGATTTGCACTTTCAATTAAATATCTAGATTTTTAATATTGCTGACAACACGAGGTTACCAGGTTCCCTCGGCTTACCCTGCCGTGTGCATATACAGCAAACACCGTGAAGTTAAAAAAATATCTTGACTAATAATTGATTCTATTCATACATAAAGTATTACGCATATCTAGTAGTCTACGATTTGTATATTTCATATACATAATTTATATATATAAAGCCGAAATCGTATAATCGTGTAATATTATATACATATTTTTTTTTATTAATTGTAAAAAAAATATTGTAAATGTTATATTTACAATAAATTTAATTATTTTACTTTACTCTACTTTGTATTCAGATTATTCATAAAGATTATTAGTGGACGCCGAGCGAGTGCCTCGGCGACACACGTTACGTAATTAATTTGGAGAAAACAGTTGCATTTAATACAGCAATTTGTATTCAGCTGCACTCGATATCCTGCGCACTCGTTTTGTTTTAGTGTTGCTTACACTAACTAACAAAAACTTGCAGGCTGTATATGACGTCAACTTTCATTAAAATAGTCATTTTAAAGCTATTTTAGAAGAATAGGCTGTAAATTCCACAGGTTGTAAATTAGGTTCATGTTATTATTGAGTTTTATACAAGTTTCAGCTTCACGCTGCATCCCGTACGCAGCACACTAGTCAGAAGGATACTTAAACAAAATTAAAATAATCCGTTTCCTACTTTTCGCGCGCTTTGTGTTGGTACCAGAGCTAAGAAATTAAAATATTCTTAAATAATAATTATTTCCCTCCAGTGGTAATCGAACCCGCAACCGTTGTGTTTACAGTCTCATGCATATACCCCTCCGCCACAACGGTTTAATAGAGTTAATAATTGGCTTTATACGCATAAATTTTAATATTATTACAAATGGTTCTAAGAAAAAAAGACTATGCATTATGTACATATTATATAGGTGAAATAAACCTTTTATATTATAAAATATGTAAATTATGCCAATTTGTTAATACACCTGTGTTTTTTTTATTTCCATGTCTTTATTATTCAGCGTAAAGAAGGCATTTATATATTTACGGTTCATTAATTTGTATAATTATGAAAAAGAATACCAACTCATTAAAATTTAAATTAAAAAATCGACTTATATTTACACATATTTACATTTATATTTACATTTATATAAAGTGGCTGATTGCTGTAGTTACTTAAATGTTTTCCTTTTATATATTATGTTTTGAAAAATGTGTCAAATGGTTTCTTTGACTTCGATATTAATTTATCAGTAAGTTAATGATTGTTCTAATTACTTGAAATAACTTCTGCTTTATGTGTATATATAATAGCTTGACCTATAATGTTTCGACTGTACAGAGAAATGAATTATACAAATTCTAAACGAAGCTTTTTCAAGTCTCGAAAACGTACGAAAAGGGTTCTTCACATTTCTGCAGTGCGACAGTAGAGCATTTAGTTAATGTAATATAATATACATAATTATATATTATATTATTAATTATACATATTTACATACACAATTACAATTACAGTTCAATTACATACATAATTATATATTATATTATTAATTTAATATTATGAAAATGTACTGCGTCGTATGTTCATTGGTTATAATAGATATTTGCTATTTTTGTTGCAAATGAAACAAGCTAATCTGGAAATATCTGTTTTTATAATACGTATTTACTTACTTTAGTGGTTGTGGGTTCAATATTCACTCCAGGAAATGAAATACTTAATTTTTTTTTGTTTGGATGTCGAGGTGAGGCATAGCGAGGAGATGAGTTCCTCCATACAATGCCTCCAGAATTCGGCGGGAAAACGGAAACAAAGAGTCTTAACACTACATTAGCCCTACTTAACCTGCTGTGAGCGAGATACAGCGTGAAAAATTACACTTTCTTCACCTTGTACTCTAAACTAGACTTAGATGGAGTATGCGAGTATGCTAATGTTTCGATACCGGACTGATATGAAAAAAATTAAGTGACTGAATTCGTATTATAGAAATTAACTAGTACAGATCAAAGTACAATATCTTGCAAAACTATTTACAAGTGTACGCAAATACAAGTACTTATGCAGTTACTTGTGATTAACATATGATATATAAAGCTCTATTCGTGAGTAATAATTTGAGAATGGTAGAAAATTTGACTCAGTCTTAACTTATATAAGAAATGTTAACTTGATGTATATCTAACATAAACAAAACAAAATTCTAAGTTTAGTTAACTTTGTTTTCATACTAAATATATGTTTGTCTACGGGAACCAGTGGATGTCTGCCGACGACGTCGATGCGTACAATTCTCGTGCGTCTGTTATTGAATTATACATGAGACGACCGAACCGATCGTACGGTAAAGTCTCTTTACAATTTCATTGTAAATATATCAATTAAAGCAAAAACACATGTTTAACACCTTAAAAAAAGGATTCTATATACTGTGAGTAGATTTTTTTAAATAATGACAATGATGGATATATCATCTCAGATTTATTAGACTAGATATTACATATTGCACATTAAAAACAGATGGTTATCATATAACTAACTACTCAACACGGGTTTCAGTCTCAATGTTCACTTGTAAATGCTTTTACTTGTGTGAATATCTTTACCATAACATATAAGCCTCACAGCCAAGTAACTGCACAGTACTATGGAACAGGAATCTCTATTCCTTATTTCCCATATGAAATCGTACTGGCACATTTAATATAATTATCATCACAGTAGATTATGGAAACTATCGAGTACTATCTTGTTGATTTACAATTAATTATTATGAGGTTTCTACATTTTTTCTCTTTTCTTTTTTTCTCTCGAAATGAACCATTATCATATCAGGAATCCACATGGCAAGGAAAAGTATGAGCAGTAAATTTTGAGCAGTTATACACAAAGCGTAGCTGTCTGTATAGTCTCTTATCCAACCAAGGAAGTATCCCACTGGTGGAACTATGATACCCATGGTCAACATTCCCAAGCCAACTGCAGACGGCACTTGGTCCATCCTGCATTGTTCCGATATTGCTATATTCCGTGCCACGATCACCATGCTCCTTCCAAAACCATACAAGACTGAGAGTGTCAAAATGACATATAACTCTGTCTGGTAAGCTAAAACTGTAAAGAAAAGAAAAGTGGTTGAGAAACCAAAGCAAAAATTTTACCAATTAGACGCCAGTTCCATTTTACTTGTCTTGAACATGGTACAGAAAAGAAATCTGGACACTTACTTTGTCTTACAATAATCAACCAAATGCTGGTGAGAATCAACATCATACGCGCCTCTATTCGGTATTTGTCCTGCAGAGACGGCAAAACCAGCCTACCGATGATATCAGCAAACGCCACAGCTGACATGCAATACGCTGTTTGTTGTTTGTCCATTGATGCAAATGTCTGTATAAATAATAAACCAATATATAAATATTGCCCAATGACGTAGCAGCATAAATATTTATGAAAAAATATATGTTTTATTTTTTAATATAGTATTAAAATTACCTGTAAGAAAAGTGGATATATCATACTGAAATTTTGTACAGAAACAACAGTAAGCGCAGTTCCTAAGATCACGTTCAAAAATCGTGGACTCGATAACAGTGAAATATCAAATAAGTCGTATATCTTGCTCATCAATGTTTTCTTCGGTTTCGGAATGTCGATTCCTGAAATAATATTATATTTTATATCGAGTGAAAAATCAGTTAAGTAATTAACAACAAATTACCTATATCCTTTCTTATTTTTTTTTTAATTAAGTAAGATACATTTTAAAAATGTTAAAAATATGTTTTATTATTTCATTATTATTTTTTATTATTATAGTATTATAAAAAAAATCTAAATTTTACTTATAAAATTTTCTTTTATATATTTACCATTTAATTTTTCATTGGAAACAACATTTTTACTTATTTCCTTTTGACTAAGAGATGTACTTAAGATATTAGGTTTCTGGGCGCCGTTGTCTGACATAACTGTTGGTTCGGTGGCGCGCCTTACACCCTTATATTCGACGTCCTTTATACCATTGTATTCTTTACTCTTTAAAATTTCATTATTTTCCTTCAATAAGTACATTTTCTCATCAACGGCCACTTCCTCTTCTACTTTCTTCATGTGCCATTCAACTGGTTGAAGAAGCATTGTTCCACATATCTAAATTTGTACAGATTATAAATAGCCATTTTTGTATATAACTATGACTAAATATGACTTTCTTTCTTAACAGAAGCATTTTATTATGAAATCTTGTATTTTATTTTATCTTTATTAATTACAGAAATAAGTATAGATTTTTACCCCATGTAAACTTAAAGCTGCCAACATCAAACAGGCTCCTTTGAATCCATAGTGTTCTAAGAGATATCGGACGACGTGAGGCATGAGTGTTTGCCCGACACCAGTGCCGGCCATGGCGAGACCGACTGCTAAGCTTTTTCGCACCTTAAAGTAACTATTAATAGATACAAACGATGCGTTCTGTATTAATCCTAAACCCAAACCTAAAAAGAAAAACTTTTTAAGAATTTTGCTTAAAGGTAGGTAAACTTTTAACGTGCCAACCTAAAAATATTATAGATTCAATACAAATCATATATATAATTTTATTAAATGTATTAAATTAGAAGTTAAATATACTAACCCAGCAACACGCCATAAGTAAGAATCAAATGGTATATATTCGTTGAAAATCCACTGAATAAAATGCCCGTAGTACAGAAAAAGGCACCGGAAACAGCGACGAATCTCGGGCTCGTTAGTTTTATGACAGCGCCGGCAATAGGACCTCCGAAATTGGTGACGAATAACATAGTACTTAAAACAATGGCAGCGCCCTGTGTCTCATGGCCCATCGAGTATATTACATCCCCGTAGACCAAGCTGAATAGAGACAACATAGACTGATTGAAAATCTGAAACAGTTTGTAACAAAATATAGTTTTAAAAATATTTCTTTCACTTTTTGTCATTTTAAATATACAATATGTATTTTACATTTTGTCCGTCACCACCCACTAAAGTGTGCTTAGTAATTGACCTTGGCCCACATTCCACAGGCTATCTATGTCAACAATATTAACACAATTATCACTAATTTGACATACAATTAGTATGTTTTATATAACTTATATATATATTTTTGTAAAGAAGTAAATCAGTTAATAGTTACGTACACTACAAATAATGAGTAAGGATAAAATTAATATCTTTTTCAACATTTTTATACTTACATTCGAAATGGCGGTTCCCAATAGGACCATCCAGCCCCACCCTCCATCGGGCGGCACTAATTTTATACGTTTTTCAGTTCTTGGCGGCAAAACGAGTGAATTTCTTTTTGACATCTTGTTCGTAAAATAATTTCTTGCTTTCTTCAAGATTTTTTTATTTATGACATAAATATATTAATTCTTAGTTTAATTTATACCTATAATAATAAATTTTATTATAAATAATAAAAAAAAAACAATCGATTCATGAGAATAAAATATTCTCTATTAAGTTAATAAAAATTATAGTGAGCGTGGCACAAGAGCATAAGCGTACGTAAGTCCATTACCGGGTGCGGTCGTGGATTAGATTTCTTAAATAAAATCAAAAATTAAATCACCGTCATGCTGAATCCCGTACACATCAGGGTAGGCAGAGGGAACCTAGTGTTAAGACTTTCCGGCAAAACGGATTTGGGATCCATCACTCAGCACGTAATGCCTCCAATATTCGGAGGCAAGTTGAGATCGAAAGTGTCTTGTTGGTAGTGGAGTATCTTAACACTACGTTCCCGAGTTTCCTCTGCTCTCGTATATGCAGGATACAGCGTGAAGTTAAACTTAAAAGTATATAATATAATTACAATAATATTTACAAGCTAATTAAGAATTTTTAAAGCAATAAACTTAATATAAAAATAAATAAATAAGTTATAAATAGTAAAAAAATACTCAGTACGTATAGGTATTTTTATAATTCGTCACACCCGGAAAGCTTACATAGCAACTGATGCTATAGGCCTCGTTATCTCTTACAATAGGTAATCGTTGTAAATTGTCACTATAGTCATTTACATAAAAAACAGACCGTGAATAATAAGCATGATATTTCCTATTGTCAATGTAGGATTTTTTACGTTCTAAAAAATTTTTATCACTTAAATTACATATATATAGTCTCTATATACGTTTTGAATTCAAATCAAACTTAAGGTAATATTGGTTTATACCTAAGGTGTGTATACATATATGTATATATACACGAATTATTAATATTAATATATATACAGGTATATTATCCAAAAAATATTTCTTTATAGACACATAATATATATTTGAAAGGTCACTAGATAGCTACTTGAACTATTTCATCAGTAAAACAAACTACAATAATTGTTTTTTTGAAACACTAGTATTTTCTGTAGAAACCTTGAAAATAAATTGCTTAGAGACGCTTACATTGAACTTGATAATTAGAAACGTGATATCTTACCGCCTTCCGTAATCTGAAAATATTGTTACTGTTTGCTTATACTCGTATTATATTTCATTTTTGAGAATAAATAAAAGGCTTACTTTAATATATTTTGTTTTTAGATGAGATGAGAGACGTTAAAATAAAACTTTTTGTCTACCATAAAATAATAGTCATAAGGATTTCTTATAAAATAATAATAAAACATATTAGTAGTCAATTTGACCACGAGATGAAGCCTCGGGTGAAAGCTTATACATTACATATCTACAGAGTGGGATTCATACATCTTATTCATATCTAGGTGGCTCAACTTTCGTCGAAAAATATAAAATAAAATTATAATTTAATGAACATCGAATCTTTTTAATAACATGATGCTCATCAGCTATACTTCATTCATCTACGAGTATAAAATAGATAATACTAGTATTTTATAATTTCCCTAATAATTATAGGGATATTATTATATATATTGTTTAAGTTTCGAAGATCGAGTGCATTGATTCCGGAAGCCAGGGCTCGAGTACTACCCATATAGGTCTTGAATCAACAAAATTAAGTCAGAAAAGTTCAAGTACGTTGGATCCGTTGTGCACGAGTCTGGAGCATCGATGATGTCTAAGCCCGGATAAACGCTGCCTGGGCTAAATGGCGGGAGGTCACTGGTGGGGCTGTAATCGCATGATACCACCCAAGTCAATAAAGGGGCTGATTCAACAAAAGCATCATCCGACCGGTTCTTTTACTCGGTAGCCAATGATGGCCATAATTATCTCAGCACACTTAGGAGCTTCACGTCATGTGCATCATGATGTGCAAGTCTTATGGTCCATCACATAGCTGATAAACTCTCAGAATTTCACCTGAGGCAGTATAGATATGTTGCAAGCCAGCCTAAGAATTATATCGAATTGAAGTGCCTTGCTATTGAAGGATGCAGATACGTTGTAATGCAGGACGAAAGTACCGATGGACTGACTACGACGAAGAATATTAAAGACTAGAAAAGTGGCGTACGTAGAGCAAGAATGCAGATCCTGGCCAAGAGTAATTCCAAGAAGAAGAAAATGAATTCTATTAGCAGCAGTAGTTAGAGAAAAATTATCGCCAAGACAATATAGATTACAAAATTTCTTGGTGATTGCACCGGCATTGAGAGACATTTGACTCTACGAATTGATTGTGGATTAAATTTTCCCTCACGTCAATGTTTGTTAGAACTTAATTTACTTTTTGCCGAAAAAAGAGTATGAGAATAATGTATAATCATGAGCTTTTAAGATTTAAATATTTTTTTATTAACTAATTTATAAAATAAACTTATGACATTGGCTTCGTATAATACAAATTTCACATTGATCACTATAGAGCTTAAAATATTGTAGCTTATAAAAAAATCAATTTTGTATAATAATATTGTTAATATCTATTCTGCGGTTTCCAATAAATACCTTTAGATTCTGTATAAAAAATATTTTGCGGTCTTCAGACAATGATACCGTAACAGAAATACCCTGTGGAATAAACACTTACGTACACCTGTATTCGCGTGACATTACAATACGTGTATAATTGCATCTATTTTTTTGCTTCATATCAGAGTATACCTCCCTATACCTCACATAGAACGTATGTAACGGTAATAAAATGAGTTTTCTAAATAACTAAGTTTATTATAAAAATGCAAACTTTTGGAAAAATTAAATATTTTAATGTTTAAAGTATAATAAAAGGAGGGTTCACCAGACGGTAACAATAACGGTAAACGCGGTAGCCAATCACGGCTCAAAAATATAAAATCATAATGCGTTAAGTTATATTCGTAACATAGAAGTGTAACACAAAATATTAACTATGATAAGAAAATGCAATTATAATAATAAAATTTGCTAGAATTAACTCTATGAAATCATAGAACTAATTGTAACTAATTTTAGCTTATATATATTAAATAGATAACCTTTAATTTTATATTTTTGTGAATATAGATTTCTCTAAATTTGTTTTTTACAATTTGAAGCTGTCAGTTACAAAATTTACTAAAATTAAAAAGATAAAAATAATAAAAGTGCGAAAATCTTTTAACTTATTAAATATGTGAGAAATATGTGAGAAAAAATATGCATAGTTAGCCGCTATAGCAAGTGTACGTTAAATATTTCTAATCAGATAAACGTTACCGGTCGCACGTCTACGACAATCAATATGTTATCGGAGGGCAACACTTAATCTGTTGGCAAAAATCTACATAATATACTAAAATTTCATACTAAATGACAAACACCGTTTTAAAGGAAAAAATAACGGCTGAGTGGGATTCGCTCGCTCGCACACTGAGGATTCCGTAACAATTTTAAAATTGTAGCTCAAGCTCAACTTATAAAAGTTGACGAACTTAAGATTGTAGTCGTAAGCGCTTATTTTGTTTGAAATGAACTAGATTTATAAGTTTGTAATGATTTTTTTATTGTATTAAAAAAAATTATAAATTTTTACTTATTCTTACTCTATTTGTATTTTCATATATATTTTAACTTAACACCGTATTTTTTTTACTTTTTCACAATTATCAGTTAATCAGCAGTGTTATTCTCTATTTGTATAGTAAGTTCTCTCTTACTACCAAATTCCATAACGTAAGTTCACGGGAAGTGTCCTATAGGTTTCGATTACGCGGCGAGTGATTATTTTATGCAAAAGGCAGAAAAAACGTTATATAAATGCTGGTATCTTTTTATTGCATTGACAACGTAGACTTACATATTGGATGGTAATGTCATCAGCAGCAATTCCCTCGAGATTAATGACAGACGGACAGACGGATAGCAAGAATTTCGTTCTAATCTATGAGGTACGGAACTCTAAAATTGTAACTGATGGCTATCTGTTCATGGAAGATACACATTTTATGTGAAAAAAATTAGAGGCATTTATCAATGTAATAGAACAATGACTTCCATAAAGTTAGCCTGTTTGTCTGTTAGTCTGTTTATCTTTGCGTTTGTCCACGCTAATCTCAGAGACGGCTTAACAGATTAAAATGCATTTTTGTCAAACAACAAAATATTTGATATTGATGTAACTTTTAGGAACCGATTCAAATATATCAAGTATTAAATGTTTGAATTTTACGGTCTGAGATAAGCGTGCATAAGCGAACTGATAACTGTTTAATATACAAACAACAAATAGTTATAGAAATTAAAAATTATTGTTGAAAGCGAAAGTTATTCAAATTAGTGAGTATCTCATTGTGTAGTGTAAGCGGGCGAAGTCGGAAGCTCCTTGCTAGTTATTAACAATATAGGAATGCATATAATAAAGCAATTATTTTGTTTTACAGAAATATTTTTTTTCAGCTTCACGCTGTATCCCGCAAACAGCAGGGCAGGCAAAGGGAATCTCGGTGTTAAGACACTCCGTTCCCCACATTCTGCCGAATTCTGGAGGCATTGCGTGTTGAGTGGCAGAGCTCAACGTTGCGCTTTGCCTTGGCACCAGAGCGAAGAAAAATGTAAAGAAATATTTCACTTCATCGAATGTGAATCAAACCCACAACCGTCGCGTTTATGCGCGACACCCTTATGCCACTGCGCCACGACGGCCTCTTTTTTAATCAATCAAAACAAATAAACAGCTATAAAAAAATATGATGATAACAAATAGGTATATTTTTGAAAGGCATAAAAAAATAATTAGAATTTCTTCTTTTAAATTTTTAATTAAATCCACCATCCTATAGGGTTTACAGAGAGGAACTTCCAAACGCTTACTTGCATAAGTATCTTATCATGAAATCTCATGTCATATTTTGTCATTATAAAGTATAATAATATATAAAATTCTTACCTAATTTATTAAGGCATATCAAATTTGCATTTAAGTATTACAACATTCAAAACTCTCAAGCATTCCTTAATTACTACACATTATAATATACACATTTCTGTAATAAACGACCGCCCACTATGAAAACACAAACTTCAATGGATTGACATGGTATCAGAGTCATCGAGTTGAACCGATAATATCAGTCATATATATATATACCTATGTTTATATTTATGATACGAAAAACAACTCTATATGTACAGCCAAAAATTGTTTTTTGCGAAACAAAAGTGTATAGTACGCGGAGTAGTGACGCGGCTGATGTAAGATGCAGTATGTAAAACAGGTTTTATTCAACACTGCTTAAGTATAATTTAAAAACGCACAAACTACTTAATTATTGAAAAGAAATTGTCGCACTTTCACTGTATGTAATGAATTCTACGCCACTGATAAAAAAAAGTTAACCTGGAATTCTTATTTTAGTTCATGTATGATATATACATGAAAATATGATATATATATATATATATGGTAATAGATAAATCAAATAATGTTCAAGGCCTTAAATATTTAATAAATAAAAACCACGTTCATTTACTTTTTATATTATAAAATAAAATAGTATTACATTTACTTTTTTTTGTATTTTACAAATTTTTTACACCATTTGCAAATAAAATTTATAATATTGGCACATGTAATAATATTTTGCCAAACTACTTTAAGCAT
>JBAIZZ010000157.1:949937-963742 GCA_037355905.1 Heliconius aoede
TTTTTAATAAGATGAAATATAAAAAAATGAAAAGATAAAAATGTAATTCCTATATCTTGTTCTTAGTCATAACTTCACTTACCTACTATATCTATTTAAAGTTAACTTCTTCGCGAAAGTGTACAGCGTAATGTAAAAAATTAAATGAGGTCAAAAGGTTGTTAAGATACGTCCGAAGATGTCGCCATTGACGTAAGATGTGTTTAAATCCATGTTTTGACAGAAAATACAGAAAAAATATATTGCATCACTATATTATCACTTAAGATATCGCTGTTTCTATACACTGTATATCATATAAGTATTGCTGTAGAATAAATAATAAAAACTACATAGATTGAAAATTGTTTTAATAAATTATTCAGAAAAAGATGAAAGTCGTCAGATTATAAAAAAATTGTAGATCGTGTTGAAAGGAGTGCATTAACTGTAGGTTCTCTCTGTCAACACTGCCGTGTACGGGATACAGTGTAAAGCCGATTTCATTCTTTTTTTAATTGTACATCGCGATTTCGCTTGCGTGGAGTATGTAACGTAAAATCCTATTTTTTTCGGTTCCCGATGGAATTTCGGAAAACTATCGCCCCTGTACTCCCTAAGAAACCGCCGAATTTCAGCGTTCTACGTCGTGATTTTCATATGAGCGTTGTTTATGTGTGAAATGCTAAAAAAATTTGAGCATCATATTTAATTTGAGTTCCAGAACAGGCAGGTAAATCTTTAGCTAGGTTCTCTTTGTAAGTTATAAATTTAATATGATTTTGCAAATGTAATATTATCGTTTGTATGTATAGTATGTAATATATTAATATTATCTTGCAGTATCATAAACAAACCTTTTGTATACGACAAAAGGTTTGTTTTAAATTTTGTGAATTTTATCGCCCTATTTTCTAAACTTATCACGAAAGACATAACTTAATCTTAGAATTTTAGTAAGTTACAAGAATAGTGCAGTTTGACAATGAACAATTAACCTCACAAAATATAAAGTTACCGAGGAAGGGAGGTACTTTGTAACATAGATCGAACTAACGAGGGGACGACCTACTAAAATTTACATACATACATGCATACACTTACACTGCACTTTTAGGTTCTATTGTTACGCTAGATTTACTGTCTTAAATAGTAACTCGACTCGGGTACGCCTCTTCTGCCCTGAATTAGGAAGTGTAATTAAAGAAGACCAGAATGAACTGTGAACTGCTCGGGTCCATGAATAGTTCGCCTCTCCTTTCCAAGCAAACGCTGAACTTGCCAAGTAAGTTATGCGTGTAATATAATTAGAGGTAAGCTACTACTAGAATTATATTTCATTAAAGTTTTCAATTATTTGTTCGCAACTATTATTTCGTGGTATGTCAAATAATAGATATGGATATTGTGACTTCCTTTGGTTTCATCTAAATCTTGTTGTCATATTTAACCTTTCTTGGTTTCATCATAAACCATGTAATTTAATTTTTAAAGTTGTATAAATAATATATTTCTTCGTAATATAGATTTAAGATTAATAAAATTAAATATATAGTGGTACCAATGTAAATATTGCAGAGACTGGTGTGGCGCAAGAGCACAAGCGTGCCCCACGTGCACAACGTGATTCGAAATATTTAATATTTTCATTTTCTTTGCTGTGGTAGCGTGGCAAAGCACCGCGTTGAATTCTGCCACTACACACGCCTACAAATTTAGCATCTATTTGCTTACTCCTGGTGTGTTACGATATTCGAAGTAGATTATTGAAATGTCAGCTTCACGCTATATCTCGTACAGTGTTAAGACGCTCCATTTTCTATTTTCCGACGAATTCTAAAAGAATTGTGTATTGAGTGGTGGAACTCAACGCCGCCCTTTGCCTCGACACCAAAACGAAGAAATGGAAATGTAAATTTAAATAAATATTTCATTTTCTTGAATTGAACCCACAACTATCCGTATACACTTAGTGTACCTGCGCCACGATTGGTCTCTGACATAAAGTAAGTAATAGCATATTATATTTATGTTAGCTTATTGCTTTTTAAGTCTTTAAAGAAATATAAATTCGCACCATTCACGGCACTTACTGTTTGCTCATAAATTTATTGTATATTTCTTAAATATCACCTCTAACACAAATTTAAAAACTTAGGTAATATTTTCAAAATCTATACAGAGATAGCTGAAGGCGTTCCAGAATAACATAGATCCGTAAAGAGCCAGAATTTAGCACAGAATTCGATTCAAGTAATGCTGCCTAATCCTGACCGGTGGTACACAAATAGCGAGGGTGTGCTGTAAAAGACCCTGCGCATTTCACAGATGGTGATTGATGATAATCTGCATCTGCACAGCACAAAACGACCACTTCCAACATCCGCTCCACTATGGGAATTTTCTCAGCCATCAATTGTTCCTATCAGTCCTTATCAATGCTATTGTTTTGATGTGTCATTTGGATATATTTATTAAAAATATATCGTTTTTGCACTAGCAATATAGAAATTATTTTGTTTTGAACAATTAAAAGTGTGTGCCCTTAATCCTTTCGAGTTATCAGGTCTTATTACGAACAATAACAAACTGTGATAAGGTTGGTTTGTGCTGGATTTAGCCTAGGGGGTAAACAATGAATTCATTTTTTTTTATCTGAGTGGAGGTGCAACCAAAATTTATCGTAATTAAAGGTTTTTTTTTATATTTTTAAAGTGTTATTCTACAATTCTATACTTTTACGGGATTTTTTTTCAATTCACAATGTTTATCTATACCTGTATTTCGTATGACGAAACAACTTTGAACTTAATATTTTTTATTTTATTTATATTTAATATAACCTACGACTCGATTTCATGTATACCTTGTGTGCGGCGGTGTTCTTTTGATAAATTTATCTGCGAGCGTCGTCCTTAATGTAGAATGACGTTCTATATTACAACGATTATTTTATTATTTATGTTGTATGAAATCACTTTTTATTTTTGGTTAAACTTTTATAGAGTAGTTTAAACTGTGTTTTCATTTAAAGTAGTGCTGACAAGCACACTCTCTGTATAGGATAGAAAACATATAAAATTTAAACGTAGCGGGATTGAATCGCGCGCCTCTTGGAATCCGACGACGGGCTCAGACCAACCGGGCCATACGTTTTGGGCTACATCGAAATTCTTATTAGTTTTATACAATTTATGGTTACAATTTATTAGCAGTAGAAGGGAGATTTCTACAATTTTTATAATATTTCTAACACGTAATTTCAGAATTGTAGAAGTCAATTTATTTTGTTTTTGTTTTAAGTTAAAACGTCTAGTTTACTTACGTAAGCTTATTTACAAGTTATTTGTATTGTAAATAATAAATAGGGCCTTATATTCTAAATAAATACCCATTAGATCCGGTAGGAAGTGCGACCGGGCGGAAACGAACGGAAGGTACGTCTTCGGGAGCAGAATAAAGTGAGATAAAGAGAGCATTTCCTACATCTTGGGATTTAGCAACACGTCGACGTCCTCATTTCTTTAATGTGCCGACAGCCGGCTCGAGTAAAATTCACACTATTTCTTTACCAAGTTTCCGTAAAGCAGTCTAATTTGGACACTACTTGACACATTTTTTCTAACCGTGGCTTTTATTACTGATTCAGATTTTTTCTCTCAAAACGACTTTCTTTTTATAGCATTTCTAAAAAAAGAAATGTATTAAAAAATATATATCAACTTCAAATATATCAAATATAAAAATTTTCTTGTGTTATTATGATTTAAATCTGTAATAATGGTTTTGTTTACAGTATTCTATCTTATGAAAAAGAGCTATAATTCATTAAGTGACTTTTTTTCAGCTTCATACTGTATCTTATTCCACTCCGTATATTCTGGATCCTAATCCTGGAGTTATTGCATGTTGACTGACACCAGAGCGAAAATTTTTAATTATTAAATATATCGTGAGTGAAAATTGAACACACAACCTGTCGCGTTAACACGACCTCCTGCGCCACGAGTGGCCTCGAAAAGTGACTTATATCATTAATTATACATAACAATTACAGCTATTCGTAGACTTGTAGCATGTGTGTGGCGTAGTCCCTATAATGGTCTGTAATACGAGCTCCTGGAAACAAATCTCTTAAAGCCCACCAGACTGAGCTCACGAGGTTTATTATCAGTGCTATTGGCTTACACGGTTGTATATTATCGCTGCTGGGGCTTAACTCGTATAACAGTTACTAATTGTCGGGATTAACGTTACTATATATTAGTCATTATTTATTCTTATGGAATTATGATGAAATAAGATTATTCATCATCATCTTCAATCATCATCATCATCATTCATTCATCATCTATAGTTATAGATGAATATTTTGTATTTACGAACAACGTCTCAGGTGGGACGATTGAGAAAGAATTGTTTATATATAGTGTATTTTTTTGAACGTAGGACTCTAACATTTATTTATAATTTAGTATATTATTATCATAATAATTCATTTTTTATTATTATATATTTAATAATAATTTATGTACTACTAATATTATACAATAGAAAAATAAAATTAAATATTTTTAATAATAATTAATACTTCCACTAAATATATCATCCTTTTCATTGTCAATGCAATTTCAATTACATTAAAATTTCTTCCGAAACGATTCCAAATGAGCTCAATCTTTAAGATACAATACTATAGTTGAGAAGTTTGTCGCTTTCTTCGTCTGGAACAATAAAATTCTCCATTTGAATTGAATCGGTGCCTGTTCTCGAGCTTATAAAAGATCTGCGGCTTTGAGCATTTCACTCCATTGATGTGCAGGTACATTGTTGGTTAAACTTTTTCAAAGGAAACTTACCAGACGGACGCACGGGCGGACGAAATATTAATCTGTGAGAATGTTGAGCTTTTTTAAATGATACCTCTCTGTAGCAGTTCTTTATTATGGTCAAAGGAAAAACAGCTAAGAGATGTATGCGAGTGTTGAGACTTTTGGTTTGATTTTTATATTGAATACTTTATGCATAAATATTAGCCAACTTTATAATTATTTTGTAAACTGTATGTAGGCATGTTGAGTGGCGGAAGTAAACACCGCGTTTGTATCGACACTAGATCAAAAAATTCAATAAGTATTTCATTTCCTTGTGGGAGAATCGAACCCACAACCTGTCGTGTTTACGCCCGTATGTGTGTTTAATAGGGTTAATATTTCAGAAAATTCTATTTGTCTTCCATTTCCTTATGTACTGAACTGACAAATATTAACAAACAACTCCAATCTATGATTATATTGGAAAAGTTTCAAAAATATAGTAATATATAGGAATGCTCATGTCGGAAATGTTACAATACGCCCTTGTATCAAACTTTAAGCAGTCTGGAAGTACTTTGAATCAATATTTGAAGTTAATACTTTATGGTTACATTTTGCTGCCACACTTTATAATATTCTTATGAAAATATCTTATAATAATGTATTCATTAACTAAAAGTTCTTTTTTTCAATGTCGGGTATCCTGCACACAGCAGACAGATACTTCATTCCTCATTTTTTATTGAGTTCTGGAGGGTTTGGGTGTTGAGAAGCGGAACTCAACGCCGCGCTTGCTTCAACACCAGAACGTAAAAATGATATAAAAAATAAGAAATGAAAATATTAAATATTTTATTTAGTCCATTGGGATTCGAACCCACAATCATACACTTGTTGTTGTTTACAGTCATACGCTTGTATGCTCCCCTGCTCCACGACTGGCCCAAACCTACTAAGAATTTAATTTGTCTTTTTATTTTGCGAAATATATTTTTATCATATAGAAGTTGATAAAAAATGCGCCGAATGCAAATTGAACGCGTGTGAATGCACATGATGTTTTTTGTGTTATATAATATAAAAAAACTTTTTTATTATTACTGGAAAAGTGCGTCTGTTCATAAAATATTTTTAGGAAAAAAACATTCACACATTTTTTATCTATTGGTATAAGCCACATCTTCTGAATTACTGTACTGATTCGAATAAAACTTTTTTGTTACGTAGCTAATCTAATAAGCTTGGGTAGGTTCTATGCCATATTTGATTTCAAAGACTTCATTTCACAGACACCTGATGAAGAGCTAAACTATGTAAAATAATGAAATACTGCCTAAACAAGTTATTAAGTTTAATGAGTATATTACATTTATGCATCTATATATATAAATAAAATTGAATTATATTATCTGTCAATTCTTCAAGTAGATACAGTAATCCCTCTCGACAAAAAACTCTACAAAAACATAAAAAAAAATGGTCAGTCTGCTGCTCTTTCTGTTTGTCTGGGGTAATCCCCAGAACAGCTAAACAGATTCTTATAGGTCTTTCGGTAAAAGCCTGTTGAGCATCATATGATGTTATTCAATAAAAAATATCGAATTCTCTCGGTATCGTTATTTTAGCGGGAAGAACCGCATTTATCGTGCTCGCGTACTTCTCTCTACCCAGATACATATGAAATAACTACGAATTTTTTTATTAAATACGATATATATATAGATCACATTCATAATTACTAAAACAAATAACTGAATAGTGTTTATACTACTAGCGTGTCGTTTTCCATATATCCCAGTGCGGCATCGGTATAAATTACAATTTGTCACAGGTTCCATGGTGCAGAATGAATCGCGATGGATGCTGCATGTAAATTCACCGACGTAACGCACTATATGACGTATTATCAGTATGCCACGTGACGGCTGCTTGATTTTATAGCCTGTGTAAAAAGCAAATATTACTCGATCCTTTAATACTTTTTACTTTTCACTCAGCGTCACGCTGTACCCTGCATACAGTGGGGTAGACAGAGGGAACCTATTCAAGACACTCCACTCCCCATTTTTTGCCGAATTTTGGAGACGTAGCGTGTTGAGAGGCGGACTCTACTCAACACCCGCCTTGTCACGGCCCCACATCGAAGAAAATTGAAACATCAAATATTTTATTTCCTCGAGTGACAATCGAACCCACAACTCGTCGCGCTTGATCACACTCTGTGCCCGACACCACCCACGACTAGCCTCTATAATAATCTTTAATACTTAAGTACTAAACGTTAATTTATCTTATTTTATTGCAGCGAAAATCCCTCGTCTGATAAAGTTTACGAGTACAATTTGACACTACGTTGTGTACGTGAGTGTTTATGGCGAGCCTTATCTCGCCACCAAAAGTTTGCCCCCCGCTACCCGTGCTGCCGACGCCAAGTTATTCTCGGATGCTGAGAAGATTATTAAGATATCGTTTTATTACGCAATTTTTATAATAGATATTATATCTTGTAATATTCGAGGTACCCGTGGCGCAGGGGCACAAGGATGTGATTAGCACGACGATTGTGGGTTCTGGCCCCACTCGGGAGGATGAATTATTATTTATTAATATTTTCATTTCTTCCCTCTGACACCAAGACGAAAACCCATCCTTTGGTTTCTCCACATTTTCATGCCTCGAAATATTGCCGGAAGAAGGAAACGGAGTATCTTGTTGTCAATTTAATTATTACATTAGCTGACAGCTATCCTATTGTACATAAACCCATGTTTTGAGCTCAGATAGGCAGATAAACGAGTTTCCAAACATTGTACCAAGCACTCATAATTTTGACCAACCAATAAAAGTATATACAATTTCAATGTAAGCAAACTGATAGAAAAATAATGTGCACTATCACCCACAAAATGTTCACTGCTTGAATTCTACCGGGTAAAATTTTTCAAAAACCAAATTAAAAAAATATGTAAATATCGCTGACACATATGAATTAGTATAAGTGTACCTATTAAGATTAGATAATATGGTTCTAATAATCGTATAATAACTTCGTAAGAATGAAAATATCTTATAATATAATGATTTGCGACATGAAAACTTATATATAAAGAATAAATTAAATTCTATAGTCGTAGCTTTGAAACCAATATTGAAGAATATACTAGTGTAGACAGTTGATTCAATCCTAGGGCTTCACATTTCCAGGAGGACTTGTAATTTTCTTTTCAGAGATTCTCGATTTCTTTGCTTACTTATATAAAATATGTATCTAATATTTATTTTCGTTTTACAAAGCGAAATTGCTATTCCATGAAATGTATTTACCGTTTTATGTACATTTATCCTTCATGTAGAGTATACAGGATCCCAACTTTCCATCGAATTCTCGAGACATTATGTGCGTGTTTATTTGCGTGTTTTTGTTGTTGCTAGTTGCAAGAGGAATAGAAAGTATTTTATATGAATGACCCGAGAGGAAATCGAATGCACAACGGACCTAAACTGCAATACAATTAAGGCATCAAACTCTTGCCACTAAAAGGCTATTAATTAAGCACATAATATACCAGTCTCAGATGGTCAGTACTGACCATCCATTAAGCAAAGCTAAGGATAACTATAATATTGCGACACGGTAGTAATGTACTGCAAATGACTTGTCGTTAGGTTTAAAGCCCGTTATAAGCTGGTAATTAATTAGCCTATTTATTCATGAGGTAAGACAGTTGAATTATATTTAGAACATTCTAAGTTCTGGAAGCGATGAGATGACTGCGAGTTCCAAAGTAGTTCATATATTTTAGAGAATAAGTGAGATATTTAAGTAAGTATTGAATGTAGAACTCTGAATAATCGGACTAATTATTGTGCTTTATATAATGAATATCCGGATAGTTGATTGTCCGTATGAAATAGAAGTGTATATTTTTTTGTTTAATAATGAAAAATATAAAGTACCCACTCATAAAAGTACTTAGAATCCATAGCTAGCTTTACATCTGTTTTAAAATTATTTATTTTTGTATTTTTGAAAATTATAATATGATAAAAAAATATCATAATATGAAGTAATTTATTATAACTTTGATTTGCTAATTTCACAAGCATCATGAACATACAACTGTTCTAATTATAAGAAATTCTATGTAAAATCAATTGAATGTTAATTTAATATTTAAAGCAGATTAAAATAGTCTTATTACAGTAAACCAGTACGAAATCTGTATTCCGTGCAGCGTTCGGCGAGAGGAAACAAATTCCCAAAATTGAATTTTAGGAAACGAGTCGAATACGACACGAGTACAAGAACACGAAAAAGAAACGAGATTTCTTTCACATTAACAACAGATATGACTGCATTTGTATATTTATCTTGTTTTTCGTTGGTCTTGAGATATTATTGAAATATTTTTTTCTTATTTTTTGCCATAAGGAATACAAAACTATATCACCCACTTGTGATTATAACTTTAATGTTTAAACATTTAGAATTAATTCATTTCATTTATATAGAATCTGTACATTTCCTTTAGATTTTATATTAAACATTGAAATTTAATATTTTATATATTCTTACATTCTTCTTTGTTAGGTACTGCACGACGTATGACTGTAAATGCGACGATTGGGAATTCGATTCCCAGTCGAGGGAATGAGATATTTAATATTTTCATTTGCTCTGTCAACGAGGCAAATCGCGCCGTTGAGTTACGCTACTCAACAAATAAGGCTTCAAGATTTTATCGGTAAATGGAGAACGGAAGTGCCTTTGTAGGAACGGTCTTATCTTAGCACTAGGTTCCCAGGTTTCGTCTACATAACCTGCTATGTGTGGGATACCACGTAAAGGTAAAAAAAAAGAATAATATATAATTTATAATGTCGCAGGTATAAGAAAATCCGTCTGATACAACGCTTGTTGTGTGTCATAAACTTTATTGAGCACGTAAAGCACATTTAGTATGACAAATTGAACGCTCATTTGACGCTCAACTGACGAACTGTCTCCTATTCGAGTTCAAAATAAGACCTATTTATTTTTTTGAAATTTTTTTAATATATTTTTTTAGATATATAATTTTTTATGTATTTATTTATGACAATAAATTGCATTTGTTCAGTCACATCAAGACTTACAAATTTGTAAGTCTTGATGATAAAGATATGAACAATAAATTAACATATAATTTACTTTTAACTTACGCTTATTCCTACAATATGCGCTCTAGAAAGGCATCTTAATATTAAATAATATTAAAAATGTGAGAAAAAATTAACCTATGTTCATATCAAGTATCTCTATATGAAATTTTATCACAATCGGATCAGTGGTTTGGCCCTGATTACACCACAGACAGACAGAGTTACTTTTGAATATATAAAAAGAGGTATCAATTTTGTGTATTTTTAGATCATTATTATATCATAATCTAATAATAAGTTCAATTGTGCAAAGCCAGGTTTGGGTAACTAGTCTTAGTTACCCACATCTGGCTTAACCACATTCACATACCCGAAAACGACAGGAAACTTTAACATCTTGTTGATCGAACTTTCAACCGAACTGACTTAAGGTGTTTCTGGTAATTCAAGGTGTGATTTATTTAACTTTATCATGTATTTAAAATTCGGAATTTTTAAATTTTAACATAGTAATAGTATGGACGGACTATACACGGTACGCTCTATACATCGAGTGTTTCTACATGAAATGAGAACTTCACGCTGTATTTTTTACATTTTATTACATTGAGACATAGTAATTAGTGTCGTATCAGACGCTGCGTGATCTCTTACTGTAGTTTTTCTCCTCTAGTGTAGTTCTAAAGTTTTCGAGCAGTTTTGATATTTTCAATTGATGCTGTAATTTAAATTTTTATTCATACCACTAGCTATATATGTATATATGTAATATACAAAACCTTGTTTATATGTATGCAATGCAATCATGTTGTTTATATAGTGAATATTTATACGTATAAGAGGAAAATATCTCGAACGGTAGTATTAAAATAATCTTATATAACAAATTTCGCTTAAGATTAAGGTCGGCCGTGATTAGACACAGGTAAAGGATCTAGACTTAGAGTCTAAGTCTTTATCATAGTTAGTCTCGCAAAAGAGTATTACATTGCAGTCTTTGTGCAATTTACAACAGTCGTTTCAGAGGTTTTTACTTAACTATGTTAATGTAGGAGCAAATACTAAGGAAGAATAATGCATATATTTCAGGAGAGAGAGCCTAATGTTAAAACACTCTGCTCCCCACTTTCTACCGAAGTCTGGAGGAATTGCGTGTTGAGTGGCTGAACTGGAGTAACTCTTTTCCTCGACACCAGAGCGACGAAATGAAATATTAAAATATTTTATTTTCTCGATTAAAACGAATTCACAACCTATCGCTTTTACATTTACACGTTTGTGCTCTTGCATCACGACCTAGTGATCCGACCGCGGCGCGGCCCGCTTGAACTTATACTCTGAAAACATATAAAATCTTCACAATTAAACATACACATTTATAATATTTGCAGGATGTACAGACAACGCACGATCAATAACATTTTTATTATACGTATAATTGTAGAGGACACGTGGTGGGGATATATCACAAATTTAAAGTGTTTTAATTGGTGTGTTATTTATAGCATGAATTATTCTTATTTAAAAAAAAATCAAGTTATAATTTATTTTAACGTTTCGGTTTCATTAGCTACAGTGAATATATTAACTTTCCTAAAAGCGTGTCTAATTACAATTTAATTTACGAGATCAATAATTTTTGATGTTATGGGCTCTCATATACCGTATACGTTTTCATACCTTGAGAATTACATTATAACTTATTTGGACAAAATGGAAATTAATATATTTTAAACCTTGTATTATATTATTTATACAAATAGATAGCGCCCTTGGTTCCCTCTTTCTATCCTGCTTCGTGCGGGATACAGCGTGAAGCTGAAATAGATAAGATAGACTAGATAGAGATATGAAATAAAAAGATAGCCAAATGTCATAATCATCAAATATTGCTACTGATAATATGAATCAATACTCTGCAAGGTATTCGATATATATCAAATGTAAAGAGATTTACTTTGAAAGTATGTGATTTAGTCCTGTATTTATAAAACGTTCTCAAGTCTGAGATCGATCTTGATATACCGTTTTCATTCATCGACATATAATTTATGAATGACAAAGGCATCTCAAGATTGATCTCAGACTTGAGAGCGGTATGTATCAAATTACTTTCACACGGGCGTAAAGTAATTAACGAAATTACTGCACGTAGGGCTTATGGACTTTAAAGTTATAATAGCACTTTGTCATGTCAAGCTTTTAACAGGCTCTTTAATTTCACTTTGTAAAGTAAATGAACACCTTAAATCGTCTTAACGAAGGCATACATAAGATGAGAGGGCCAATCAAATATATTTTGTAACCTGTTATAACCATGTATTAATGAATGAACCATAGATTTAAGGTACATTTACTGCTACATTATTACCAATGTAAAAGCGCGGAGTTAGTTGCGCCACTCAACACAAAATACCTAAGAACGGAGAGTAACAGGCTCCCTCTGCCTACCCTCGCATATAGTACTAAATACAGCGTGAAGCTGAAAAAAGTGCTGATTTATATGTTTATTACCTAAATATAATATGTATAATTATTATAACTAATGGTAAGTTATGATTTTGGTTAAAATTATTCTAAAGAAATTCTTATATTTATCTTGTACTGATATGGAGTAGCGCCACTATGTTATTTTAAAGAACACTATGCCCCTGAATGGATCGACAGATGAACAAAATGTGAGCTATTCTAAAATTATAAAAAAAATATACGATTGACTTTTGTATATTAATAAATATAAAACCATAATAATATGTTTTCTTAATATAATATATTGGTCAAAATACTCTTTTTGGATTGTAACAAAACCGTATATGTATAAAATACATAATAAACAACCCTCGTAACACACAATATACCAGCTTTCACACTGACTGATCCAGCGTGAAACACGGCTACGGTTTTTTCACGCATTTTTATTTTAATCAATGATATACATTTGCTCGTGTCTCCCGTAGTACTAACGGAAATTGAAAACGGTATGGAGTATGACAGGGTGGACGTACAATGTACACTGACACTATCCGCCTATCAGCCGGCAAAGATATCTATCACACGTTGTTGCTACATCCGTCGACATGTATCAATATCTGAAAGCTACAAATGTCCAGTTACCTGCAGTTTTGATGGCATCAGTGTATTTTTTTAAAAATGCCGTCAATGTAATTACCAAAGCACAAAACCGTTTTTCATTATACAAAAGCTATTTCTTTGTTTTGCTTAAACTTTTTATCGAGCAAATTGGTTCGTATCTTTACGAGAAGAAGAAGAAGAAGGCTTATGACGTTGATATAACTCAGTTATGCTGTATTTAGATGCTGGTTGGTGATAATCTCTTTAATAATATTATGTTTAAAGTTTATTGTCCGTTTAGCACACTACTCAATATCTCAGACGAAATATTAATTGCGTACAAAGAGAAAAAACTACTTTACAGCCCATGGATTCACTGTATGAGTTACATAGATGCACAATATACACTGTACATCTATCCTACCTTCGCATCCACTTTCGGAGCTCCTTTCACAACGTAACCTAATTTAAAATTATTTAAGTATATATTGATAATGTATAAATACTCTTCAAGTAACTTAATGTTTACGTAAATCATTAATAAAAAAAGAAAATAGCTTTGAAATGAGAAATATCTTAAATGGGTGAGGGGGGTGTTATCACTGACTTCATAAATATAATTAAAAAAAAAGGAATTATTTGTTATTGTTCTGAATATTGAATTTCTAAATTTTAATTAGAATTACCGAGTAATCTCAAAGTCAATTTGGTTTTATGTGCTGTGGTGTTTGATGAAACTTCGAATTCAAACGTTTGAGTAATTAATTAAGTCGCCGCCTCTTTGAAGTCACAATA
>JBAIZZ010000157.1:979758-1030066 GCA_037355905.1 Heliconius aoede
TACATTTGTTAAAAGAAAACCTACATTAAATTTACAACATTAAATTAAACTTCTATATCTTTCACCCTGAAGTAAGGCTACATCTTAAATAATGAAAATGCAAATGTCTTTTACCATGTCTTAAGGAGTTACTAGGTACGTCTAATTAAATAAGACATTAAGATTCAAATCCTCGTCTAATAACTGCATTATCTACTTAATATTCATGAGCAAGTAACTTCCTTCAAGTGAAATTAGTGATGAATTCAACGATTTATCTACTGCATCGAGTCGTCTCATGAATATGTACACACATGACACGATCTAAGATAAGCCCTGAGATATGTTATACTTGATAGAAATTAAGAAATTCATTTGACCTTGTATTTGTATGTTTTATATATAATAAAATTGATTAAAATTCTTAAATACATTCAGATGCCCAGAACTAGTTACTTTGAGTGATGAGCCTTGGGTGGCTGTACTCATGTATTTGTAAAAAAAATATAACCGTATAGTATTTAAAAATAGTCATAAGCAAATTAATTTTAAAATAAAACAATTTATATGAAAATTTATTAGATAGCGTATAAATGTATCCATTAAAGGTTTAATGGATGAGCAGAAAAAACGATACTTTCAGTGTCATAATATGTACAAATATTTTTTTAGTCTTATTGACTATTAAATATTTCATTTATACGCTGTCTAATAAAAATGTTCTCTCTGTAATTTTGTTTTATTTTTAAATAGGTATTTTTTAAATATTATTGCATATATATATTTCATACTTGGTATATATATTATTTTATAAACTTTTTTATTATGAACAAAACAAACTAAACAAAAACAGCATGAGATAATTCAAACATTTGATACTCTCAAGATATTTGAATTTCAACATAATATAAAGATAAAAATATAAAATCTATCGGAAAGCGAATCGATAATGCTTAATCGTCCAAACAAAACGTAATTGACATTAACGCCGACCTTTAGAGTGCCATCGGTTAAATAAGCTTCGATATCAAAAACGGCTTCGAGTTTTCACAATCCATTTGCCACGACAACTTGAGGCTTTCTGTTGGAGATCTTTGGGGTTCTTATTTCAAGTTCCGTTAGGACTATATATACTTGATAATCTAAGTTGTGCCTCTAAGGCCCCGTTTCCGTCCTTCTATGAAATATTTCGAGATAAGAGACGTTTTGGCGCCATTCATGTTTATAGCGGGCCAAATGGCCCTAGAAAACAGCGCACTTATTAAATACAAGTACCAACACTTGCACGATATATTCAAAAGGGCGAGACATCGAAACGCCATTCATATTCACATGAACGCATACGTTTCAACTTTCTGTAATGTGAGAACTTAAGCAATAAAAACTTTGCTTCGAAACTATTTAAGCTTTATTTATTGTTGAAAATACAAGACAATTCAATTAGGAATTGAATTCTTAACATTTGTTCAAATTTTTGAAATTAAAAATTGCAATGCCGCTAATTTTTAATTTCCTATAGACGTAGACTATGTTAAGTTTTCTATAACATCTAAAGTATCGATAATAACCAGAATTGTGCAGTTCATCAGTCGTTGGCATGAAATATAAAAGTAACTTCGTACATACATTTTTAATGTTACAAAAGCCATGGCCGTTAAAAACGTTCAATAACTTCAAAAGGGGATTTTTCATTTTCTCTTTACACTTTTTGCGGTCAGCTACGTAGGTGGCGTAAGGGAAAAAATCTAGACATTCCTTTGTGCTAGTGTAAACTGATACATACGGAAAAAGTCCAGAACAAAAACGAGTAAAATAGCTTTGGTTTAGTTCGTTGTAGGGGGTAGTTGCTTAAAAGTTTTTTGTATTATCAAGCTGGTAATATTCATTTTTTGTTTTATTGCTCGAAAGCCCCCGAGATTTACGATCTGCCACTTCGCATTAATTTCGCATTTATTACGGATCCCTGTCGTGACGTTTTTTGGCGCGAATTAAGTGAGATTTCCTGATAAATTTTGATTTGTTTGGACGCCAAGCTTACAATTTAAAAATGTTAATAGCTGTGAATGACATTTTCGTTTATTATTATAATTAATGTTTCAATATATTAAATTATAATACGAGCAATCTTTATGAATGTACATTAATTTAAAAAAAAACTATATAAATAAAAATCCTTTTTGTCCATGCTACCATTTTTAGTTCGAAAATTTCAAAACGACTTTACCAAGCATAGACGCAAATACATTTATTTTTTTTGTCATACATATATATCTTTCAGTAGAAGTAAATAAAATATACTATTATATTTGTTATAGTAGTATACAATAATTAATAATATTTTAAACTAATAATTTTTCAAACTGTTGTTCAATATAAAATTAATTAATATTTATTACTATTTCTGGCTGGCTTTTTCTTTTTTTTTCTTTCCTCAAAATTTTATCTTAACTTTAAATTAAATTTTAACTGTAACATTTCTAACATATAACATTTATGTAAACGTGTACTACTACTATCTCAATTTGTGCTATTTCAAGTGAATAAATCATTAAGCATTGTTAAAGACAGGAATCATGTAAATTTGGATTCGGACTAAGTAAACCGCACTGCGTATAATAATGAAGATTAATTGTTGATGACACACGATGTGCACACTTCATTTTACGAATGGCACGGGTAATGAAGCTTTAAAGCAGCAGCTTTGGAACTACATAGTAGGAAAAATAATTAAATCAAATCAACTTCACGCTGTAACCCACATGTAGCAGGTTAGGCAGAGGGAAAATTGTGTTAAGACATTCCGTTCCCCACTTTCTCCCATATTCTGGAGGCATTGCGTGTTGAGTGGCAGAACTCAATGCTTTGCTTCGATGCCAGAGCGAAAAAATGGATATAAAAACTTGTGAAATATTCTTTCCACGGAGTATAAGTTAATATAAAGCACCACCCAAGTGTAGCCACGGTCTGTGCTGAGATAGGTCTACAATATCAATATCAATGAACGTTGTCTGATTATAGTAGACTGGTGAAAAGTGCAAACACTTATGTAAATATGTTAAAATACTATTTAAATATAGTGAATTCTCGTAATTAGAATTACGATTTTTTACCATTTCATGATTTGAATATATCTTTTTTACGCGTTTTCAGTAAGCTGCATCTATAAAACTTAGGGATTATTCCATACCAATACTAGTAGTAAAATGAAAAAAATTATGTATTATATATATATAATACATAATTTTATATATATATATATATAAATATATATACTGATATAGTACGTAGATATATTTTACTATTTTACCACTAACATAATTGAAATTAAAAGTTTCCCTGAGCATCTCTCATTAAGTTTCTCATTAAGTTTTATATTTCAGTATTGTAACAATTATACATTCATTCACGAAATTCATTTCGAAATGTAATAATTTAGAAAACTCTGTCTTTTTATAGCGTTGAGAAAAATACGTAATTATTTCTCAGATAGAAATGTTAACATTTTTAAAGCGTTAGACGTTTGAAGATAGTTGAGCTAGTTTCTGAAATCTTCCTTACTTGTGTTGTATGCAATTTATTTAAATATTATAGAATTGAATATTACGCGGTGTTATTAAGTAGCGGAATTCAACGCCGCACTTTACCTCGTTACCAGGGCGAGGAAATGAAAATATTTCATTCCTCCGAGTGGAAATCGAGCCCAAAACCATTGCGCTTGTAGACGCACGCTTATCTTTATGCGCTACGACGACCTCAATATTTGTTCATTTCATTTTAAAAACTCTTTCTTGTTAAAAGATAACAAAATGAGACGAGAGGATAGCTTTATACTACAGCATCACAGATATATAATTGCTTGGTGGATGTCGTTTCAACAACGTGCAGGATTCATCTCAGGATTAGTGGGGGCATCAGCAGTTGCCTTAGTAATTATCCACATCTGCCTACAATCAGGTTTGAGCCAGACGAGTTCGCCCATAAAGCGAGTCCATTTGGAAGGGTGGAACAAATTGCTGAACTTTCAATTAAAGAGTTGCTACTTGAACCGCCTCCAGCTCTCGGAAATTATATTTTATTCTCATAAGAAAATTTTTTGTTGACCTACCTTTTCATTCACTTAGCATTAGTTTAATGTTTTTTTTTTAGGTATACAGTTTTTTTTATATTAATACTAATTTTGTATAAAAATGTTTTATTACTATATATGTATCAATTTCACTGCTACCTTTTACAGTTGGTTTCTTTGCGAGTATTTGTATTCTTATGCTAATATCTGGAAAGGAAATTGCATATTATATATCTAGACTTCATAATAATGAAGAATATTTAAATAACGCGATGAAATTCTCTTATACTTCTCATTTTCTTGGTAATAAAATTAAAACTCCGTTAAAACAAGAACTTTCCAGAGGCAAGTCGTGTCGCAGAGGCAAATAGTGCGACTGTAAAATCTACTGGTTGCGGGTTCAATTCACAATCGAGGAAATGAAATATTTCTATCAATTTATACCAAAATCAATCAATTCATCACCAAAAGCCTGACGTTGAGCTCTGCCACTCAACACGCAATGCATCGAAAAATCGGTGGAAAGAGGGGAACGGAGTATCTTAACAATAGTTTCCCTCTGCCCACCCTGCTTTGTGCGGGTTACAAAGTGAAGCTAATTTATTTGATTTATTTTAAAAGTATTGTTTTTTAAATTATGATGTTATTTTTAAATGCTCCCAATCCCAAAAGAAGAGTAGTAAGTAATACGAAGTAATACAAAAATAATTACAACACATATGAACGTGTGTACACGCGTAGGTATCATAGAGAATGTCCAGAAAGTTATCGCAACATTGCTACGTAAGTCGGCAGTTGCATTGCAGGCGACTGAATACGAGAATGTAAATAGAGGCAAACATTCTAGTCGCAGCCATGTAAGAAATGTGAGCCTGTTTGTTTGTCCACACCACGCTATAAGTGCTGTAGTCACCTAGATAGCTGTATGTCCCTACTTCAACTGTGGACGGTTATATGTTAAGACTCATTACTTAGATAATAATAATAATATATGCGGTTTTTATAATTTTATAAAGAGAATAGTACATACCGCACATAGCAGTATGCAGAGGGAACTGAATGTTAAGACACTCCGTTCCCCACTTTTCAGCGAAATTTTCGTGACATTAAAAAAAAACACGGACTAATTAATCACCATTATCTTTTTTCCCATGTATTTTATAATATATTACAATAATAATAAAACAAAGACATTTTCAGTGTACATAAATCCTTTCTTTCGTTCAGTATAAAATTTTCATATGTGTTTTTGTTTCCAGGAGGGGTTGTGAGGAGGGGGAGGTACAGGCGCGAACAGCTCGATGCGCGCCCGGCGCCGCACAGGAGCATGCTCGTACACCTGTTGGTACTTAGCACTGCGCTCGCGGCGGCTACCAGCGGCAAACACGGTAAATGCTTACTGTCTGTACGTTTTTTTTTTAGTCTTGATGCTTTTTATTATTGCATTGTTTGGGTTAAATAATTTTAATTTTTTCACTAAAAATTTCGTTTTTAAATATTGTATTAATACAAATAACGATTGATACTTTTTATTTATTTTCATTATTTTCATGATCATTAACGTTTGTATTTAAATTGCTTAATGAATCAAAACGAATTGCATAACCATTGAATGAATTGAAGCTAAGTTAATCATAAATATCTATTGAAATTGCTTTATTTCATTTATTTTTAATAATTTATTTAACTAAATTTTAACAAAATAATTTTTTAACTTTATATTAACAAATTAAAGTATATTTTACATACATTAATGTACATTTTACGTTTCTCTTTATATATTGAATAGAATTAAGCAACCATAGTAGTAATTGCTTTGAGTCTCTATAATTGGAATAAACAAACAGTTATTATATTGTGTAAATAGCGTGCACAGATTACATTTGCTCGAGCGGTTATTTGCTTGACTATATTACTAGTAACGCCATAATCCCATTTTATTTAAAGTGTAAGTATATATTTTTATAAATACAAATAGGGGGGCGGGGGGAACTACTATACTAAATTTAAATTATTTTCATACCTCCACTGTAGCAAGGCGAAATCCGGCGTTGAACCCTGCCACAAAAACACGATTCTCGGAATCTTACGGGAAAAACTGAGTGTTTTGACACTCAACTTTTTACCTTTACCTATACAATTAAGCAAAAAAGCAATAAAAGCATGCTTTACAAATATAAACGCAACACATATATACGTACTGGTAGAGAAAGTTTACAAATTGGAAATGTGTGTTGATTAATGTGGACGAGTAGTATCTGTGACTTTGTGAGGTCGATAATCATTATTACGTATTTAACGATTGTATCGTCATGTATAAAGCATACACTGATTCACCTGTTATATTGTACGCTTATACTCAGTACCTAATTATTGTAGTAATAAGCATAATATAATGCTAAGATTTAGAAGTAAGTGGATTGAATCTTGCATATTGAATGTAGAGAAATTAACCATTTATCGTAGACCGCTCTTTGAAATTTTAAAGTCTTAGAGATCAATGGATCAACAAATTTTAGTAAAATATGCACACTTATAGAGTCGATGTACATTCCCAGATTCAGTTATTCAGTCATTCAGTTTAAAATTTTGCTTTTAATGTCCACTATTTTTTTTTTAAACTTATCACAATTACAAACATTACTCTGTAATTTTTTCAACTTATAAAGCACAATTGAAGTTGTCAATCAATTTTAATAACAAATACTTGTACTATTTATCGGAACTCTTTTCAACTCAAAGATATGAAATATTATAATACTAAGCACTTGAGATTTATCAAAGTTATGCGATTCTTACTAAATATGTATTATGATATAATTATACATGAATTTGGTTAATAAATAAGTAACATATGTACTTAAATATTACATAATTTCTATTTCCATCTCTCTAGACGAGTGGGAAGTGTAATTGTTTTTTATAGAACTATTATGGCACTAACTTTCACTGGGACAAAAATTACAATTTTTAACATCTGAATAACAGTATTCTATAAAAATTAACTTATTTTGACCTCTACAATTTTTCTATCTCTAAATTTTGTAGTTTTGACTCACAGTTTACAAGATCCGCAGATAAACTTAATTTTACTTTAATTAAATTGCTCTTCTCCAGACTGGTTTAGATCCCACGGGACATTAATAAGCTAAAATCATATTTAATATTCCGTGCTGTAGAAATGCTTAGATCAGCAAAACTTTCCGCTTCAAGCGTAGCATTTAAGCATTTGTTACTCGCCTATAATAAAGTTAGCTACTGAAATATCTTCAGCGCGCGGCCCCTGTTGTTTGCAAATAATAATATTAGTCTCGGTAACTTAAAAAAATTTCGCGTTAAATTTGCATAAACCTCGCCGAGCCCTGCACACTTATTTTACTTATCTTTTTCTTTGCTTCACTTCTCAGGCATTTTACATAGACAGGATTTTCTCATTGCATAAAAGTCTTCCTTTCTTGGTTCGTAAATTAATTTTAAAGGTTTCTCAAGCTTATTTTAAAGACGAGGTTGTTATTTCACTTCACTAATGTAGATGATGGTTAGGTAGATGTATAATAAAAAAGTAAAGAGTTCGTGAAAGACCTTGTTAAAAGATACTTTGGAAATATTCATTCGTCAACCCTATAAAAAGAGAATATCTTGGTAAAGCTTCATGTTATTTTGGACTGAGCCGGGCGGATCAAAAACGTCAAGATATTCACTTCCAAATAAGATACGTACGTTATCTGTTTTTTGTTTATTTTTATTCATTGTGAATAATTTTACAAATACAACATTATCTTTGTCATTTTAAACGCAACTTTTGCTTTCGTCTGAGTTAATAGTAAATATTTCCGTCATCGTCAAGGATAGCATTATTTCTTACTGCTGGGTCACATACATTTTTCCATCCTTGCACAGTAATAGTGCCAACTTTGTCTTTAAAAGATTGAATATAAAAAAAATATATTAATAATAAAAGATTTGACGTTTCTATCAATACAAGAACATTAATCCTGTTATCGAAAAGCAGTATAAACCGTCAAGCAAATGACTTTACATCACACTTTAATTAAATGAACACTCACCCGAATGTAAAGCTGAGCTTAGACCTAGCGGACCGGATATGTACATGTCGAACACATCAATATTATTCAATAAAAACACAAAATTTTAAGTTGAAGTGAGAAAAACTTGGCTAACCTTAAGAGTAACAGTATCTCTTGTGTCAAAGTTACTTAATGTTTTCCAATTGCAATATTAAACGTATAGGCGCTTCAGTAGAAATACGTTTATATGTTTCTATTATTTTATAGAAAACTCATATTCATGATGAATATTAATACCGAGCTTAGACTTAATTTACTTAAATACTTAATTACTTACTATACACTCTTTTTATACAATAGAACAATGGATAACAGAAGGATATTAATGTCTTAATAATCGGAGTGCCTTACTGCTGGTTTACCATGTTCCCTCTGCCTATCCTATGATGTACAGCAGTTGCAACAGTTGATTTTTGTTTATTATTTTATATGTATACGTACAACTAGAAATATTACTACATTTTATATAACCCTTAAAAGCAACAAAGTAACAAAGATTAAATTTAGACTGTGTTTAGAGAAATCCGCCAAAAAAAATAGCAACACTTGTTTTGTCAACTTACAACTGAATCTCTGGAGGTTTATGTCTTTTCGGATCCCGAGGTCTAATGGATAAAGCGCGTGGAAACTCCTTTCCTTCATAAATATTTATATTAAGAAATAACTTGCGGAGCTCGAGTATATTACATACAAAATGGTAGCAGGTGATAACTACGAGACGTACACACTTATTTCTTCTTAATATTTATATAAACAAAGTACCTACGCATTCGTTAATCTCCTTAGCTGTCAACAACAAAGCAACATTATTGGAAAAAGTTTTTGTTAAATTGCGTACAAGATTTGCAGTGGCAGTAATATATTTATGGTCTATTATTTGTGAATAGGTAGTAGTATTATTATTGTATGTAAATATCGATTTTATATAAATACGTCTACAGTATGAGGCCATTGGTAACGCAGGGACTCAAAAGTACAACAGTATACGGTGACAGGACGGGTGGACTCGATACCCACTCGAGGAATTGAAATATGAATTATTTTCATTTCCTTGTTCAGGTAAAAAGGCAAAACGGCGCTTTGAGTTCCGCCACTTAATACACAATGCATCCAAAATTCGGAGTGAAATGTGAAACGAAGTCATCGTATGTATATAGCTAAAATAATTCTCCGATGAGATCTGTCAGAGATAGCTAAAAATACTTCCAAATCTTAATAAATATAGCGGTAACAAGCAATATTGCATTAATTCAAGTCTCGACTCGGCAGTTAATTCGCAGAAATAAAATACACCAAAAGACAGCCCGTATAATGTATGCTTGTATTTGTAGTGGGCAGTTCTTTGTACGATGCAAAGTAGTCCGAGCGATCAGTATTGACAGAGATACAAAATCTACTGAATTGAAGAACTAAAAACGGCTTTGATGCACACCTGTATTTTCTTCAGACTAAAGCCGACATTGTAAGCTTCTGTCCCATATCCCACGTTTTTACGTTTCGTATTCCCACGGGAACGGGTGTGTTCCCGTTTCCCACCGAATTTTGGAGGCATTGCGTGGTGGAACCCAACGCCGCAGTTTGCCTCGTTACCAGAGAGAAGAAATCAAATATTTATTATTTTCGAATGGAAATCGAATCCATAAATTGTCGCGCTTACTGTCGCACACTTTAGCTCCTGCGCCACAACTGGCCTTAATTCTTAACTAATTTTTAATGCCTAGTAAAGGCTTGCATCCAACTCCGTTTATATAAACGATGACAGTGTTAAGTATTCAACGAATAGGAAACACTGATTATTTAAAGGACGCTGATAATATTCACATTCTCCCATTCGAATGATAGATAGACTATATAACTATAGACCAAATCGATGCGCTCGTGAAAAGTTACATCCAATTAGCAAAAATCGATGACGCGCAAACTCGATTCAACTAGTGAATTTGATCGTTGTCACTATGAAATGTTGCAAATTATTGACAGCTGTACTATTTACATTACAATATAATATAATAGAAAATTATTTTCAAACGTTATGTCCCAAATTAGGACACGGTCAATGGAACTAATAAAGGTCCATTCAAATCTATAAAACCTACGCATCTTAAGTTTTGGAAGTATAAAAATTCAATTTCCAAATTGAATAAACTGATCATTGCAACGCAGGAGCACAAGCATGCGACTGTAAACGCGACTATTGTGGGTTCGATAATATTTTAATCTGCACGCTCTGGTAACGAGGCAAAGCGTGGCGTTCCGCCACTCAACACCCAACGCCCCGAATTTTTGTTATAAAAAATATTTATTTAAGTTTATATTGTCATTTCTTCTCTCTGGTATGCAGACGCAGCATGAAGCACCGCCTCTCATTACGCAATGCTTACAGAATTCGACGGTAAGTGGCGGTTGGAGTGTCTTAACTCTAGATTCCCTCTGCCTATCCTGCTGTATGCAGGATACAGCGTGTAGCTGATAAATTCTAACTTATTTTAAGACCCTTTATATAGTTTTGTTAAAAATGTATAACCATTTTCTACCAAAAAAGAGTTGTATTTTCAAAATTGGTTTATAAACTATTTCAATGTTTAAAAATATTATTTCTATAACTGCAACGTTTATTTTAAATAAAAACCAAAGCTAAACAACATTGCGGAAAATTTTGTTTGTTTTTTTTTTAATTTCTGGTACATCACATGTAAAAATGAAACTTTCTATAGTAACTGTCTACATCCAATTAATGTTGAACGACTGCGCAAAAGCCACTTCTATAAAAGCAAAAATAGAAAGCTTAACTGTAGGAGGGTGAAGGATGAGATATCGAAGTATCCACCATCGTAATAACCTTATGTAGTTTTATCTATGAATAGATTGTGTTTTCCGATCACATAAATATATAATATATATTAAGAATACGGTGTGTGAAGATAACTTCAAAATTATCTTCAAATTTCTTTTAACGTTTTTAATACCTTTTGTGAGAATATATGAACTATCAGATTACATATTTAATGTGTTAAATTAAAATTGTACGCCGGTTATGGTTTCGATTTCCGCTAAGGAAAATTAATTATTATTTAGTCATATATCAATTTCTTCTTAAAGTAGTAAACAGAAAGTTTTAACACTATGTTCCTTTCGCCTACCCTACAGCGTGACACTAAAAATATACATAATACAAGTAATAAATAAGCTACAATAACCATTATTAATCAACAATACGTGTTATTTAATCTTAGCGAATATAAAATTGTCGATCAGATCTGTCAAGTTGAACAATTACGGTTCGAACGATATCATCTACCCTTTTGTGGGCGACGAGAGTTTTATTGCTGACAATGGCCAATCGATGTTTTATCCGCATAATTTCGTTTGATGGAATTTTTTTAACAAGATGTGTGACCTGTACAATATAATAGATAATTATTTAATAATATATTCCAGGTGTAAATTGAAATGCTAAAATATTGTTTGTGATATCTAATATATTTTTATTTAAATATTTTTATCATTATCTGCTCACGCTTCTTCGCATAAATCTATTGTTAAAACACTTCGTTCTCCCCTTAATATCTTAAGTCGAGTTAAGAGATTAAGAGATATGACACGATAGTATAATATGTAATATACTGTGTTTACATACATATATCATCTATAACATTTCAGGCTACCTTTAGTTATTCCGTTTAAAAAGCAAACCCAACTTTAAAACATTACACACAGCAGGCGGGTTGGCAGATGGAACCTCGTATTGAGACACTCCGTTCCCCACTTTCCTCCGAATTCAGGAGGCATTGAGTGGCGGAATTCAACGGCGCGCTTTACCTCAACACCAGAGCGTAGAAATGAAAATACAAATTTAAATAAATATTTCCTTTCCTAGAGAGACGTACTTTATAATATAATTTTCATAATAAATTAAGGTAATAACAAAAGTAATTTAGAGTATGTCAATAGTTACTCTATAATCTACCTGTGGTTTTTAAATCAAACAGCAATACATAGTTGGTATGTGCGGCGCTGTTTGCACAAACGTGTTTACATAGTAGTGATTGTAATAATATTTGTAATTTGATAAATTAAAATACCTCTGGGTGTAATTTAATAGCAATTGCCATTTCGTCATTATAAAATGTGAATGAACTTTATTTCAATGTATTTATTATAGGTCATAGTATTATTTAGTTTAAAGATGTAACTTATATCTGTAACTTTATTTAAATGAATTATTATAAAGCACACACAAATACACAAACTTTGTATAAAACGAATAAATGATTTACGCACATAAACCTATAAATTTTATGTTATCGGTTTTAATCAAGCTTTAATCAAGAAATGTAATCACAAAACCCGAGTACAGCTAATCAATTAAGCTTCTCCATTAAAAACAAATACTTCTAGCTTAATCTAAAGTGAAACGATTTTAACTGAACTTATATAAGGAAACCGTTTGCGAAAAAAGAATCGTCAGCAAATAAAGCGATAGCAGATGGTTTAATAATCTTTACGAGGTACAAACCTCTCGTTATGTAAATCTAATCTTTGCAAATTTAAATTGTATTCATAAGCCAATTTGTTGAACATAAAAACGTGAAGATAGATTTTCATAGTAGATAATTTCTTTAAAGAAGTGTTATGATTTTTTATATTATTAGTACACATATTATAAACTTTTACATTTCATCCTATTGTAAATGTGTCACCCAATCCATAGTTCTTTCTACCGATTTGTATTATATACAAAAGTGTTAGTTGTACACTATCAATAATGAGAGTGAAATAGCTCTTTAATAAGTCTCTAAATATTTCTAAATTATTATTTATTACTAATTATTCTAAAAACAATTAAAATCATATTTTTTAATTTCTAGTCAAATTATTTTATATTTTTAACCGATAATAATAAAATCTGAATTTCAACTTTACGCCTTTTCCCTCAAAGCAGAGTAGCCAGGAAAAGCCTAATATTATATTAACACGCCACTGCCACCTCCGGCTCAACTTTCGAGACATTGCCGGCCGCAAAGATCTCAACGCCGCAATTTGACTACCAGAGCGGCCATACCGGGGCAAAGAAAACTTAATATTATAAAGTGACTATAAAATTACGAATAATAAAAAAACTTAAAATCTAGCCCATTAATAAACTAAACAAACATAAACACAATAAGAAAGACAGTAACGCAATCTCAAAAACAAAGACGGTATAACGCTTGAATAATAAAACCCATGTACAATGCGAACGGAAGTGCTTTTCAAGTGACAGTAATAAAAACGAACAAAACGGGGGTAGTTAAACGGTACAATGAAGGAACTAGACACGATGTCAAGCACAGAAAATTATGTTCATTCACCCAGTAGGGGATTACCCGAAATGGGGTCATCTTTACTGACAAAGTAGTTCAATGGTAACTTAAGTTTCACTTAAAACTTGTTTTTTTTTTTTGAGCTTTACGCTTTGTCCCAACCATTACAGGGTAGGCAAAGGGAACCTGGGAACTTTGTGTTTGGTTAAAAAAAACATAGTTTTGCGTAACTATCTTGACGCGCGTGGCAGAGTTGTGCGATTGTAAACGCTACAGTTGTGGATTTGATTCAAACTCGAGGAAATATTTTAAATTTCGCACTGTGCTAATGAGGCAAAGCGCGGCGTTACTAATTCATGTCTCATTCTCAAAACTCATTCTAGAAAATAAATTACAACTGCTGTGAAGTTTTCAGGATTTTTTTGTTTTAAATGTAACATTTCATAATAACATGATAAATATGAAATTACAAGGCAAAATTCGAATGGTCATTTTAAAAAGTTTCTAATAACGAAGACAGAAATATAAAGGAGCTCCATAATGTCCTCTGATACTAATTAAAACTTTGAAAAGAGCGAGAAAAGGGTTAAAAAAATATGGCATTCGGTGGATAGTAATGATGGCACGCTTTAGATTAATTTTTACAGTTTTACATTTAGGAATTTGAATATTGATTTGATTAGAATGCAAGTATAATTTTAATCTTAAGGCGGAACTCAACGAAGCGGTTTGTCTCGACATCATAGAGTCAATAAATATTTTATATCCTCGTGTGGGGATCATTTCGACGTATTTGTATTTTATATTTATTTGTATGAAGTATTACAATAAGAGTATCAATACTCAAATAATTAAATATAAAGCATCAATTAGTGTGATAGTCGCGTCCAATAAAATATGAATAAATGATAAAAATGGTAATATAAGTGAAATCCATATAAAAATCATTCGACATCGGACCGTAATCCAGTTAAATGTAATTGAGGAAAGTCAATAGGATCTCAAAGTTTATATTGGTTCACATTCAGACGGACAACGAGATGAACGAGATGAACGTTGACCCCCCTCCCCCCACGTTTTGCTGTTCCAAGGCAATCTTTTGACATCCGGTCGAAGCACCATCCAGGCAATTAAGTACGGGAAGCCCACTAATGGTGTATACAGACATAAATGTAACTTTCAAATCTGAAGCGAAACCCATAGCTGCTTCATTACTTTTAATGAGTCATTATGATAAATTAATTATTAACTTTAATGGCTAAGAAGTATATGAGAAGGACAGGACAGGAAGGTAGTATTATTATTGTTGTTTTTTTTTTGTTTTTTATTAATTGTTACTATAGTCCGATCTTAACTTATTTAATAAGTAATTTATTTAAACTTCTTTTTTTAGTTTTTTTTTTCGTTTATCTCCACCGGGCCGTGCACAGCCTGTGGCGGATCCTAGTATATGTTAAATATATATTCGATCATTTGGTTATTCTATACCAAAAGCGGCAATCCGCGGTCCCATAATCGGTCTTTCATCTAATTTTCAATGTAGCCTATTATGTGATATACATACATTTAAAGTAATAATAAAAATTGAAAATCAATATATTATGTATTGTAGTTTAATTAAAAAATATTTTATATATTTATATAACAAACATCTAAAATATACTAAATTTCCATATATATTATACTTAAAGGTATAAAGGGATTAAACAAAAACAGCAGTGAAAAGCACGATTTATTAAGGGTAAACATTGGCGTACACATCTGTCTCCCTATTTATCTAACATTTTCTACTGTTTCATGGCCGAATTACAGGATTTCCACGAAGGAGAATCCCTCATCAATGCTTTTTAATTTGAATAAACTTTACATTTTCCTGTTTTAAAACGTAAAAAGTTTTAAGCTTCTAATTGCGTCTCAATAAAAATACGAGAGAAATAATAAAAAGGTTTTTCGATACGAGTTTATTTTATGTTGCTTGATGCGTATTTTGTGAGGTTTAATACATTCATTTCTCTTTGTAATGTTCCTTTGCAATAAACTGGTTAAAAGGGAAGCGACAACTATTAAATAGTAAGCTATATTTTGGATATTGCAAGATATCTAATGGAATGAAAGTATATAACAATTATATATCAGAGGTATACGTCTGTATGTATATCTCTAAGTATTAGTAAGTGTTGAGTGGCGGGACTCAACGCCGCGCTGTGCTTTTTTACCAGAGCGACGAAATGAAAATATTAATAAATAATAATTCATTCCCTCCACTAGAAATCGAACCCATATATTTATAATCACGCGCTTGTGCCAATGCGCCACGTCTCTCCTAACATAATAGCTACTACATTACCACCAGATTATTACGGTTATTACAACCAGGACATAGCACACGTGCAAATACATATTTGCCAGAGAGCTGCTTCTAAATTTATATTTATAAACAGAAAAATTATAAATATATTAGTTGTATGGCTATTCAATAATATATATTAATTTTTTCAAATAATACTTGACGTTATAAGAATTTTTTTTTTATAAAATAATATATATAAAATAATAAAATGTAGCATTAATTAGTGGTAAAGTTTAAATATATCAAATAAACAATTTTCAATACGAAAAATACAAAAACTAATTTTAATAGAAAAAATTTCGCTTGCTTTTAATTAAATAACAATGTTTTCATTTCTCAGCGTCGCAGAATCTTAGCGTGTAATTTCCATTAAGCTGTATTTGAATAATTTTTCATGGAAAATAATGGTTGGCTTCATTTTTGCTCCATTAACTCTAGCTGTGATTTTACCGTATTTCTTAATGAAATATGATTTTATACATCTAACTATACACATTTTAAAAAGGAAAATAAATTTCTCGCGTTAACATTATGAACTGATTCATTTTTAGAAGAACTTATTCCAAAAGTGTCAATGAAACTATTAAGTATTTCATAGGTGAGAGGTTGTGGGCTTGATAACCACTCAAGGAAATAAAAACCGGGGAATAGAGTCTCCTAAAATCAGATTCAGACTGCCTATAACGCTATATGCGGAATTCAACGTGAAGCTGAAAATAAAAATACATAATACAGCATTACATTTTTTACAATGAATTCAAATTTTACTGACTTTTATAGACGACATTAGGAACATTATCCTCTAAGGATGAAACTGAGCTTACAAGAAAAACAGTTGTTTTAATACACAACTTAACGTAAATTTTATTACGAAGTAGAGTGCAATACTTCGTCACGCGATCTCTAATGATATAATAAAGTTAGCAGAAAGAAAACTTTGAATCGCGCCGGGCTCTTTTGCGTGTTATTAGCGTGACCAGCGATGTAGAGCTGTCTCGCTCTCGGTTACTTCAGAAATGTAAATTATATATTTTTTTTATTTTTATTAATTAAGAAAATATAAAGAATAAATAAAAATTCATGTCATAAAAATCAAAAATCAAACATCAAAAAATGTTATTTATTCAATAAGGCCATTACAGACATTTTCGAATCTAGTTACATACATTAAAAATATTCAATAGTGTCAGTACTACAGAGAGGACTCTTATATTTCTATATAACCTGTTCCATTTATAGTCACATACCTGGGTCCCTACGCGAAGGTTGGCGTCAAACGCACAACATATAAAAGCACCCCTTATATAATTAAAATTATATTATTTAGATTTTTAATAAATCTAACATGGATAACATGATATAAGCCGTGATAATAAGAATATATCTTGACATAAGAAAAGCCGAGGTCTAGTGTAACTGGTCGTATCGCAAAATCTGTTTGGGCTTAAGTCGTCACGCGCAACCGCTGATGAGCCGTAGACGTGATATGACCCACTCGTACGTGACCCGCGCTTTATTTCAAATTTTACCACTAAGCTTTAATGTTGGAGTAAAAACACTCGTATTCTTAATGCTTCTTATCCGACGTCTTGATGCCGCATTTCTACCAAACGCCACCTTTGTATAAAACAATTTTTTTTCATATGAAATGGTTTTACTTATTTCCATTTTACTGTATTATTACAAAAAATGTGAAACACTGTAATAGTTTGCTCTTCGCTCGGCGGCCGGTCTACATTTTTAATATAGGCTAGGGATTTTCGGGATTAATCTCTGAATGGGGACAGGGAAAAGTGTCTTTAATTATCCTCGGGGTGATATTAATAGGTTAAATTAATCTTCTTGTAAAAAAATTCTACTTTAGTAGATTTTTTATTTCGAAATGTAGTTATTCTGTTCATTCTTATATTTATTATTTCAATACATATTTGAAATGTTTATGATATTTTTCTTTATATTGATATTTTATATTTAAGGTGCCGTATTCAAAGGGTAAAATAGTAATTTATTACTAAGACACCGCTGTCTTCGCATCTGTATTTCTGTTTGCTCGTCTGTCACCAGGCTGTATCTCATGAACCACAGCTCATGATTAGAGATAGATATATAGTTGAAATTTTCACAGATATTTTTTTGCTGTTGCCGATATAACAACAAATATTTTAAAAAAGAATACAACATATATTTAAGGGGGTTTGTCTGTCTGTCTAGTTAGTCCCTTTATCTCAGTAACGCTTGGAGATATCGAATTGAAATTCAAACCCTATATTCAGTTACGACCCTATAATTTCATGAAAAATTATATATATATACATATTTACTTACAAAAAAGATATGGCCGTTCATATCACAAAAAACGCGTATTTTGACACAAGAAAAGGAATTAAAATTCATAAGTTACTATCGGCATCTGTAGGTAGTACTAGTTCAATAAAAAATCTGAAAACTATATTTATGGTTAAATCCAAAAAATAAGAGCTTTAAAAGCAGGGCAAAATTTGGTATTAAAGCCGCTAGTTCGAGTGAGGTATCAGATGAAAGGGCGAAGCTTGAGTTTCCGAAAAACATCGACATTTCCAATTTTTGTACGGAGTCCTCGCTGGGCGAGCCCAAATCGCGCTTATCCGGTTTTTATTTAATAACTTTTGCAATCTTCTTTGTAATAGAGTACTCTGCAAGATTAGTCATATAAAACAGTCACACTTTAATCTTTAAAAAAGTTGTATTTTCTTTTATTACACTCATTAATTTAAATATGTCGAATACCTTCCTTTCTCCATTTTACGATAATTATTAAAAGATCACCAAAACCACGTACAAAAAATACAAACTGAAAAAAGTGAAACAAATTTCGCTCAGAGCTATTTTCTTTTTGTCCACAAAGTAGACCTGATTTCTCAAAGTTAAGCAATATTTGGTTATTGGGACCGGATTCATTTTCGAAAGCGGCTTGCTTATATTATTATATATCTTCAAGCTCACACCAAAGTAGAGGTCACGGTCAAGGTAGTCGAATCTGTTAAAAAAATGTTTGCAAGTGTCCGTCAACGCAACTCATTTTAGACCCATACTTATAAATCGCTCTTAACTCTGAGATCGATCTTGAGAGAAATCCATGCCGTTGTCATTCATAGATTATAATTAACATTGTTATTGACAGCACCTGAAAATCGATCTTAGATTTAACAGCGGTTTAGAAATACGGGCCTTAATTTACTTAATTAACTTTAACTTTATTAAACTTTAACTTAATTAACATCAACTGCTATCCTTTATTATACCCGGAAGTGCCGTAATAATTTTGTTTGCCTATATAGTACCAAAATACGCATTTTTGCAATAAAATGCCATATATTTTTTTTAAGCAAAAGTAGAAATATGATTTTTTTAGGAAATTAAGGGACCGTAGACATATGCTTTAAATTTCAAATTGATATTGTCAAAGACATTTATGTATTTTTTCACTAATATTAATTAATATTTTTACGCGATTTACACATTATTTTCCAAAATTTCTTAAGTAAACCTATGACACTATATATGTAGTAGAATATAGATACATACATATTAATGAGGCCATCCTGGCCCAGAGGCACAAATGTGTAACTGTAATTACAACGGTTGTCACAAGGATAATAAATCAAACGATTATCACTAGGATAATGAATTAATTTCAATTGAAAAGGGAAAAATTACCTTGCTATTTGAAGGATAAACTTAAAAAACTTATATAGTCCTTTGTTATTTACTACATTCAACAATTGACATATTTAACAGTATTTATCCTAAATAAACTATAATCAATCTATAATAAACATAAATCCTGATCATCTGACACAAGCAATAGAATAGTGTTCAATCACAAAACCGACGGGATATTGTTCGCGATCGCAAAAAGCAGGACACACAGCAGGCTGCGACAACCGCATTAATAATTTATCAGCCCGTGACGTCTGTTTGCTAATAAAGCGTGAATTTGCTATGGAAATATTAATAAAAGCGGCGCGCTCCCGGAACTCGCTTCGGGACCGCGCCGGCAGCCTGGCCGATGAAAAATGACCGGTTCCAACTTTCAGTTAATTTTAAACTGAACTAAATAACTAACACTTATTGTAATTAAATTTTGTTATCAATAAATTTTGGTCGTGGCAAAGGGGTGAAGGTTGGTGACTGTTAACGCGATAGGTTGTGTGTTCGATTTTCAGTCAAGGAAACAAAATATTAAATATTTTCATTTTTTCACTTAACACGCAATATCTACAGAAGTCGGCGGCAAATCGGCAATAGAGTGTCGTCGCATCCCTCGGTATCTCGGTCTACTCTGTTGTATGCGGCAAACAGCGTGAAGCTAAAGAAAAAATTATGAGGATATGTAAATGAACACATTGTTTCCATTCTTATTTTTACGTAAAAACAATTAAAAAGAAGTTTAAATGAAAAAAGGGAATAATATCGACGAAGTTAGTCGTTGGAAGTTAAAGTACTTAGACCAACTATGGTGTAAGATGATATGGAATTTTAGTGCGGACAATGCTATTTATATTTTAGAAAAATGTCACGCGTTTATTATTTATTTATTGTGCGTGTTTGCATTATGCGGTGGTGATATTTCTTGAAATGATTGATACCAACGAGATAATTAAAATCAAATATTATTAGTTTACATATCACGTGATAATAAACATGTCTGGATTCTAATTAATATAAAAATTTTGGAATTTTGGAATTTCAGCCACTAAAACCAATTACGGTTCCCCTACACTTATTTGTAAGCGTGTTGCAAGTTTAACACTGAGTTGACTTGGTTGCAAGGTCTGAGTGGAACTAGAACTGCAGCTGACAGCGTGAAGCGTACAACGATAAGCGCCAACTTCGCAGTGACTTCAGAGATAAGACCAAGCACACAAACCGCAAACTTTAGACTCCTTTCCTGTTTCATCAGCCCTAATACTAAGCCAGCCATTGTTTTACTAACTGATTTACTGTCGTTTTACATTTCACATCGCTGTGTATTAACTTAACAGTATTTGATAGATTTTAAAATATCAATCCAATGTGACAAGAAGTTGCTATAATTTATATTATAGATACAATAAGATTATTCGAGATAAATAAATATATATATATATATTTTAAATTATTTGCTACAGGGGCAGTGGAGGTACCAGAATTTGCTGAGCCCATCACTAATTTGACGGTTCCCGTGGGCCGGGACGTCACCTTCAAGTGTATAGTCGGCAACCTAGGCAATTATCGAGTGAGTACATGAATTATTGCGTAAATTGATATTTCATTAATATTGTAACATAAACGTAATTAGATTCAGTTGATATTTTATTATATAATTTTGTAATTTTGAAGTTTTTTTTTCACTCAATCTAAAAGAACGGAGCACCAAATTACAATTTCTACAAATCTCATTAGCGCCGCTTATTAAAATGTTAATTAAACAAAATAGAAAATATAATTATTCAATAATACAAATGTTTCTATACAATTACATAAGCATAACGTTATAGTTAATTTAGTTTGCAATTATAAATCACAGATCTGTCATCAAATTGACAAGTTATTAGTGTTTACGTGGCGCCACTATCTTATCAGCAATACCATTAATAGCATACTAATTATTTATGTTTACTGACGCAATGAAATGTATTAATAGAACTTAGTATTGTATAAAGTATGGCAACAATAAAATATATTCAATAATGTATTTTAAAATTATAATATAAAATATTTGTCTCCTAGTTTTTCTTATATATTAAGCGAAAAGTTATTCCTACTCCTCTACAGTGTTAAGACACTCCGTTCGCCACTTGATATTCACAGTGCCTTAATTTAAATCAATTTAAAACTATAAATGTCTCAAGCCTTAAGTTTCTAAACAAACTCTTGTCCAAAATGTGTAGAATAGTTATATCGGTCCATAGGTAATTTACCAATTTCCTTGAACGCTAATGAAATTTCTCATCGTCTCAATGGTTAAAGAGAATTATAGATCAATAAACCGTGTGATCGAATTGTAATTAGAAATGCATAATAGATAAGCAAATATAGGTACACCAATATACTGTGAATGCAATACTTATAATACATATTAAATAGTAATTTATTATAAATACAAGTAAAACGAAAACAGCTCTAAAAATACATCGATTATATGTGAATTATTAAAATGAAACCAATAGTTGTAGTCGTATTCTACAATGTTATATCTGCGGTTATAACAGTAGCTATTATTGAAGAGAGAATTTTTGATTATTGCAAATTGTTTTTTTTTTATATATATATATTAATTTAAGCTAGATTCTTCTTGTACTCGAAGCGCTATATATTTAGAATAGAACAAACAGAATTAGAGCTATTTGCTAAATAAAATAAAGTTGAATATGTACAAAAGCACATATGTAGCGATTGACGTCCTCGTATTTTTTTTTGTTCTTAAGAGTTCACATTTTTAATTTCGCGCTCAATACGTAAGAAGGTGCTTGAAATAAATAGCCTAATTTATGTATCTTTAAATATTAAAGGTGACATGAAATATAATACTTGTTGGATGATAACTCCGTCTGTATGTAAGTAAATTATAAATCATTTTTAAGGGTATGGTGACATTTTTAGCATTTTTTAGTAGGAGACTTTTTTAGTAGGATGATGTACAAACCTACTGTAGAGTAGTCCTTGTGGTGCTGTCGTCCATGTATTCTGAATGAAATAAGGCCCAAAACCACCGCATTTACAGTCGGATGCTACAAAACAACGGCCTGATAAAATATATCGGAATTTCAATAAACTTTACTTGATACTGCAATTTTTTTACCATAAGAAGGAACAACAAATATAATTTGTCCAAAGGTGGGCTGGGTCAAAGCAGACACAAAAGCAATTCAAGCAATCCATGAGCACGTCATCACTCACAACCACCGTGTGTCAGTGTCCCACGCCGACCACTCCACCTGGTACTTGCACATCAAGAACGTTCAGGAAGAAGACCGAGGACAATATATGTGCCAAATCAACACCGATCCTATGAAGAGTCAAGTAAGTATAATTCCACCGTCGATTACCATTTTTATTTTCTTCTCGATATGAAAGTGATTGAAATTATATTATAATATTTATTTTTTATAAGTTATATATATACTCTGATTTTTATATTTCTTTTTTAAGCTTCACGGTGTATCCCGTGATAGCAGGGTATGTAGAGAGAACCTGGGAACCTAATGTTAAGACACTCCAAGTAGCGCGACAAAATGAAAATATTTCATTCTCCAAAATGAGAATCAAACCTACAACTTTCGTGTTTATATTATTTAATATACAATTATAATACCCTCAATATCACAATTACGTTGCATACGTCGAAGTATTTTATAATAATTACGTCAATAAGTATAACTTGAGTCTCACGAAAAATTATAAAGCGAGTATACATAAAAAAAAAATTAATGTCACCGATAAAAATCAACCACAAATTGCCCATTTTCATACACACGTGTATCACCGCAGTATATTAATTTCAAAAATGTTACGTTAAACGAACCCATAATAAAGTTACCATTCAAAAGCATCGTAAAGCAAATTGCCTCTTTCGGTTGTTTAACATTCAACGCCCGCTTCAATATATCGAGCTCAGAGCTGAAAAGGTTTCAATTAATTTAAAATGTGATTATCGAAACGAAAAACTGTACGAAATAATTCATTTTTCGTAAACGGAATGCATTCCAAACCAGCCTGGTTACGTGTACATTGGAATGATACATTTGCAGTACATAAAAATATTTTAATTTATTAATTAAACATATTAAATGTCAATATAATTGTATATGTACATATTATGAAATAGATGGTTAGTTAAGTCTACTACTAAGTATAGCAGTATTAAAAAGACTTACCTTTTTTTATTTAATCTATTTTTTTTATAAGCTCTTATCATAGTTTAATATGAAAGCTTGTAATAATTAAACGTTAATGACAATTAGATTACACGATTTTGGCGCTGTGGTTCTCCAAAGACTTGTGGCTCCCGTTGCCCCGACCAGTAATGGTCACGAAGGAACCTCGTGAGGTTTAGTGGGTATTTAGGGTATATACTTACCGGTCCAAGAATGTCTGTATTAAAAAAAATGTATACAACATAGAACAATAATTAAAAGATTTGTTATGTTCATTTACTATATAGAAACCTTTTTTGTTTAGATGGGATATCTTGAAGTAGTGGTGCCACCAGATTTTATTCCCGAGGAAACATCTGGAGACACTATGGTACCGGAAGGGGGTACAGCAAGAGTATCATGTCGAGCAAGAGGCATTCCCCCACCACGAGTCATGTGGAAACGAGAAGATGGACAGGAAATAGTCGTTAGGGATAATATGGGCTCGAAAACTAAAGGTAAAGAATTACATTGGGTTCCGTACGCAATCATTAGCTTTGAGTTCAAATCGTAAGATGGTAGAGTTATATACAAAATAAAATATACGCGTCTAAATTAGACATTTTTTGAAAAATAACGTTTGGAATACAGTTTTCTACAGTTAATATAAAAGTTGTCTTATTACTCATTTTAGAAATATAAATAATATAAAAGTATATAGATCCATCATAAAATACACTAAAGGAAAATTACCTAGAAGCCTCGCATGGTGCCAACCTGAAGATAAAATCAAAATAACATGAAACTCTCGGTTATTACGTATGATTGAAATCGTGGCCGAAGCTTTACAACTGTAATAAAAATGCCCTAATATACAATAGTTTCCGTTGAATATCACATTATTACAGTTTTACCTATATAAGTATATCCATATTAAAATTATTTTGTTACAGCTTACCTATACACCTGAATACAAACTAACTATTGCCGTATAATTAAAATTAAATAAATATAATATATATCTTTTATTATTTATTACATTTGAATTAACACAAGAAGTACTTATGAAAATAAAATTATTATGAAATAAATAATAAAAAGGAAATGATACGCTACCAAGTTATCATAATAAAGTAATATTTTCATTGTATTTATCAAGTAGTTTTGTCGTTTTAATAAATCATCTGTTCGCCGGGTTAGTTAGTAATTGGAAAAAATGCAGCACAACTTGGTGACCTCAAACTGCAGCGAACCCGCCGGCCTGCAGGAAAAATATTTCATTTGTCTTGGTTATCTGAATAGAGAAAGGACGGCATTGTTTTTCTGAATATGTATAATAATAATACGAACGTCTGTGTGACCGCATTTGCGGCGCTACAACGAGCTGCGCGGCGACTACTCCCGGGATGAGTTTCGCGTCCAGTATTGTTTAAAGTTTGTCGTAATTAGTAGAGTTCTACGCTGAATACACTCCTAGGTCGCATTGTACGAATGTTTAAATTCTTTACGTGGATTATGAGGACCTTTGTCTTTTAAGGAAATCTTGATACAAAAATTAACATTTCTTGTTATATTTTTCACAATATAAAATTTTTAACAATATTTAATTGATTTATGTCGACTTGATTGACAATATATATTTTATAAACTATTTGTATCTTCATTATTCATTCGTTTTGGAGTATGCAGAGAGCACTTAGTGAAGTATATGAGTGTAGAAACCAGGGTAAGGGTGAAAATCGAACCTACACCCAATTTAGGTGTTTTTTTTTTAATAATTTAGTTGAACATATTTATATTATGTGGGTCATATGTTTACAGTAATAGCGTACCAAGGTGAAATATTGAAATTGACGAAGATATCGCGTTCCGAAATGGGCACGTATTTATGTATAGCAAGTAATGGAGTGCCGCCGTCGGTCAGCAAGCGGATTCATATAAGCGTACATTGTAAGTTAAAAATGTAATATTTAATTCCTATAGTGACACTGAATAATATAAAATCTAAAACATGTTAAAGAATTTAGTATTGAATTGATAAAATATTTTAAATATTTAAATTATTTCTCTTTCAATACCAGCGTATTTTTATTCAACATAGTCTTGATAAGATTATTATAACTTTTCAATAAATAGTTAAACATAGATCTTCTATTTATTTTTTTACATCAACGAATTCGTCGAACATTGCAATTACAAATTAATTACCTTAATAAATGTAATTAACATAAAATTGTTGTCTTAAATTTCACTTTATTGCGCGTTTCTTCACAGGTAGGCTTTTACGGGGATATAACGTTTAATTTGATTGCGTTCTCTCTTATTAGACTATTAAAAATATCTGTGTATTCTTATTTGAATACCTCTTCAATTTTGAAGGTTAGCCATACCCTGATGTTATTCAACAGTTTGCCGTCCGGTTTCAAACTTCTAGCATTTCAAGTTTCTATTTTAAGTGTTTTCCGCTCGGGGTTTCTTCACACTTCTATCTCATTTAAGGGTTGGGAACTCGGGGCAGTTACTGTAACTTTTTCTTTGAAGCTAACTACTAGGGGAAAAATAGTACAGTTGCTTCTGCTTGCTTTTTATAATAAACTTTTTATAACTTATATAGATCTCAAGACCTCAAATCCGTCGGTTGTATGATTATACCGCCAAAGTTCGGTTGCCGTTATCTACCAAGGAACACCACGGCTAATGCCGCCAGCTGTGGCGCGTGTATATATTTAGGTTGATATTTCTGTCGGAAAAAATGATATACCTTTCTCCCTTCGATTCAAAAATCCTTATTTTGTTTTTCTAAGGACATACCACTGCTTTTTATATATTTTTTATTTGATATGAAATAATATCAAAAATATTTATAATTGAATATTAAAATGTGCATATGTGCTATACAGTTCATCCAGTTATCCAAGTGCCAAATCAACTTGTGGGGGCGCCATTGGGCACTGATGTCACACTCGAATGCTATGTCGAATCATCTCCGAAGTCTATAAACTACTGGGTTAAAGATCCTGGTGAGCTATTTTCCAAAGATAATAATAGATATAATAAATCAATCAAAGTAATAATTTAGCAAATTATTGTTATAATTACAGTTTGATTAGTTCGTAAGCAAAATAATTGTATACAGCCGCTAATAGAATTATAATTAACTTTAAAAAGCATCACAAATATAAAAGAAACAAATTATAAAGCGGATATAAAACTGTAGGTGTCTGTCGGAAGTTTTTACATTTTTCATAAAACTTGGCGGGCGAAAGATGAAATTCTAATATTAGATTTGAAAGCAAACGTTTTAATAAATAAATTGTCCCACAGGTGAGCTTATAATACCATCAGAGCATCACGAGATGACTGTTCGACAAAAGTCAATGTTCGAAGCTGAAATGTCAATGACAATCAAGAATATTCGCAGAGAAGACCTGGGAAGCTACATATGTGTGGCTAAAAATTCTCTCGGAGACGTGGAGAGCAAGATCAGATTATACGGTAAGATCTATTTTATTAACATTGTTCTTATAATATATGATTTAATTATTTGATAAACAAAAAAATTAGGCGTTCATTTTCATATTAATTATTTTTTGTAGAAATACCGGGCAATGATCGACATATTTATCAATATCCTGATGAAAGGACTACTTCAGATGATGAATATGGCACAGAAGTCTATGATGATGACTTTGACGACAAAGATTCTGAAAAAAGTAATAGAGTACCAGATAAAGCCAACAAATGGTACGCAAACGATGGTAAAGTAATTATAATGGCTAACAGTGCATGTATCACTACTGCAACTGCTAGTGTTGTATCTTTATTTAGTTTATTAGACACATTATCTTAAAGTTGTTGAGCTAAGATATTTGTTTAAAGCGCGCAAATTGTTATATACAAATTTTACATATGGAGAAAATTAAAATTATTAATTTAACGAGAAAACTCTAACTGTGAGTTCACTTTCACTATATTCAGTGTTATTTTATACATAATGCTTTTAACGCATATGACGTTATATATATAATAAAATATTAATAAAAATCATTTTGATGTTTTTATTTACACAGAAACAATAAAAATAGAATGTTGTGGAAAATATTTTAAGCAATTCTGTGCTTGGTACATTTATAAAAGCCTCAAACAGCGCGTAACGTGATAATAATTAGTATTAAATTGTATATAATTACATAAGTGGATATAGAAAATGTAATCGAATTAAAACTCCATATACTTCCCATTTCATGATAACTTATTGAAACAGACATCGTTAATGTTTACAATGAATGTATAGAGATGTATCACTTGCTATTGCGACTTCTAGAAGTTTCCTTTTACTGGCAGATATTCTAAATATATCTCATATATTTCTTTGTATGAATTTTTACAGTTTTTATCTTGTTTCGTAACCATTAACATAAATGTAAGTTCTTCTCTTTATATAATTATATATATATAACTGATGTTTTCTTCTTTTACATTTTATAGTTCAATTATTTTTAATATATCTTTGCCAAATATTACATTTTTATGGACTTAAGACAGTGTTAAATCGATGATTTTATAAAAAAAGGGTTAAGTTTAATATGGACGTTACACTTATGAAAAGTGTACTCGTATTTAGTATAAATTTTAGCAGACTCAGTGAAAAGGTAAACTCTTTATTTACTTAGTAATATTGTAAGATTTATACTGAAAATTCATTGTAAATAATATGCAGTACTGACAAGTTTATATATAAACATATTTTAACCTACTAATAGTATTTAAAGCTAATATGCTGTTCTGTATACTTTCGTTTCAACGTAACATAAATGTTATTATAATAATAAAATATTCCATATTTCTTCATTAGAATATTATTATTCTAAATATATATTAATATTGTATTCGATTTATTTTGTGCTTTTATAACAAATGTAACTTACTTAGATATATCTATAACTTCTGTACATTATAAGTTAATATCCTGGTCGTTACAAAAAATAAAACCAAACGCATTTATATTTGTTTTTTATTTTATTGCAATCGAATCCCTTCTTTTTGTTGTACGTGTTCGGTACTATTAATTCGTAAAAAAAAATCTTTTCATCTGACACCTTACCTTACTACTCTAGTCACCTCTTGAATTCTATAAATTAATATGATTGAATATTAATATTTATTTGAAATATTTTTATGAACTTGTACTGATGAAATACTAAAACTACTAACGTAAATATAAAAAAAATATAAAATGTTATTCACAACATAGAGCTGCCATTTAACACCCATCGTTCTCATATTAAATATTGATTAATTATAATTATTCTGATGGAGTATTTGGGCAGAGTCATTAATCCAATTAACGCTTGCTCGTAAACGCAATGATGCTACCCGATTTTATAATTATAATTTAATTAAGTGACATAAAGTATTATCATTAATATTCATTAAAAATAGTACCCTATAACAGAGTGCCGCGAGAGTGAAAGTGGGTTACGGAGTGTCTTAACACTAGGTTCCCTCTGCCTTCCCTGTCATATGCGTGATACAGCATGAAGCTAAAAAAACTAGATCCTATATTTATTATCAAAATAATTATTCTAGCATTAATAAACAAAATTACTATAAAAAATTGTATTTGTGGAGCAATATGATTATAATCTGTGAAATTTTGCTTGTTCACGGGGTAAGTGATTGGGTGGAAAATTAGCTGATCGAGATCCGTCAGTCACTTTTTTAAACGAAATTCGCCGAGCGGAACCGAGTTTGTAGATAATTAAGTGATAATATTCTTTATAAACTTTAAATAATAAGATTTTAATTATTTATTCATTATCTAATACCAGTTATATATTTCTTTATAAATCATAGAAGTCGAATTACTTCTCTTTTATGTTTAATTTTTTTAGCTTCAGGCTTTATAGCTTGCAAACACTGTATTTATATTTTCCTGGTACTTCATAAAATAACTTACTAACTTCTAATTATCTTATATAAATTAAATCGTAATCACTATCATATAACTTTTTCTACGTTTATTTTTCAATCCCAATCAGTTCAGTTCGTACTGGGAGGTTTTTGCAACTCTAAAATAGAACAAGCTATTTCAGTTTTCTATCAGAAAGTTCTAGCGTTAGCCTGGTGAAAAATGCTACCTTATTCGTTAAATAGAACTATTAGAATAGAATATTAAATAAATAATAAATATAAATAAATATTTCTTCATCACGAATATTCATCATTTAATGATTACAATTAACCATTACCACTTAGTTATTTCCAGCATCCACGTTAGTTGTGGGTTCAATTCCCGGTCGGAGGAATGAATTAGGTATTGTAATTCTGAAACGACGCACGTACTTGAGAGTTATGTCACTGTACATAAGAAAAATCCCATCCTCGCCCCAAGTAGGAAAATCTCAATCTTTTGTGTTGTATTTTAATTAAAACACTATACACCTCTTAAATACATGAATAAAATTAAAACTTTTACCCACATTTAGTTAGAAAATAAAATAAAATTTTAAGTACATTCATATACGTATGTACTTAAAATTTTATTTTATTTTCCTACAAAACAATTTTTTAACGTCATATATAAAAATCAAGTTCACAGACAACACAGTATCATATTGAGAAAGTTTTAATAGAATTGAGAGAGCTCAACTACACTTCAGCGATAGGTAATGAAACACCTGCGCCTTGTGTTCTGATATCAACTAACTTAATTATTTCGCAATATATGTCATCAGCAAACTTTATATAACTATATATAATGTTTGTTTATGACGTGATATGTTATATTGAGGCCGTAGTAGCGCAGGCGCACAAGCATGCGACTACGTGCGGACGTGACGGTCGTGCGTTCTATTCCCGCTCGGGGAATGAAATATTTATTATAGCATTTTCGTTTCTTCACTCTGGTGTCGAGGTAACACACGTCGCTGAATTCCGCCACTCACACACAATGTCTCGGCAGAAAATGGGAAACGGGAGGGTCGTAAAGGGAATGGAATGCTTAACACTAAGTCTTAATAATATTATATAATAATTATATTAAATACCTAAAATATTACGAAATTATGTACTGTACAAAAAATTAACTTCAAAATATAAAAAAAATAACTGTTATCAATACATATGTTACACACAAATATAATAAAAATAGTACCTACATATGTACAATGTACCTATATATTATATCAATCACAAATTATTTGTATTCTCATAGAAACCAATAAATACGAAACAACATCTCCAACATAAATAGAAAATCATTTAGAAAATCGAATCCATTACTCTATGAAGTCGGTAATGCAATTTAAATGCACTGCACAATATTCATTAACAGTGCACCGAGCAATTAGGCGCAAATACCCGAATAGTTGAACCAGTTCAAGAGCTATCACGTTATATATTATACTGTTATACTTAAATGTTTACCGCACTATGCGAGCAAGTTGGGTGAAAATAGTAGAACTTAGTTCAACATTATCAATTCAATGCGCCGAGATGAGAGTTTCCTGTATCAACATTTACGGTACTTTCATCAACTTCCACTTCCACGAGCCGAAACTCTGCAGGAGAGGAGAGCATCGCCGTAAACTTCGTGCAACGTTTCCTAGTGCGCCTCTTGTTTTGTAACAATACAATAATAATGCTGAATTATTTTGTGTTTTAATTGTTTGTGTTTAATAAATATAATATTAACACGAATTGGTTTTCTTTTTAATTCTTAATCTTAGGTATATATATTTTTTCTTAATCGAGAAAGTGAAATATTTATTTACGTTGTATATTTCCATTATCTTCGCTTTGGTGTCGAGGCAAAAGGCGGCGTTGAGTTCTGCAACTCGACACGCAATGCCTCCAGAATTTGGCAGAAAGTGGGGAACGGAGTGTCTTAACACTAGGCTCCCTCTGCCTACCCCGCTGTGTGCAGGATGCAGCGTGAATCATTTAAAGAAGCGTAAAAGAAAAATAAAATTCCATTAAAAGCTCATTCCATTAAAAACTCATAAATTTAACAATTAATAACGAACACAATAAGCTCTGTAAAGTAACTAAAAAGTGCTAATCCACTGTGGCTTGAAGAATAATGAATACAACTGTGCTCGCGGACACCGAAATATATCTTCTCTCACTTAATTACATAAATAAGAATGTATTTACGTTTCTCAAATATTCCAGCATATTTTAAATGATTTATTGTGAGGAGATTGTGCGTAATGTTCACAGAAAATTAAACGCTTCTTGGAGTTCCGTAGGCCGGCAGATCCCTTAAGAATGTATTTGCTAAAATAAATTTGTTTAATAAACTTTTAATTAACAATACCCGCTAGCAACATTTTTTCTTGGCAAGCTATTAGCAGTTTCAAAAAATTATTATTTTAATCATTTATATGACTGAATGTCATTGAGACTAGTGAGGCAAGCAGTGGTGCAGGAGCACAAGCGTGTGATTATAGACGCGACAGGTAGTGGATTCGATTTCCACTCGAGGAAATAAAATAATTAATATTTTCATTTATTCGCTTGAGGTAAACCGTGGTAGTGAGTTCCGCCAAACAGCACGCAATGTCATCTGAATTTGCTATCCCGCTATATATTACTTGCGTGATACAGAGTGAAGCTAAATAAAACATTTCTCTGATTCAGTACTCAGTTCGACCCGTCCAACCCGTCAATAACGTTTAAGATTCTCTCAAATATACATCATAGTTCTATAATGGTATTTAGTCATGAAACGAATTTTAGTTGTGGGTTCGATTCCCATCCGGTGGAATTAGTTATTTTTACATAGCAAAATAAACCAAGGTGCTAAGTTTACTCACAATACTCACAATATCCTAAATTCTCTCTGTCTTGCTACATGCGGATTAAAGCGTGGAATTAAGGCTTTCGTAATAATAATAATACTATAAACTCATATTGTACAAACGTACTATACTAATATTGACCATAATTTTAATAATATAATATAATTATCTACAAAAGCAACCCCGTTGTATTATTGTACGGTTCTTTATCAGGGGAAGTCGTAATTGCTTAGCCTGATATGATCGCCTGTGTTTGCCAATTAATATAATCAATTATATATTTTTTTTAATATTTTGACTATTATTTAAGTGGTATAACATTACGTACTAAGTGTATCAATCTCAATATCACAGTATCTCAATAGAAAATACAGATATATGTAGTGATGTATATTCTTATTTATAAAATGTATCTTAAAAAATTGTCAAGTGCTTTAGTATTTATCTCTAGTAATGTAGTAAGACAGTATATGATTGCAAACGAATTTGTTGTAGGTTCGATTAAATGTTGAAACCAGATGACCAGTATTTTAATAATAATCATTCAAGTCATATATCTATAATTCAGCTTCACGCTGTATTCAACATGGTAGGCAGAGAGATCGTAGTGTTCCAACTTTAAAAATAATATTTTAGAATTAATTGAAGGTACAATATATTATTTGTTTTCGTTATTAATTTAATTACTAGTCACTACACCAATATCATCTTGATTTCTACTCGGTACGCTGTTTGTACGTTATCTTAGAACTAACTAAATCAAAAGTTTGGGAAACTAATGTTGATACAGGAAACTCACCTCACCGTACAGAATCGGTAATATTGGTCATTCTCTTCAAATATTTCACCATTATATTTAAACAAACCAATTCTAACTCACTTCTGATTACTGTAATCATTATGTCCTATGATTTCCTGTAAAAAGTATGCATTTTTACATTTACTTAAAGAAAAAATATGGCCATTTATATTGCGAAAAACGCATATTTCGACACTATAAATGGAATCAAAATTCATAGGATACTTCCAGTTGACCTAGAGTTATAAGATTTGGCACCTAGCATCAGATTTGGGTCTAGACCCTAAAAATAATAGCCTCAAAAGTGGGATAAAATTTGGTATTACAACTACTAGTTCAAGTGAGCTAAGTTAAGCCTGAATTTCAGAAAAAGTACGATCCAATTTTCGTACGGAAACCTAGGTGGGCGAGTCCGACTCGCGCATGTCCGGTTTTTATTTATAAAAGTAATTTTATATATGGGCGCAATTGTGAGACAATTAACGCGATGGTTGTGGGTTGTGGGTTATTATGTACCTGTACTTTACTTTAAAATCATTAAATTATTTTCTTTTAAATATAAATGTAGAAATATATTTAAACGGATATGTGAACAATAAATAAATGAATACCTCAAATACGTAAATCCTTTCCTTGCAATAACTATATATAATTGCCTTTTTGTTGATTTAAAATTTATTTGGAAAAATATTCTGTTTATTACCTGAGCAAAAACACAGAATTGATATTTTTTGAAGTCGTATAGCAACGAGATGCATTAATTTGTCACATTATATATTATTAAAGTCCTCGTTACCAGAACATTTGCTTATCAAAGTTCGATAATGTAGAAGTTACTATACGAGTCGGGGCCCATGTTAGGAATTCACAATAATTATTCTATGTCTTACGTTGATTATTGCGGCTCCCTTATCTTCCGAAGAGGGCCTCTGAGATAGTTTAAATACATAGATGTCTCCCTTATGAATTATATACTTTAGAATTGTGGAGCAATATCTGAGAAACTGTAAATTACGTTGCTTTAGACATATATATATATTGATGACATTTGCCTAAAACAGAATTATAAATATGTAACTGTTAGTTTAGTAATATAATTTGTAATAATATATAAATATTTAATTATAATTAAAGAATAATTGGACGCTTACAGTGATGAACACAAAGTAACAAAAGCAAAAGATATGAAGTTTTGCGTTTAGGTATATGTATTTCTACGTAATGAGACCGCCATCGACAATGTACATACAATTTGTGCACCGTGTATTTTCAAGCCATCGTGAAAATAGACGTTACAGAGTAAAGAACGAGCAAGTAATGATTGCCTAACTTGTACTTAAAATTTAAAAAAAAATAAACTGAACAATGGGCTTAAATGTCTCGGCTCACTTAAGAATTCTTGACGAAAGTTGCTGAAACTAAGGAAAATGGTACAAGATATTCGCATTTCAACGCATTGAATTGATAATGTCGCCACATCCTACAACGCCTAACGTACTGTTACAGCTATGTATAAATACCAAATACTTTATACAGAGTTTTAAGCTTTATCTTTGTTAGTAATGTATTTGTAGACGAGTCAACTTCGTCAAGTGCGAATCAGGCTCGCCGGCACCGAGGGTTCCGTACCAATTTCAGGATTGCAGGTCAGCTGGAAGTGAAATTTATCAAAATTGACAAACTTAACTTTAATTACTTAAGTAAATGAACCGCAATTATTAGTCTTAAGCCCAGATTCCCACTGCCTACCCTACTGCTACGCGATCTATGTATATGAAATATGTACGTCAGTCAGAACCAGTTTATTTGAGGTCGCGTTTAGCTATCAAGCTGGAATTAATGTCAGATAGTCAGATAGTTCTTTGGAGCATAGAAATTAAAGTTCCAACACAACGTAGTCAGAAAATATGAGTAATTATGTATCGTTACTCCCGAGTTAAGACTTAAGACGAGCGATACACACTATATAAGTTTAAAAAAAAAAATACGAAAAGTAAGAATTCATATAATTATCTACATATCACAGGAAAAAAATCAATATAAATTTATATTTATAGTTTATTTTATACAAAATAAATGCATGTACCCACAAACTTAATTATATCAACTTTATTCCCCGCAACATCAAAACGTGAAAGATTGCCCATAGGGGCGAACTCGCGCTCGGCCATTTTTTTAAATGCACTTAATTAAACATATACGTCTTATAGTTCAAGCGGGCGTAGCGCGGGGGCTGCTAGTACGGAATATAAATGGAAAAGCGAACTTTGGCATTTTTTTTTTTTTTTAGGTTATGTTTGTTTCTTGACTGGTATCCGAGACCTAAGGTTAGACGAAATGAAAGATTTTATATATACACTCAACCTCAAGAGTAAATTTACAATTAATTTTATTCCAAAATATCAGAGGATTCTATTTCATTAATTGCCTTATAATGTCGAATGTGTAACGTAATTGTTGTATTTTGTTACTACCATATTATTAATTTTAATTATTTCCATGAACTAAATATGTATGTAAACATATATTGTTGAATAAACATAGAATTTAATAGAAATGAAAGCATAACATTTTACTCAAATATCCCATTACGAATTATAGATTTGAAATATATATTATAATTTGTAGTGAAAATTCAACTCTTCCAACTTTTGGAAGTCTTTTACCGTTTATTTACGTCAAATTATGATGTGCATTTTGTGACTTTAGTAGCCTATTATTATCTAGTCAACAAAGTCTTGCTGCTATCGGCGCTTAATTTAAATTATATTATTAAAATCTTTTTTTACGATATAAATGTCCATATCTTTTTTTAAGGTAATCATAGAAATAAGATTTTTTTCAGAAAATCAAGAGAAAATTCCACTCGATATCTTTAAGCGTTCCTAAGATAAAGGTCTGTCAAGAGTGCCAGACAGACAGGTAAACAGGCGAACAAGAAAGAAGAGAGGAAGATCTTACAAGGGTTCCTTTTTTCCTTAAGAGGTACGGAACCCCAAAAATAATGTTAATAAATTCTATACATATTTAAATCTGTATTGAAATATTTTTGGACGTGATATAAACTTTATTTACAATTTTTATACAATTTTTATATATATGCCAATGTTCTAACAGCGAAACCAGAGCGACATGGCGCATTCTGCCAAACTTTTAATAGAGTTACAGTTCACGAACTAAACTTTTTAAACGGATTAAACATTGTGATTATTTTTATTCATTTCATATATTTTCAATACTTTCGTAATAATATCCAAATTCTATTCTATAGTCCTAGTTTAGATTTCAACATTTTCCATAGTTACTACGCATTAACCAGCGACCATCTCTCAGCTGTGGTTACCCAGAGACGGATCCCAGCTGATGCGTCACAGTAAAACATTTATATATTATCTAAGGGACCTCTACGTGTTGGGCCTGTGTTCTCACGCAAACCTCCCAAAAAACCGCGTTCTTTTGAACCGAGGAATTAAGAAAAAGAAACATAATAATAAAAAGTTGAAATAAAATATATCTTTGTTCATTAATAAAAACTAAACAGTTAAAGTTAAATATTTAAGCCGTTTTAAAAGTGTTATTCCACACTTAAGAAAAAAATATTAAAGCTAAATTTAAGGTAACCAAACTTGCATTTCCTTAATATATTTTTTTATTGATTTATAATAACAAAACAAAAACTACTTACAGTCAAAAGTACAAAATTAAAATGGTAGTATATTTATAAGTAAATATTAAGCTGTATATAGTAGTAATAATAAAATTATATATTAAATTAATTGTACGTATATATAAAACATATAAATTCTAAAGCACATTCACTTATTATTGTGAATTAAATTAACCAGTTTATTCAAAGTATTGAAGTCAATAATTGAATATAAGTGTTGTTGCGTTCGTTAATTACCTTTGATGGAAACATCATAACGAATAGATAATGGCTATAGCCATACTATTGATACGTACAAACTATATTTTTACAATATTATGTTTTATTAATTTTTGTTCATATTTATACCTAGAAAATATTAACTGTGTATTTTACTTTAAGTATGTATATATTATGCATCTCATTTATAAGAATGGGCTTAGAAATGAAACGGGGCCATATGGACTGTCACATCCGATTATATTCCATAAATTAACTTACACTTACAATAATAACATAACTTATACTATTATTGTCAGTATAAGTTATATTAATACAAATGTAATATAATTAACCTTTAAATAAGATTATTTTTTATAAAATCTATTTTAATGAGAAAAAGTGTACTCTATAAAATGTATTATTAGGCCAAATCTGTTACCGTTATCGTAAATTCTTGTTTATTAAGTTGTAAAACAAGCGGCGATAAATATGAAAAAATATTGCATGCCCTCTTTATTACCTGTCATGATCGCTTTATTATCATTTAACGCTGTTGTTAGAATGGGAAAGGCAATCTCGTGGAAATATGGCTACAATATTAATTTAAGAATTTTTAACTCCAAGCACTGAATTTTAAAAAAGATAGATAGCAGCATATATATTAAAAATATAGAGTTAAACACTCTGTAGTTAATTTTTCAAACTGAAACAGCAAGGACAAGATTATATTGTCGTTTTTGTGTTTAATTAACTTAAAAATAGGCACTGAAAAAAATAACTTGTTATTTTTCTCTTTATAACAAATCAAACGTCAAAAGTCACCGCAAACAGAAGGCGCAAAATATGTATATTTATTCAATAAGGTGTCGAATAATACTCGTTCACATAGCGTAGGGCAAAAATTATGCAATTTCGACTTTTCCTTTGTTATACGTTTCATATTTTCAACGCCAGTGATTTTTTTCCCAAAATCATTTTTGTGGAATAGTATAATGATATCGTTTCTCGTTACTGTATTTAATTAACTGAAATTAAATAAATTATGCTATCCATCATGCGCTTGTTTTAAATATTTTCCCGGAATCCAAATGTATTAGATTTTACCGTTCAAAATATAATAAAGGTATGCTAGAAAAAAGCTTATTTAAGTATGGAATGAATAAATATTACACATATAACTATATAAAAAGGAATTTACATTATTTAGTTTTAGAGAAATGATTGTAGGTTCATCTGTAATTGCACACCTCATAGTAAAAAAAAAAAGAGTTAGTGTCAATATTTTCTATTCCGTCTATTTTCGATGCCGTCGTAATAATTCCTATCTTCCTTCTAAGTCATACACAAAAACTATACTTAATTAATTTAAATGCAATAGTAAATACAGTATTTTATATATCATAATTGATAACAACGCGTATTGCATTGGCAAAGTTGAAATACAAATTATTCCATACAACCTCGGGCGTCAGATTTGCATCAGACGGGCACAGTGCGGCAGGTGACAAGTACAGCTTGCGGTACGCTATTGTTCTAGAATTCTGGATTTGTATCTGGATTTTAGACATATATATTTTAAGCTTTTACTTCATAATTTAAATTAAGCTGACATAATAAAAACCGTCACAATTATTGAAGAGAATCTTACATACAAAATGTAGTTTTGGAAAATTATAATTTTCATTAAATATTTTATCAAAAAGTATTACTTAAAATTAAAAATTAAAAATGAGGCCAGGGCACAATCGAGCACAAAGAGTAGACTGTAAAATCGGCTGGCTATGGGTTCGATACCCACTCGAGGAGATGAAATATTAATTTAATTTTATATTTCCATTTTTTCACTCTGGTGTCGAGGTCAAGCGCGGCGTTGATTTCCGCCACTCAACAATGGCTCCAGAATTCGGCTGAAAGTGGAGAATAGAGTACCTCAACACTAGGTTCACTCAGTCTACCCTGCTGTGTGTGAGATACAGTGTGAATCTGGTTTATTTTTTTTATATAAAAAATGTCTCTACGTTCTTATGTTAGCACTCACTTTTCCGCTTGAGTAAACCCCGGAGAAAAAAAATCATACAGTAGGTACTTGCTATAAGAATAACCTTCTTTTTGTAAATATATATTATGTTATGAACGAATGGAAAGCTTCACGTATGACACCACATTGTACGTGATGTTGTTTTAACGCTTTTAATTAAACGTACATATATATTTGTTTCAAAATAATGTAAAAAAATTAACTCATTTTAAAAGAGGCTAAAAAGGCTTGTTGTTTTTTGAACATTTGTTATCGTTTCCTCAACCAATTACAATTTTATTTTGATGTTAATATTTTTTGTATAATTGCCATGTTTGTATAGTAGTCCAATTTTATGATGTAAACACTCTGTAACTCGATCGACGGATCAAGAGTGGCCCAAGTATGGGAGAAATTAATACTAATAATAATTAGTATTAATTTCTCCCATACTTGGGATATTTCCCTGTGTACATTTATCGAGTTTTCGAAGAAAATTGGAAAATGCAACCCTACTGTTGGGTCTGTGCTCAACATTTATTCCCCCTCGATGTAAATCTTGTCTGATGTTACCACAGTTATTACTTTTCACAAACTATAATATAATTATACTATATAAACTAAAATATAATAACTAAAGAAATAAAATTTATTTCTTTGAAAATGATGACTTTAAGATGTCGTAAAAAAACATATATTTATTTCATATTTCAACATACGCTCGTACGCAAATTCAGGAAGCTACGAAAAAATGCCTCTAAATTACCCCAGCAGCTCAAGATGAAAGTCTTTATGTTGTCCCTTAATGGGAATTAACATCGACACAAAGAATAGTTATTTTGTTTTGACACATTCAAAGCAAAATAACTATTCTTTGAAAATAGTAGATCAATAGACACTTAAAAATCTATTGGCACTTGCGATTGAAACAAGTAATTAAGATTGGCTCTATGACATCGCTCTTCGTCACAATGAGGCTCAAACTGAACAAATGGAAAAAAAGCATATATCCAGTCATAGATCCGCGATCCATTTTAATTTCAAAATGCAGTAAAGTACAGTCTGTGGGAAGTAAGTCGTTTAAAAAATAATTAATAATATTATCTTCTTAGATATCAATGAAAAAAAAAATTTGCAAAAATTGTATTAATTGTTTTAAACCGAATTTGCATCCCCTTGTGTTAGTTATACTGTTGAGGAATTTTTCATTTATCACGAAACACGTATTTATTGAGACAATCACTATTGAAAGCTTCTAAATTTCAAATGATAAAATATTAATTTTCTTTCTTCTTTTGCTTTGGACTGTTTAATAGTGAGCTGACGGACTCGTAGTCTTATAACATTATATTGATATTTTATATATTACTTTCTACGATTTTTTAGATGAGACAGAAATACTATAAATGACGCAAGAAACAACACAACAAGAAACAAATAATAAAAAAATATTATGTAAAATATCGGATAGTCTTATTTCTTAGGTTCAATTCTATAATAAATTTTAAAACATTAATATTCTAAGCAAACTTTAATACAAGAAATAAATTATAAATATGAATCATTCTCTGCCCACCGCTACGGCTATATATGATTAATTACTTATTTTTTTCCTAGACGGCAAATTTCCATTAATTCTTTTAACTTTTTCATTTTTTGTATATTAATAAAAATGAAAAACTTCTTCTTTCAAATCAATTAAGTTGAAAATTAATGAGTATAGTTTGTGAACTCTTAAATAATAAATTGTTTTTAGTAAGCGAGATTTTGTATCATAAAATTGGTCCTCTTGTAAACTAAAGGGCTATTACTAAATTCTATCCTTGGATACATAATATTTTATTAGCTTAAAAAAGAATACAAAATATATTTTATATATAAAAACTGATTTTTTCTGATAAAAAAAAACAATTTTATATATTAGTAGATGGACTAATATATCAACTACAAAATTAAATTACTAGTATAGTACATTATGAACTAATCAGTTAAATAAATTCAAATTGCACCCGAAAATAAAAATCTTCTCTACATCTACGTCTTTAGTAATGCAGTACATACTTGTTTACTAAGTACTTCAATCCTAAGAATTTTCCTTGAGATTTTAAGATTTAGTTTATTACATACAAAAAGCGTATCAGGTAACTTGAGGCACCTAGGATTTCCTCTGAAACATTACATTTAGTCCGGAGAGCTTTAGAAGTCACTCTAGTACCGCTTCGTTGGACTGCTAAAGTACTTAGTAACGTTTTCATTATTTTAACTACTTTTATATTGCAGCATGCATGAAATATTGTCTAATATCCGATCCGGGTAGGCCGAGGGAGTGCAGTGTTAAGACACTCCACCCCCTTGTCCTGGTGGAACTTATATAAAAAATTAAATATTGCATTTCCTCGAGTAATCAAACCCACAAACTGTAACAGGCATGTGCTCCTTCGCCATGATTAACCTCTCTTATCTAAATGGTGCACTTTTTAGTGTATTACTTTTCTGTGTTCAAAAGTAGACTTTACAAAAATACGTAAATAAACAAATATAATAAAAAAAAATATTTTACTAAAGATTGTAAGATATTACAATTAATATTTGTTTACAAAAAGTATAGAAAAAATTCTTCTATAAAAGATAGCTTATTAAGAGCTCACGTTTTCCTTGGCTACACAGCCCTGTTCAACAAAAGAGTTAATTATTTATTAATTCGACGTAAACGCAGTAAAATTGTACTGTAACGGCCTCGCCACTTTTACATTTTAAATGACGTTAGTGGATCACCGCAAGAGTTTCGTTCAGTTCTCGTTCTACCGTTACCTTTTAAAAGGGAACATAATTTTAGGCTTTTAATTTTTTATTTTCCGGGCACACCACTTTACTGAGTAAAAGTTTTGCTATTCTTGTAATTATTTAAGTATAAAAGGAGTAATTTAGGTGGACACCATCTAAACTGTGGCGGTAAAAGCAACTTCATTTATTGAAATTATAAAAGTAATTACTATAATATCATATTCAAATATCCATACTGAAATGCTATTACCGTTATCAAAATAAAATCTTATATATTTAATATACATAGATACGCATATCTACTAACCTAACAACACAGTGAAATCAGATCTAAGCGAACAACAATATTGTGTAATTACAAGCAATCGATGTGAAGGTAGCTATTAGTGTCCCTCCTGTACTACACAGTGACAATGATATCTAATAGCCCTTTGTCTTTGGTTACACAGACACACACACAGATATTAAATTACATAATATGAAGGATATGCACTGTTTAATAATATTATATACTACTATAAAATTTCCACAATATAAATTTAAAAAAATAAAATAAAATATATTTGAAATATATCCCTATTTAAATGTATAGTTTATTATATGCTTCTCCGTATCATATTTTCGTGTGTTGAAGTGTCTAGATTAGACTATATTTTTCCTTACTTTCCTACCTACTTGTCACGTTTATACATAAGTCATATAAGAATTTAGTAGTACTTGGCATTCTAAGTATATGTAGAAACTTTATTTATCGATTTAATAATCAGGAAGTGTTAAATATACCTTATGTAATCTTCTTATTTCTTAGGAAACTCATTTCACAATTGATTCTACTTATCATTTGTTCTAAAGAAATACAAAGAGCTTTTTTTGTGAAAATGCAAAAAACATAAGCTTAGTCCATTTCTGTTCTTGGTCGAACAAAATGCCAAATTTCACATCTGGCTTGTTTCGCGAGGCAAGTCATATCTCGTATTCTAAACAGCTGCTTGCATCTTCAGCGTTACGCGAGAGGCTATAAACTTTAAATGTAAGAGATCTTTATTGTTATAATATATATAAGAAAATCTACGATTGATTGATAAAATATCTTATTTATTTATTCTTATCAGCCATGTTATTTTTGTACAGGAACATGGTTCTATAGCACACAATCAAATTGTCTATTCAACATAGTAATAATTTGTGAAGAAATCTAAGTATTTTTTGATAAACATGTTGTTTTTAAAAAACCTACACTAAATAAAATAAATAAAAGCTACATTTCAAGAGATTAACATTTGTTTTGATAGAAAAAATATTGACAGGAGAGTCAATCGTATTTTTATCGCAGCTCTCTCGCTTGGTTGCTTCGTTTGAATGCGAGGAATGTAATGCGTTGTACGGCCTCTGTTGGAGGAGTAGGAATTAGTCGACAATCAGTTGAAGCGTACGTCTTGATCAGTGCGACTGGAGGATGCCAGCTGCAGACATCGTTATATATTATTAGCGACTTTGGAAATATGTCAATTGTAGAGATTATGTATATATGAGTTTTTCTTATTTACAAAAAAAAACTTTCCTGTTATTTTAATATATGTAATTCGAAAATGTTAATCGTTGAACAAAATGTATTATGGTTACTTGCGTACTTTTGTTCTTTATATCATATAATTATGCTGTTTTATTTGGATTCAACTAAGATCTATCTTCAAATTATAGGCTACGTCGCGCCCAGACAGAAAAAAATCCAAATCCCTCAAATAGCTCCACGGATGTGCATTTACAAACTTACAAGCCCACAAACGAGCAGACTGGCGAAATCATCAAATTCATAAAATGATGTATGTACAAAATTAAATTATGAAACTATCTGACCATAAAGCAAAAATTCATAATATAATGAATCACAACATAATATGGTCAGCTAACCTACCATTTTGTCATAAGGATGATATGTTTTGTTTTATATGTATCTTGTTTCAGAGCTGGCTCGTAAAACCGCTGGCAAATGTACTAAAATTTCGAACTAGCAGAAATCGTAAATCAAAGTGCTGAATTTCATGTCTGGCTGCTCTGCTTCGAGTGGCATTTGATGCTTAAATACGTATATGAATATATTGTGTACGTACTATTTTAAATTCTACGAGTATACTTTATCTGTAGAATTATATATTTATATATAAAATATTTTGTATGCTATTGTATATATATAATATAATTATCTGCTGTGATTGAATGATTACTATTGGTTTACATTTTGTGGCAATTAAGTATAACTATAATAATATCAGCTTCACGCTGCATGCCGCACGCAGCAGAATAGGCAGAAGGAACCAAATGACACTCCGAACTCCACTTTCCACTGATTTTTTCGAGGCATTGCGTGTTGAGTGGCGGAACTCAACACCTTGGGCTTTTTCTTTGATGCCAGAGCGAAGAAATGAAAATATTAATTAATTAATAATCATTGATTCCCTCGAGCGAAAATATATCAGTATAACAAATATATGTTATTATTTTAGTTGACAAATCTATAGTAAGATAAGTTACAAAAAATTTAAATATTTACTATACATGTAATTAATTGAATCTCGCCATAGCTCTACTGTCAGACCTTACGACTCAAGCAAGTGTATATTGTAACGAAACAGTATGTATATTTCAAACGACACATTTCAATTAAGGTTGGCTGACTGAATACTAAATATGTCTTACTGTTTGATGACGAAAAAAATCATGGTAAAAAGATTAAAAAATATATTGTTTTCTTATTAACCTTTAAAACTTTATTTTTAATTTTAATTGTGCTTATAGAGATGCGAAGAGTTATTCCCGTAAGTATTAATATTTTTAATAATGAATGTGTATTTAAACAATTAATTATCCCTCCTCCTCAGACATATTAATAATTTAGGTAACGAAATTTTAGAATTTTTAATTACTGATACACTGACCAACGATCATTTATATTATGCAATACTGATGATGAACTATCCAGGATGCAGGTCTTCATGGCCCATGAGCACCATGGCATAGATTCATTTGTAGTCTTAATCTATATTCATATAAAAATATTTACTGTCATCAAATAAATAAAATGATAAATTTATCTTCTTTTTTTTAATTCTAATGAAATGTAATATCCATTAATTATCATTATACGTACTTATATTATATTATTTGTTTGTGCTTAAAATATTATATGTTGGAAATTGTAGCTCTTCATTATAACTGAGAACAACATTTAAAACACAGGGGTTCAAACACTACACGTGTAATTTATTTGGCAAACTCTATGGACATAGTCAGCGTAAGTTTAGCTTTCGAGCAAATTGAGCCATTCCCATAAGGATTAACTTTATTGCATTATTTAGTTTTACTATAAAACAACTTACTATAAGCTAAATTTATGTCTCACAGATATTGTATAATATTATTACCGGTATATCCAGGTTTGTGCTATTCAGAGCTTAAACTTAACTCAACTTCACGCTACCCCCTACTCCTAGCGGGGTAGTAAGAGAGAATGGAGTGCCATACGCTGCAGCTGCATACCTCTTTCACCTCGTCCACTGTCATCAACCTTTATTCACGCCCTCCGTACCTGCCTCATGCTTTTTACGTGACCATTCTCCAGTTCTTTGATACTCTGTTTTTGAAGGTCGAGCGAGGTGCCCCCCTACCTCTCTTACCACTCTCTTATCCATCAAAAATCTTATTTGTATTTCATCTTTCTTCAATATTTCGTTGACGTGCACCAGCTGAGCACGTTCTTCTTCATTCTCACCATGATATTCTCGCTAGTACCTGTCATTTTGTGTATCTCTTCATTGCGGACTCGATCAGCCAAGCTGACTCCACGTATCCTCTAAACAGATCATATCTCCACGGAATTCATCTTTATTTCATTCTTCTTCTGTAATATCTACGTTTTTTACCGACAACAATACGCCTTTCCACATCTATCTCGTATCTTCCATCTCTGAACATACTTCCCCAGTATACCAACCACTTCGTTCACTTGTTCTAATATCTTACCATTCACACTAACGTTGCATTCCGTCCTCTCTTCATCTTTTCAAATGTTTAAACTTTTGTTTTAATTATCTATTACCCGACGCCTATGAAGCCATTATATTACTAGTCTCGTCACTATAATCAGTGCAGTTCTTAAATTATGGCGCTTCGAGCGTGCCATTAACACCGTAATCAAAAATTATAAAACTATACCTATCTGACAAAGTTATATCTATCTTCAATTATACTTTTTATTTCCTATCTTATCTTTTATTATAATTTCAGGCAAAAATAATTAAGTATTATATTTTCTTTTGCTATTATGTTTAATTTAACTTTTTTATAAGAATAATGTTCGTTCAGGTAACCGAAAGGGTTAGTCGTCTGTAAATATCTAGTCACTTAGAAACTAATGCCTGAAAAAGTTTAAATTTATATTTCGTAAACAATTGGTTTGGCACGAAAAAAAAGTTAAAAAGATAAGTAAAGGTCTGTAAGTAAAAGTGGGAGTATTATTCTAAAGCTACTAACACAGTTACCTATGGGTTCACGTGCATTGGAATTTCCATTTAGTAAGCAATAAGTTAACATGCTCCCTACTTTATAGAGCGCGCGAAATGGAAAGCTTAGCTATGTGTCAGTACGTTTACACTAAATATTAAACAAATTTACGGACGAGAAATTCTTCAGTGAAATTTAAACTTGTATTAATCTATTATATCTATTATGAGAGCAGTCGTGGCGCTGGGACATAGGGTGTGAATGATACAAGGTATGTGGACTCGATACCTATTCCGAGGCTTGTATCATATACTTATTTTTTTTTCAGCTTCTCGCTGTATCCCGCACACAGCAGGCAGAGAGAACCTCGATGTTCAGACACTCCGTTCCCCACTTTCTGCCGAATTCTGGAGGCATTGCGTGTTGAGTGACAGAAATCGGTTGTTTATAAATACTTTAAGATATTAGACCATTATACTTATATACATATGTATATTGTAGCACTCTACACCAACCGATTAAGTAAATTTTATTATATTTATAATTATAATATTTTTTTTATTATAAAATGATGTATAATTATGTGAGGCAAGGGTTAATGACAACAACCAAAATTATTGTCATTTACTTTCGTTCTTAATTACACGGGTCAAAGTCCCTCAAAATCTCAGGTGGGAAATTATATAAAATCTTTACATAAATTTGTAGGATATGTGTTAGTTTGTTTTATAAACTGTATTATTGTGTTTTTAATGGAAACCGAGTATTTTAATACTAAGTTCCCAGATTCTCTCTATCTATTTGCGCGATATAGCGTGTAGCTCAAACAAATTAAGCCCATTCAGTAGTTTCTGAGGGAAAGTAAACACTTCCAATCTTGTACGTTTTCACATTGTAATACTAGTAAGATTTAACGTGTAGTGTACCTACTTTGAACCCACAAAAATTACAGATTGATAAACAAATTTTTACTATGCATTTGCTATATATAACGTTACCAATTAATTCATAATATATATCTAAAAACAATGTAATCTTATAGATCTTGCGTTTTCCTATACATTTAATACTATAAATGTAAAATGTTTCTTCTATTTTCACAAAAAAATCACTGAGCCAATTTAGGTTTATATATCAGAAAGTTACATATGTATGTAAATTTTGTATAATTTGGCTATGATATAAGAATTAATAAGCGGGTGAAACCGTGCTTGGGTTGCTAGTATATATATAAACTGAAACAATCACTACATGTAAATGTAGTTTAAAATAAAACCAAAGAATTATAGTAGTCTCACTGTACTTGAATAATATTTCGTTTTTGACGTCAAAGTTTAATTAAAGCTCAACTTACTAGAGAGGTCATTAGAGGATCTTATATAATAAGAACATAATGAAACGCTACTATTGTTATTAAAATATTCTTAATTAGATTTAAGAAAACATGTTCTCTGATATTGTTACAAATTTTGCTCTCTAATTTTCTATGAAATAAAAAAAATACTCAATGTTTGCTTTCATAAATAAATATGAATTATAATAAATATATATATATATATATATATATATAGATAAGTATTAAATATACACGTTTTGTAATTAAAGTTACTAGAAAAGATACAAAAGACTTAAGAATATATATTTTGTGTATATCTATAGATACTGAGGGCAAAAGTCAAGATTGTATATCCAACAGTCAGGCTGTATTTGTCAAATCTCTTCAAGAATCCGGCTTTTCCCCATAAAATTGAATACATGGGGGTATAATGGATAGGTATTTAGTTTTCTACCCACAGATCACCGTTGATTCGTGATAATATTGATAACACCGTTGATAATATTTATTTTACCCAATCCGATTCGAATCTACTATAAACCGTTGTGTAATAATTTCGTTTTCGTAAAATGTGCGTGACTACGAACATCTGAACTTAAAATACATTTTAATTTAAAAACTGATATGATTAAATTAAAAAACTACATCAGCTTTACACTGTATTCACGCACACAGCAGGTTAGGCAGAGGGAACCTAGTATTAAGACACTCCGTTCCCCACTTTTTCCCAACATCTAGAAGCATTGCGTGTTGAATGGCTCGACATCAGAGCGAAGAAATGAAAATAAAACTAAAACAATATGGTATGATTAAAATTTTCAATATTCATATACCTATAGAGATAGATCAAATAAATCGTTTAAGTGCGAGTGAGACTCGCCCACCAAGACTCCGTACTTATTTCGGAATTGGGACAAAAACTAAAAAGACTTTTTATGAGACTGGTTAGATTTATGTTTAAAATTGTTAAAAAATTCTGAACAATACCTAAGAAATAAGCAGTAGTATATCTTTTAAATATTGATTTTATAGTACTTAAATGAATAATAAAATGTTAAAAATAAAAAATCAAGAAGAACAAGTTTAAAATAACTTAAAATAATTGCAACGCTGGAAAAATATTTACAGCTTTTAAGTTTATATCAATATTTCATGGGCCTCTCATTCTATATTAGCCACACGACAAAAATATTTGTGCCAAATATTATTTTACGTGTTGATTTATTATTTCTATATTTATTTCTAGTTACTAAATTATTTAATTTCCTTTTATATTAAAAACACAATTCAAATTACTGTTACTCTCTGTACTAGAAACTGCTTAAATTTAACGTATACTTTTATCTGTAGCTGTAGTATATAGAATGTCAAATAATTCCACCGAAATTTGAAACCGAGCGTATAGAGTGATGGAACTTAACGCCACATAACTTAACGTTAACATACAACATTCTCTCTTTATGGGAATCGAACCCACAACCGTTACGGTTATCGTATAGTACTTTTCTATCGTGTCGTCAAAAAAATACACAGATAATTCATATATTTGTATTTTGAAATACTTAAGTAAAAAGCAGAGGAAGGTCTCTCAGGCTCTACGATTCCGGGCCAAGAGATAAGCGGCTCGAATTTCAGCACTAAGTCGCCCGTCGGAAGTTTCTCGCTGAACGGAAAACGAAAACAATTTGAGAACGATCTTTCCTTACTTGGGATTATAGTGAGTGGACGTAACTCAAATCTAGGTTTTGAATATTACTATTATACATATTTTTTTATTCTATTCGAAAAGACAACCTCATTTTCTTTACGTTGGATGATGAATTTGAATAAGCCGCCTATATATCTATTATATTACCTATTTATAAATAGGTAATATAATAGATATATATATATATTTTATATATATATATCTATTATATTACCTATTTATTAAAATTTTAATAATTCAGTAATGTATAAAAAATACTAATTATCATATCAAGACTGGCAAATAATAAAATGTAAAATGTATATCAGAATAATAAAAATGTCAGTATGTTGATTGGATAAACTATTTTATAATAAATGTAGATTAAGGAAGTTCCAACTTTTTTGAAATACAATGCACATTGTAACTAAAAAACTTGTCCCGGGCGCCAGAGACCTCTGGACTTAGGTCTTATAAAGTTTGTTCGTTACTCAAGAAGATGTAGACTAAGCACTCACACGATTATTCTAAGTCATTGGGTAGCGATTATTTGAAAAAAAAAATCCCTACAGATATGCTGACAACATAAGTAAGTTGTATCAAGTGTAATCTTTTCGTTGGTAATCTTAACATAAGGTTCCCTCTGCCCACCCTGCTGTTTGCGGGATACATCGTGAAGCTGATTTTGATTTTTAAAATAAGTTTTTTGTTGTTAAAAAATTAGCATTCCTATGGCTATTAGCCCTCCGGAGTATTTGCTAAGCTCACTGAAATGACTTGTACAAAAAAGTTTAAAACGTTATAAAAGCTACTTACGTAAGTAAGTACGTATTCCCTAAAATACTTTGAA
>JBAIZZ010000157.1:1030166-1078383 GCA_037355905.1 Heliconius aoede
CACACGCTCGACGGCTCTAACTAATTCTGTTCAGTTCTACCAACATTTTGCTAATTTATGTTTGCAAACGGATACAGCTTGCGCCGACCAGTTGTGCTGAATCACATATTTACTGGCAGGTAAGGAAGATTACTAGAAGATTTACTATTTTCAATATATATATATATAATTTAAAGCAAAGCACGCTTCCAGAATTCGGAAAAAAATGAACACTAAGTTGCTTTTCTACTACTAAGGCACTTTTGCCTTCCCGGTTGGGTGCGAGTTACAGCGTGAAGCTGATTTATTACTCTAGAATTCGGCGGAAAGCAGCGAGCGGAGTGTCTCAACACTAGGCTCCCTATGTCTATCCTGCTACATGCGGAATAACGCGTGAAGCTTATTGTAATATGTAACAAGTATTAAAAAGTAAATGAAAAGCGCATAGTATGTGACTGTAAAGTTAATTTTCTACATAAATAAAACGAAATGTCATGTAGATGTATATAGTTTATGGTAGCCCGACTCAAGCCCTTGACAAATGTAACACTATTTATTAGTTTACAATACAACATTTACACTTGAGCTTTTCATCTTGACGTGCTTGACGTGCGACGGTGTCATTTTTTTTTAGTTCATTTTGGGATTTCATTTTCATTCATTTTAGTTCATTTTTTTTGGGATGGTTAAGAAATTACTTGCTTTTGTATTTAATAGGACAGAAACGGTTTCCACGAGACGTGAGTTCATGTCCCGCTATTAACACAAAATATTTTTTAAGGTTTCACTACTAACATTTTAAGATTAAATATGTATTAATAAAGTAAATACATTTTATGATAATTAGGCGAATAATTTATATAAAATATGTTTAAAATTAAATGCCTAATTATACGTGATAATGACTATAAAGTGAAATAAATTAATTTGTGATATAAAACGTTTCAAATCCTACCTTGTAATTATAGTCATTACAGTCAACGTGATCGTGATTTTGTTTCATATGTGTTTGCAAAGTATACCGAGATAAATTTATTCATGTATTAACATTACTTATACCTTTATACATTTATTACATTTAAAATTAAATAAAATCAGCGTCACGCCTGTTCCCGCACATAGCAATGTAGGCAGAATTCACGTAGTGCTAAGAACTCCGTTTTCTATTTTTCACCGAATTCTGGAGGCTGAGGAAAATTGCGTGTTATGTAGCGGAAGTCAACGCCACGTTTTGCCTCGACACCAGAGTGAAGAAAATGGAAATACAAATTAAAATTAATATTTAATTTTCTCGAGTGGGGATCGAACCCACAATCAATCGAGTTTACAGTCAAACTTTGTGCCCGTGCACCACGTATTAGTTGAAGTCCATGGGATTTTATATTGAGAAATTTACCAATATTTATTGAATGAACTATAGATTAATTTATTATATTCATACCTTATATACTAATAGTACATAAAGGGTGAATAAAACAAATCAAGTTTTTTTTTTTCAAGAAAAATAGTCGACACAAAAGTACAATACATATAATGCCACTTACATTAAAACATCCATCCATTAAAACAGTAAAAAAAACGTCCTCGTCATGTCATTATAATATAATCTCTATCCAACCCGTGTCTGTAGACGTAGAGATTGGTAGCTAATAGAGAGACGAGCGAAATGCGCGTTGCCGAGTGATTAAGGCGTTTGAAGATTTGCGACCGCAAGGCCTGACACGTACTCGTATGTGATCATTAGATAAATATCATTTATAGTTAGGATAGTTAATTTTATTATTAAAATATTACTAGTTAATAAATTATTTGTTTCTACAATTAATATTGTAATTACACATTTTTATATTTCGATATAAATTTTGTATATTTCCTCCGCTTAGCTTACATTAAAATGTTTTATAAATGGAATTTTTACTAGGACGTTCTTTTAATATAAATTATTTCACTAGTTTTTTAACTACTTAAACAGCATAACTTGCAGAGACATTTGTAAATGTCTATACAAAAGATGATACATTGAATTGAGGAACCAACCTGAAATATTTCTAAGATATTCAGAAAGTGGTTGAAAAATATAATTAAATTTTCTTTGCTTATTAAATTTAACAAGATTATATTAAAAGTATTATTCACCTACAATTTTATTACCTAAAAGACATGAACAAATTTAATAATGGTGTTACATGCTGAAACGAGTTTTAAATTTAATATCGTTGACAAGTAGATTCATTGCATTTTTAAATTTAGCACACGGCTGTCTTCTGGGATATATATTTTGCCGCCTGCGTCGCTGATATGTTCATTATTATGGAAGTAGAAGCATTAGGGCTTTTCACTAAGTTTATGATATATTTTTTCTCAGCTTCACGTTGTATCCCGCATGTAGAGGTTAAAACACTCCGACTCGCACTTTCATTAGGTGTTGAATAGTGGAATTCAACTAGACTATTTTAAATAAATAGGCCGACTTATAGACGCCACTGGATACAAATTAGATCAATCTAAGAGAACCTCACAGTCACTAACCGTTGGACTCAGCCACGCCAATGTGCAATCAAACTGTCAAATAAACTGAAGTTCGTCTTACACGATGTTTGTTTTGTGCTTGTATTTATGGTATTTTTTTTCAGCTTCACGCTGTAATCCACATATAGCAAGGTATCGGAGTACACATGGAGTGGAGTTTCCACGCTAAACTTGGCGCCTGAATTGGCCTTTGCAATATTTTTCAATTGATTTCAGTTCAAAATCTCCATATTACCATAATACAACCAGGGGTAAAATGATGCGATTTGCAAGATTTTTTTTTACCATTTGTAAAGTGTTACGTCATTAAACTATAGTGTAGTAAAATGTAGCGTAGGTGAGAATGAGATCTTGCATGTTTTGTATATTATTAGCTTGTTTCTAAGTTATTATAAACTTCATGTTTGTAGCGTTTTGGAAAAATTATATATTTGATGGCTAGACTCAATTTTCCCTTATACAGTAAATAGTAGTAATTTTTTACTAAGTTCTGATGGGAACTGTGATTACAGATAAGATGTTTTCGATAAGATGTTCATGCTCTTTAAAAAATATTTTTTTCCTTGAGTAGAGTATAAAATATATTACAATACTTAATATAATCAGATTTAAGTAAACTTCGAATGGATTTGTATAAAAAAATAACTTAAGTTAACTTAACTTCACGCTTTATCGCTATCTAACGCTATATTTAACGCTATTACCCTACTACTACTGAGAGAAAGGACCGCCAAACGCCGTACCGTGAGACCGTAGTCTCTACATACTTCTTTCGCCTCGTCCACTGTCTTCATACATGCCCTCCGGGGGGCCCGCATGCTTTTTACGTGACCTTCCTCCAGATTATACCATATTTTTTTTACTGTCTATTAATATATTACTATATTAATACGAGAATTAAAATTCGATTCAAATTCTTCTATAAAATAAAGATAATGACGTGAATAACGCCGAATTCATTAGTTCGATTAACGCTTTTGTGTTCGGAATGTGTTTCACAAACGACGCCATTGTGATTTCCATATAAGTCGATTTAAATTATGATTAATTTAATTGGCCACAGAACTCTGGTTACTGTCATTAGAGCGTTATTTTGGTTTATAAATGATGATGTTTTATGTAAGACTGAGATCTCAGGGCCCCCAGACCCACGTCATTTTAGCAAAGCTGAAATTTTGTGGATTATTAGTCTAATATATCGTTTGAAAGAGGGGCACTTTCTGGTGCCCCTTTTTGGAGGGTCTGGGAGCCCTAAGATCTCAGTCTTACATAAAACATCAGTATTTATAATCCAAAAAAACGCTCTAATAAAAAACGTAGGTCTGGTGGCTCTGGGATCTTGTGCTATGTTGACTTAGAAGTACTATTAAATAACAATATTGTGATTGCGATTATTTCAAAATAAATTTATGGTATTTTTTTCTTTATCTTTTTTAAAAAAAACTTACGCACATAATTTTCTTCATTATTTATAAATCGTAATTGGAGTATACTTCTTTGAAAAAGCTTATTCGGTATTTAATTATCAGCCCAACAAAATAGAAATAGTTAGGTGTAAGCAAGAACCACAAATATTATTTTTATGTAAGCTATTTATACTAATTTAAATAATTGTTCTAAGTGCCAGTTAGCTAAATTAAACTCTGTACCTTAAATATATTTGGTTTTTCAGCTTCACGCTGTAACCCGCATGTAACAGTGTAGACAGATGTTACATAGTGTTAAAACGGTCCGATTGCAATTTTCCGTCGATGCGCATCGTAGATCTTACCTCGTTACCCCAACGAAGAAATGAAATTATTAAACCCACACCATCACGTCTACAATGACACGCTTGTGCCACAGCGTCCTGACGACCTCCATATAATACATTTATATAGAAATTAAATAAAAAATATATTTAAATACAGTAAAACCTAATCATGGATATTTATTTTTCTTCTGATTAAATATAAATAACATTTACCTAGTGCTTCCATACACACATATATTCAATACAAACTCTAAGCAAAGTACTAGCAATATTATATTGAAGGTTTATCTAAACTTTAGGGTTAAGTAATTGGATGCCGTGCGACAGTAACAAGGATAAGAGTTTAAAGTTTGAATTAATCCACGATTATCTTATTAAAGCGGAAAAACAGTAAACTACTGTATTTATTTTATAATTATTAATTTAACGTCTTATTTTTAAAACATTTTTTAACTTTACGCTCTATTTCACATACAGCAGAACCTAGCAATACCTAGTATAGTAGAAATATTTTCGGGACATGCCCGCATGTTAAATAGAGGACCTGAACGTTACATTTTCTTCTGCCAGAGAATTGGAGATAAAGGAAGTAAGGAAATGGTAAATAATTAAACCTAGAGAGAATGTCGAATAAAAAATTTAAAAAAAAAATTCATAACATAAAAGAATCATTTAAATACGAAATATAAAACGTTGAAATTACGCCCCGAACAAAAAAAATCCGCAGTCGGTAGGATTCGAACCTACGCTCCCAGAGGGAATCTGATTTCTAGTCAGACGCCTTAACCGCTCGGCCACGACTGCTGCATATACAATAATATTAAAACACACGTCTGTTCGTGTGAGTGTATATCTACAAAATGATTACTTTCTATTTTATGCTCTTGCTCTTGGCCTACAAAAGAAAACTGAATGTAAACTAGTAATATTGAAAAGTCACAGTTACGTCAGTAACTTAAAAATAGATTAAACTGATAAACACATTACTACTTTACATCTCGTAGTCGAGTAATAAGCTATCACCATCGTCCATACCACATCAGAGCATCTTGATGCTGCATGAGCATAAGCGTGCGACTCTAAGCGCGACAGTTGTGGATTCGATTCCCTCTCGAGGTAATGAAATATTTAATATTTTCGTTTCTTCGCCCTGTTAACGAGACAAAGCGCGTCGTCGAGTTCTGATACTCAACATGCGTAACCTTTAGAATTCGGCGGAATGTGGGCCACGGAAGTGTTTCATAGGTACGGAGAATCTTAAACTAGGTTCCTAGGTTCCCTCTGCCTATTCTGCTTTGTGCGGGATACAAATTGAAACTAAAAAATATAAATAATAACTACAAAATAACTGAAAGATATATTGTGAAGTATATTCGCCAACGTCCATACCACGTTGAACACACCGGTTCTCGTCCGATCACCGAAGTTAAGCAACGTCGGGCGCAGTCAGTACTTGGATGGGTGACCGCCTGGGAACACCGCGTGCCGTTGGCTTTTGATTTTTTAACGTAAGGCCTTAATAATGTATAAATTATACAATATTGAACGAATTTCTTTTTTTCTCTGAACCGTGTATATTGCGTAATTGGCTATCTGTATAGAAAGTTTTCTTCGGCAGTTTATTTTATCTCCCAAGCCTATGACACCCATTTAAGTAATGACCGCACTCGACGTTGAGTATCGACGGCGACCAGACGAGAACCGGTGAGTTTAACGTAGAATGGATGTTGGCGTGTATTTACTACAAAATCTGACCGGCTGGCTCGGGAGCATGAGCGTGCAGCTGTAAATGCGATATGGAATCGATTCCCACTCGAAGGAATGAAATATTTAATATTAATTATTATACTTAGCACACAACCTCCAGAATTCTTCGGAAAATGAGGAAGTGAAGTGTCTTAATAGGATAGGAGCATCTTAGCACTTGCTGTCTGCCTACCCTGCTATTAGAGGGCTATCGGATACGTCACATAATAAAACTAAATTCAGTTAAGCGATGGAATATCATAATGGCACAATGAAAATAAGGTTTACTGATTAATATATGAATAAATATTTTTATAATATTAATACACAAGAATTTAAATTTAATGCCATATCAATTGTTCACCATTCACTAAATACATCATTGTTCTTTAAATTAGTAGTTTAAATTAGTTGTTTTTCAAATTAGTTGATCTTTATTTATACAAACAAATAAAATATGTCTATTTTATTTGTCATATATTATTACGTCGGAGAGGGTAACATATTTAAATTTAGAATTTTTCTATTCGATTATACCATGAACTTAAGCTGAAACTTGTACGAACAATCGGGGCCGATATTGAAATCGCTGAAATGATTTCTACGGGATTTTCTAGACGAAAGTTTAGAAAGTAGATATTTTTCAGATATTTTAAAGTTATCTAAAGAAAAATTTAAAGACATCAAGTATTTTATACAAAAAATGCTAAAAGGTGGAGTGCGCTAGGTGCTATTTAATATTCATTGAACGATTTTTAAAAGTGACGTTATCATGTCATAGTAAGACAGGGATTACACATGATGGTTCATCAACAACTCGGATTAATGATTGCGTATATTTTCTTATAATTAAATATTAATTAAAAAAATAATTTTAACAAAATTGCAGCGTCTTCAAACTTATTATAAGCCTGAAATCCTCTCACGACCTTGCAAGACAAGCATACTGTAAGGTACTAATTACCAAAAGTAATAACAGAAATTTATTGTAATTTATCCCGGAAAAACGGAGGTACAGGCAGAAACACAGACAAATAAGTATCTTAAAATTATTTGCTTGCGTTTTAATATCGTATGTTAGAATGTATATTAATTACAGATAATATTATAGATATTATGTTCGTATACTTGGCAATACTTGTAGATTTAGTCTGTCATGTTGGTATTTAACTACTCCCACCTCTATCAGCCCCACTTCTTATGAAGTGTTCGATTTGTAAGGGCAGTCTAGTCGGAGACGTAGCATCGGACGCACGAATAAAGCACAGTATTATAATTATACTTTTATTCTGAGCTCCTTTATACGTACAACTAAGTATACTTGAAAAACATGGTTCTTTTGTAATCATAGATATACATTGGCATTTTATTTTATATGTATAAATTTATACGTACATTGAATGTCCTGTTTACTAACAAAAATCCGTTGTACTGACCCAATTCGATGAAGGATATGTCGGATTTAAATTAATATTCGACATCTGTATTGAGGTCCATCGGAAATCAGAATAAACAGATAAATAATACCTTTCGCAGATCTGGCACTGCGTAAGAATTGCTTTATATGATCAATATATATATTTTTTCAACTTCACGCTGTTTCCCGCATATACAGGATAGGACCTTCGTGTTGAGACACTTCCCCACCGTTCACCACTTCCCTCCGAGCTTTTTAAGCATTACGTGTTGACTTGATTTGCGTGTGTATCAAAGTGGAAATTAAAACCATAACCGTCTTGCTAATAGTGACACAATTATGCCCGCGTCACGTCAGCCTCAAATCTAATCATATTTAATGTTAAAATTGTACTTTGAAATTAACAAATTGAAATTATATAAAAAAGAATTAATGATTTTTTTAATTTAAAACATTATAATATGTAGTTATTAATATATAACTAAAAGGTGCTTATATAAATACAGACAGGGGCAATTGCAAATTAAGGTTATTAGTATGAGATCCTCTTTGCTGAGTAAAATAATTTAGAACGTTTTGCTCTTTATATTTATTACCAATACGTATAAATATACATAAAATTTAAACATAAAGTAATGGCCAATATAATGAGTTAAGCTTTAAGCTACATTTATTATTGTATTGTATGTACGTATAACCATGTTGAACAATTTAAAATAAAACCGCAAGAGTAAAGAGACAAAGTGCTCTCCAAATGAATATTTATAGTCGTCTTTTATGTGACATAAATTAATTAACATAAAATTGGTTGACGCCAATCGAAGTTCACGAGTAATCGAATAAAAGTTGTTTAACTTTTTTTTACGTTTACATTATTACATTACTTAATTTAAACAAGTTTATGTTTAAAATTTAATTGTTTAAATGTGAGGATAATAATATATATACATATTAAAATTGTTCGAATGTATGTATAGTGCATTTTAAAAAGTTAACATAGCGTGGTTAGACTAAGTATAAATGCAATTTAGCTGTGTGTTCGATCCTCAATCAGGGAAATTATTTTCATTTCTAATTCAGGTGGAAGTTCACAACAAGGACCGATGACAATATAATAATATGACAAAATTAAAATTTATAGGTGATTCAGATCGAGAATATATAATCATCAGTTTATTTTCAAAACGTGGACATCCACTGAGAAAGGATTTTGAAAAATTTTAACCTCAAAGGTTGAAATAGGGGTTGAATGTTAGGGGTAAGAATCTTTAGATTGACGCCGATTATTATAAAAAAATATATTCAGACTGAACACGTGTTCCACAATTTTTTTTAAATTCACCCGCTAGACTAAAAACAATTTCATAAATATCTTTAAGGAATATTCATATCTTTCAAGCGGTCGAAGCCGCCTGAGTCCTGCCTGAGTAGTTATGGGGATGTTTGTCAGGTATCATATTGCTTGGGTGATTTATAACTCACTTATGAAACAATTTGTTGTTAAAAACATTTGCTCTCAAACCTAATATTAGAATTTCATTTTCCTGCCGTTAAGTTTTATGAAAAATGTCTAAACTTCGGACAGACACCTAGAGCTTTATAACCGCTTTTGTAATTTGTTTTTTATTTTTTAATAATATATATTTTCAATAATATGCAGATATTTAGACTCTATAATTTAAAACTATTAAAAAAAGGTATGTATAATTCCAGAACGAATCTCTTTACATAAATATGCATACCTATGTATATAGTCAGGACTTTAAGTAATCCTTTAATGGCACATCAGAACTCCCACGAGTGTCCGTTAAAAAGTTTCTAGTTCCACAAAAGAATTTTTAGCGATCCTCTTGAAGTGTTTTAAAGCGTCCGTACAATAGACGGAGTCTGTTCCACATTGTGGAGAACTCTACTAATTACGGCAAACTTTAAATAATACTGGACGTGAAACTCATCCAGAAATAGTGGTCGCACAGTTCATTGTAGTGTTCGGATGCGGTCATACAGATTTTCATACAATATAATATGTTTGAAAACAATGGTATAACATTCTATGAATAAGGACTAGTGGAAAGTTTTAGTTGAAAGCTCTATAATATAATTAAACAAAAACATTAACATTAAAATATTGTATTTTGTCTTGCATGCTGGCTTACCTTATTGTCAATTTAGAAGAGAAAATTCCTGTGAGAAAAGAAAAAAGATTAAATTACACAATTACGTGGAACCGTCATTCTGAATTTTCAGTTAAATGAGTTTCATATGTGTCAGATGAATCAATAAATTCACATTAAGTTCATGAAACGGTCCAAAAGTGCTCACATTTAATGATTTTTACATTTAAAAATTGAAAGAAGGTAAATATATATTTTTTCTCTACATTGATTAGATAATTATTGGTCGTCTATAGATAATAATTAGTAACATAACTAATTGACTACACAGAGACTTCTACTTGTGTTAAACTAATACCGAATATAAGATAAGTTTCTACAGATAATATTATTATATTGAAATTTCGTGTTAACATCAGAAGTTGTTACGTCGTTACTGTATAGAAGTTTAGTCGTGATGGGATTGGTATAGGAATATATAGCTTAATTGGTTAGACCACTATGACTATGTAAGTTACAAAATACTTTTATAAAATATATTATTAAATATAATTAATGAAATTATAAAAATGGTTAATTCAGGTTTTCATATATATATTTAAATAGTTACAAGTACGATCGGCAAATCAGATTATACTATATATAAAATCAAATCAAGCTGTATCCCGCAAGCAGCAGGGTAGGCAAAGGAAACGTAGTGTGAAGACACTCCGTTCCCCACTTTGTGCTGAATTCTGGAGACATTGCGTGTTGACTTTCGGAACTCATCGCCGCGCTTTGCCTCCACACCAGAGCGAAGAAATAAAAATATAAAATAGAATTAATATTAGTTTTTCTCGAATGGGGATTGAACCCACAACCAGTAGCGTTTACGTCACATTGTATGCTTCTGCACCACGACTGGCCTCTATATACATTTACTTTATTTACACCTCGAAATTAGTCGTCTTTAAATACTAGCTGGCCACAGTACTTTTGTCCGACAAACTACTACCTATTCAAGCCTTGTCAGTTATCGGTGACTGACACTGCAACGTAGGGATCGTTATGGGAAATATCGACGAACAGCTAGCCTACATTTTGGATAGGAATTTTTCCATTGATATTGATTGACATGGCACTTAGAGCAGCAACTGAACTATTTGCAATAACGTTTTGTTGAGGATATGGGAAATCTATCTAATTAGTTCATAAATAATATTTGTATTATATCTATGTATATATAAAACGTATGTGTAATACGTATATATAAAAATGTAAGAAACAAGACTAACTAATATATAATAATACTCAGCGGAGTAAGCCGAAATATATATCTTATTAATACTTATTGATCTATATCATAAACAATTTCCATTATTGTTAAAACATAAACAAATAAGCTGTAATTGTAAAATAATTATTCATAGGTCAGACGCTCATGTAAAAAATTGTACACTATTAGCTTGCAGGATCCTTTTGTTACAGGAGAAATATTTACTTCATTCTTTATTTTTAGTCCAAGTTAGTAACATGTACCGTTAGATATGTTTTCATTACGTGGCGACGCTTAAAGGGCTCGTATCTTTTGAATGTGTTCACTTGAAGTTAGATTTTTTTTGTGCGTATACTTAGATATTTGATATTAATTTCAGCTCAATACCTCCATATGATCTCGATACAATTGATCTTGACAGATAGACAACAAAGCGGTCCTATGAGGGTTCTATTTGTACTATTTCAGGCACAGAACCCTAAAAACCTCTCATTGCTCTACTTCGACAAAATACTGGCAACATCGGAATACGTAGCATAACAAACAAATTTACAAAGGAAACGAAATGCAAGTTTGCGGTATCTCAGCACCAGCTTATCTGCGATGTCGCTGCAACTTGTTATCTTACTATTGCAGCACGCTTCATTCTGTCAGTCGCATTTGCACTTGTAAGATCGCGCAAAATCAACCACTCAGCCTTCAAAGCTCACATAGAAGTCTTATAATTAATATTTTTGTTTATTGTTGTTGATCGGCATGGTATTGGATTTTTCTTATCTTAAGAGAGAGAGAAGAGAATCAAAATTTTAAGGAATAATTTTTAAATATCTTCTTTTAAATTCTACAAATGTAATTCGAATTTATAAAAGCATGATGCAGTTTGAAGAATGTAGTTCATTTATTTTTTTTATATATATTATTATTTATATTCATATTTTTGTCTGAGTTAACAGAGACAAGCGTGGGCTATGTAAATATTTTCATTTCCCTAGGATGGCTATGTAAAGTGCCACAATTACTTCTACTACCCTATTCATGTAAATACGTTAAGACACCGTTACCTACTTTCCGCCGAAGTCTGGTGGCATTACGTGTTGAGTGGTGGAACTCAACGCCGCCTTCGTCTCGAGCGAAGACACCAGAGCGGAAATGAAAATATAAATTGAAATAAATATTTCATGTCCTTGAGTGGGAATCGAATCCACAACCAATCGGCTTACAGTCATACTTTGTGCGCCTGCACCACGACTGGCCTCGACATATGATATGACGACATATAATATGCCTAATTTGTAACCTTGTCTCTATTAATATTTTTTTATAAAATCGTACGCTGTATTATATTGGGTCGCTTTACTAGTAACATTATAGACTACAAAGTGGCTTCAAATTGCACCTCAAGTAATATACAATTTTCATTCAAATTTTCTACTCTTATCTCGTGAAACCTTTTCAGTCGAAGAGATAAAAATTACCCTATCTATATAAAATATTTTCTATTCAATTGAGTTAAAAAAATCTTTATTTTAATTTTATGACTTATGGCATGATAGTATAAAAGATTTAGACGTGTAAAAGTTTTAAAGAATTTTGATAATTGTTACAAACCATTAGTTACGGCAACGAATATTTTATTTAGCATTACTTGTTTATGTGTGTGTATTGGTTGATGTTGAGTGGGACCCCATGACAAGGTGGGCAGAAGGAACCTGGGAACTTTTTTTATTAAGAAAACGGGAAACGGAAGTGCCGTTTCCCGTTTTCCATTGACAAGATTATTTGAATTTATTGTAGTTATTTATTGCTAATTCTATTAGAGTATTAAGCAATAAAATTGTAATAGTGTAGAAATATTTACAAAAACAACTGTTGAGGTCATTACTGGTTCTTCTCAGCAGGACTGCCTCCGAAGCCCGCGTGGTTGAAGCTTTATATTGATTCGACTATTAATTTGACTTTTTACAACAATATTTTTTTTTATTTGGTGTTTGTTCTATATTTATGAAGTAGAATTCGAAAGTAATCGAATATAACTAAGTAAACAGTATGTACGTCTTAATACTTTCAATAAAACTCATTTGTATAAATATAAATATATAATTTTCTACATTTGATCATATCCTAAAGGAACGGAAGCGGATGTTTTAAATATTACAATATTTAGTATCGGTATTCTATATTGTGGGTATTACACGTTTGAATAGCGCCGCCCTATAACGTCCTATAACGGCCACTATGGCGGGCACACGATATTACTGAATGGTCGCGTTGAAGGCAGTAAAAAATGTCGTTCTATAACAACAGTGTCCACAATATCGCCACAGTCTGGGCCTGTAGTAAAATACATACAATATATCATACTTTTATTTAGGTCACCTCCTTTTAGTATTGAGGTTCTTACTTAAAATCTTAGCCATTTCATTCTGTTAATTTCATTTTAATTAGAATGAATGAATCAAATAAATTACTGCAAAAAAAATCTTAAATATTAAAACAGCACATTTAGTATAAAAACGGCAAAGATTTCTCAGCGAAACAAATGGCGCGCAACAGCTTGCAGCTTAGTGTTAAATAACGCGCTATTTTCCGACAATAAGAAATGTACATTGTTTTCTTTTGCAAGGCCTCATGTTAAAGTATCTGTACAGTGGCACAACGCTGCACTCATTTAATTGTATGCGATCGTTAATCTTCTTTTTACTACTTTAGGTTTCTGTAACATGTTTTATATTAAGATATTTTACCAAATAATTATTAATTTGCATATATAACGCGTAACTTAATGAGTTAACCGCAAAATTAATAATTAAATATTAATAAAAAAAATATTCGAGATAACACAATATGCAGGTAAAAATACAAAGACAAAATTAAATATAGACAATCGTGGCTTAGTAGGATACATTTGGTTATATGTGAAGAGTATGTTCAACGTGCAATTTTAGAACGTAGTAACTTTCATAAAATTTTTGGACTTCGTATGCAGAAGATTCGTGAAAATAAAAAAAATATGACTTAATTGCAATTTAAGACATTTTGGGAAAAATAGGAGCCAGATATTACGTGGAAATAAGAAATTCTTTTATGTCTCTACTGTCCATCCTTTCCCTAAAAGAAGAAAATAAATAAAAAATTTACAAATATCGATATATACGATAGGTTACATGTACATCGAAAAAAAAAGCAGAAAGCTATTAAGATCGATATAACAACATACTCGTATAGTAAATGAAACAAAGTGTAAAATCGAGACTGTTAGTTAACTTGCCTATAAAATTGATTCTATGTACGTAATAGTGTTAGTATTTATGAATTTCAGAAGCTCTCTTTGTAACTTGGATCTTGACACCGTTTAATAGTTTTGTTGCTTAACTCAATTTTTTGTCTTTAAAAAATACGTTTTAAAATATTGAGAAAATTTTCAACTTTAATGCATAAGCTGTGCTTATTATAGAGCTGTAATGGATATTTTTTTTCGTTAAAATATCGTTATGATTAAAAAATGCAATTTAAATTTTCTTATATGTCTATTTTTTAAGTTAAAATCTTGATAGTTGTGCTAACATTGTAATATTGATGAATAAAATAAACATTACGTGCGTACTTATTTATATTTATTCATTGTATTCAAGCTTATAATTACTAATAAATACATAAAATAGAGGCCAGTCGTAATACAAGGGCACAATGTGTGCCTGTAAACGCGCCTGGCTGTGGATTCGATCCCTACTCGAAGAAATGAAATATTTATTTACAATTATATTTTTATTCGAGACAAAGCGCAGCGTTGAGTTCCGCCACTCAACACGCAATTTCTCCAGAATCTACAAAAGTAACTAGAATTACTGATATCCGACTGAGGCAACAATCCGGGTTTCACCTGCTACATAATATATTATCAATCAGTTCTTAGAATAAAAAAGGATTTCTTATTTAAAAACTTTTGATTACACAATAACTATTTAATTACTTCACTATTATATAATAAAACTTAAGTACAAGTAGGAGCACAGTATAGACTGTCTTTTTAAATTTAATGTTTTTTTAACATTAAATTTAAAAAGACTGGTACAAAGCCATACACATAATATAAATATAAATTTCTTTGTCATGATTACAAGGCGACTAAAACATAAAACAATATTTAGCACAATTTCACATCCAAATTTTCAACCTCGCAATTTCAACGGTGATACGTTCATAAATTCAATGAAATTACCCATCTTTCTGCGCTTCAAGGAGGCCATATATTCTCGGGAGACAGCACTTTGCTATGTCGACCATCACGCGAATGATAAATCAGGACGACGTTATAAACTCTAAAGAATCTTTGTTAACATTAAAAGTTTTATTTATAATAATATTTTAAATTAATAATAAATAAAGAAGAACAGAGAAACCTAGTGTTAAGACACTCCGTTCACTACTTTCCGAAAATTTCTTGTTCAGTGGCGGAACTCAACACCTGACTGTTCTCTTGGTGCCAGACCGAAGGTATAAAATTGTTAATAAATAATTATTCATTTCCTCGAGTGTGGATCGAACCCACAATCGTCACGTTATAATCACACCCTTCTACCCCTGCGCCACGAAGTCCTCATAATTCGAAATAGCGTTCCTATAATTTACAAATGAAATAATAAAGAATACACTAATGATAATATATTATTATATGCTTATATTCAGTTAATGTTGTAAATGTAGATTGTTCGCGAATATTAATACAATTATTTTAATTATATAAAAACATAAATCGTTATTGCGACTGACGTAAATGGCTATAAATTTTTATAATTATGGCTATAAATATATAAGAATTTTAAATATATATTTTTTTACTTCACAGACAGAGAAAACCTCGCATGCCTCGAGTATTCGGCGTAAAATGGGAAATGGGATATCTTAATGGGAACAGAGTGTCCTAGCTCTACGTTCGCAAGTGCAAAGAAAAAAAAACCCACCACTAATGCATTTACTGTAGACGCTATTCCATCACACCTCAGTATTCTTAAAGCTCAATGATCGTTGAAGCTCAGATAAAAAACAGGGCGTAAGTCTCTTTTTAAACGTCATGCCTGCCGAATTGCAGAAGCGTGAATTTATGTACTTTATATAATTTTTTTTTTTTTGCTATATTATCATTGTAATATAAAACAGAAGAAAAAGCAAATGATAGTCTGTTTTATTTTGCAAGAGATTTTTGCCACTTCTATTACATTACTCATTTTATAGATATATTCATAAGACGGAGAGGTAGAGTTTCACATCAAATCAACCCGTACAAGTGATAAAAATAGAACGCTTATATTTATAAAGAAACTATTTTGATTAAACTTAAGATGTGCTTATTACGTTTAATATGATTTCAAAGAAAATCGAAGTCCAATAACCTACGTAATAATAAAGGAGACAAAGGAGAAAGAGAAAAAGGTTAAATTATTGATAATTTCATCATGAATATTTATTCAGAAATATTCGTGTAAAATTATAAAGAATTTGCTTTATTGATATATAATTTGTTTCAAGTCATGCGTTCAACATGAAATAGAATAATATTTGAAGATTGAATAGAAGGGAGCCGAATAATGCTGAGGGTCGAAGACATATAAAGACTAATCCCCAAATTAGATGACCTAAATATAAGAAAATCTACGTAAAGTACGTCTCATCGGAAAAAGGTAAAAATATCAATTCAGAAAGGAAACTTTATTTTATTTTATATCTGGATTTTTGCAAACCATTATTGTTGTTATAACCTGAAGGTGATACTTAAAAAATAAACGGGGACAAAAAATATAATATGTATAACTTAGAGAGCTTAAAGCTAAGGATTTTTTAAGATATTCTCTTTCATAATTTTAGTATGATTATGGTCGATTATGTAGTTACACGAACTTTTTACCCCTTGCTCAAAAATTCATCAAAAACATAAAACTTAATTAGGTGTCTCCTGCCCATGACTCCTCCTCCCCTCTCACCTGCTTCGGATTGATGAATCTAACACTGCATTTTTTTAAACAAGTAAATATATAATAAAATGCAAGGAAAATTTATATATTATACTCGTAGATATATAATGTACGTACTACTATATAATAGATATATAATGTACATACATCATTATCTTTAATGTACATGACATAAAAACTTTATAAATATAATGTTTTTTTTTGTCATTTGGCAAGAACATTAGGAAAACTCTATAATGAATCTATATATATTCAAATTTCAAATATATTTTTGTAGTATTTATTCGCATTTTATTTTAATTAAAAACCATTTTACTTTATTAATATTTTAGCGTAGGTCTCAAATGTAAATTAGATTTTCAAATATGTATATAATTTTAAATTTACCCAAAGCTATGGCTTTATAAGACAATATGTAGTTTTACTGGAGAGTGTCTGCTTATTCCGTTTAAATGAATTCTAAATGAAAGTTATAGGTCGTTTGTCATCAGAAGCCGGCGGCGGTTCCGAAGCGAGTTCCGGGTGCACGCTGCTCTTATTAATATTTCCATCGCGAAACGCTTTATTAGGAAATAGCCGTCGTATGTCTAATTAATGACTAATGCAGTTGTGATAGCTAAATAGTGAATATTAGTTTTCTCACTCACTACTGATAGGTTATGTTACTTTAACTTATTTAATTTTTTACATAATTTGACAGGTGAGAGTATATATTTTATTTATTTCATTTACTACTAGCAACACCCTCACCGCTTCGTGCGTTGCGTGAACTACATAATTATTAATTAATAAGCGATAGTAATGTCGATTAGTAATTATATAATTATAAAAACCATATCTATGTCTATATCAAAAAGTACAATTTCAGACAATTCAATAAAACACACGAAGAAATGGAAATATAAATTTAAGTAAATATTTCGTTTCTTCGAGTGGGAATCGACCACACAACCATTGCGTTACAGTCACACCCTTGTGCCCCTGCACCACGACGGCCTCTATTTTTAAAATATGAAAAACTTAAACGTATAAATATAAACGTATAAATTAAATATAATATGAAAAACTTAAACGTTTGTGGAAAGTATAAAAATCTCTGTTTTCATTCATTCAAATGATTTCTACTAGTGTAAAACTTGTAAGTATATAAATCTACAACCACGCAAGAATCCTGTCCTAGTCCCGTTAATAATACTTAAAAGAGCTTCCTGCGGTACAAAGTTTTCTTTCTGGTAACTTTATTATGCCATTAGAGGTCGCGTGATGGAGAATCGCACTTCACCTCATAATATAATTTACTTTAAGTAATGTATTAAAACAGCTGTTTGTTTAAGCGTATTTTCCAGTTTTAATACAGTGTTGTATATTAATTTATACTTGTAAATTTTTATTTAAATTACTGTTTATATTATTAACGATTTCTTTATTTCGCGAACACACGTAATCAAATAAAATCCTTTAGATGTTTACCTACAGAAAACAAGTAAAATTTAATTTAAGGAAATTGATATAAAAGAAGATGACGACGATGGTCGTTCTCTTCGGTTTATTGTAGTGAGAGGTTAGCGTCGTTTCACCTACCTGTTACCTAAAGCTTCCAAAAGACGCCACCTCCCCTAACTTTCTGTGGATTTTCGCAAATGAGATTTCACACGGCACCTTGTTTGGTTTAAACAAACTTAACGTAGCTTCCTCTGTTTTGGGGTGAAAGTAATTGAACTCGAAATAATGTCTCAATAAATATACCGATAAAAAAAAATTTTTACGATATTATGTTTTTGCTAAGGTATTCTTAATACTAAATGAAATAAGTTTTTAAAATAAGTATCAACTTGGTGTAGAGTATTCGTTTATTTACATAATATACATGTTACAATTTAAAATCTATCGTATGAAAATACATTAATTTAAACTGTTGCTATCTAAAAAAGTAATTCAAAACAATCTGCATTGTAAATTTTTTTTAATTAGTATTTCAATGCTAACTTCATATATTTCTCTACTTGGTCTTTTATTTGGAGTAGATATAAATATATAAAAAATCCAAAGCAGGGCATGAATAATGTTTACATATTCCAAAAGCACAATAGTAAAACTTATAACCAAAGAAGATTTTAACTTCAAAATCTTTAACATCTACGAGTATATCTACCATTACTAAGTTTCCCGTACCTAATTGCCTGCATGATGCTTAGACCGGATGTCAAAAGATTGCCTTGAAATAGGGAATCTATTCCATCCTATCTCGTTGTCCGTCCATAGGGACCGACGTAAACATTTACTGAGATCTTATTGATTTTCCTCAATTACTTTCACTGGAGTACCTGGTGTTTGATCTTTAAGTGGGGTTTCGCAATTATTCTTTTAGTACAAAAAACTGCTGCCGATTATTGCTCTTTAAGCTTAATATAAAAGTTCTTGGAACTAATGTATAGAATAACAAGAATTATTTTTTTTGTTTTTAGGTTTCTTTTTTTACATTAAAATTATATTATTTCAAATATATGCTGCAGAGTGTCAAATAGAAAAAAAAACAACAGAAACTCTTGTTTTACACCAGATTTTGTTGACTTGTAACAATGTGAATGACGTTAGCTTCAACGGGAAAGTGACAATGATTGATGAGGGAATTAATTAATACGTCAGTTCCTTTTTGATCTAAAAAAAAAACAATACGAATCCCTTGAACAAAACGAAAAACGATACAAACCTTGAGATTAAAATATTGGAAACAATAGGCGTGATGTAAGAAAAAAGTACGAAGCGAAATCTTTAAAAAAAATAAAAGTCAAAGACATTTTATATTGAGCAAATTTTTCGAAATTTCAAATGTTTTTGAATAGTCTTTGAATGTATAAAACAGAAATAATTTGATTAACAAATGATCGTTTTTAAAAGAGAGAGGATTAGAACTAGCACCTCTTTTACAGTAATCTGTTTAGAAAAAATAGATGACTAACTTTTGCTCCTCTGTGTCAATTATGTTATAAAAAATATTCTACAAAATTTAAAAATATAGTCCAATAGTAGCTGTTTAGTAACTCATTTATAAAAATTTTAAGCTTAAAATAAATAAACTGTGTGAGTGAAGCGTTTTCACATATTTCAACACGCTTGGACATCTGCACTGGCCTTAATATCATAAACGACATCTGCAGAAAGAAAAACTAAGGAAATTCAGTACGCGAAGAGCATCATTACTATCCGTCGAACGCCATATTTCTCAACCCTTTTTCTTGCTCTTTCGAAAGTTTTAATTAGTGCCAGAGGACATTATCCAACCCCTTCTTCCTTCTGTCTCCGCTGTTCGGATTTTTTTTTTGAATTATACGTTTCAACTCTTAATGCGGCATCACTTTTTCCAAAAACTTTGGCATTGCCCACATCGTTTACCGTCACTAGAGATTTTATCCAAAATGTTCTATTGGATTTGGATTTTTTCATCTTCTTATATATTCTTGATAGTTTGTAATTATAATATTTAGGTAAATGAACCTATACAAAATTTTTCTACCACACAAAAGAGGAAACATTTAGAAACATAATAAAAAATTATATTTATGGATAACGTTATATGTCGAGAGTTCAATTAATTAGCGTCGTACAATCCAATAGTACTGACATGTTTTTTATTCCAGATAATATAATCTAAGTTAAAAATACGTTTCATTTTCTAGCATATATCTAAATCGCACAGTGTTTATTATGTTTTCAATGAGATGCTCAAGCTTGTCGTCGACCCGGGGTCGTAAGATGCGTCCTCGTTCCACTTAATCCGCAACTGGTGAATAGATATAATTTTCTGTGCTTGACACTGAATCTAGTTTCGTTATTGTGCTGCTCAACTACCTACATTTTATTCCTTTTTATTACTGTCACTGTAAAAGCAGATTTGTTCTATTGTAGTGACATTATTGTGCAAGCGTTAAGTTGTTTTTGGTATTTTCATATATTTCCTTGTATTTTCGCTGTAAAAATGTATTTTGAATAATGATAACTTTTATATTGATATTCTTATATATTGTATACATATTTTTCACAAATCACTTATTTTAAGGTTCACATTTTTTTCAGTAGAAAGTGATTAAAAATAAAAAAAAAACGATAAATTTCTACTTTCATCGCTGTTTCAGTTTCAGTTGAAGGCACGAGTAATTAAAACTTCAAAAATAAACTCCAATGACTTAGTAAAATTCAAAAAACCATTTTTCCACTGGTTCACTATATATAATAATAAACAAAAATGATCCTCGTCAACATATTCAGAACAATATGATAAGATTTGATAGTCGATTTCCAACGCAATAAAAGTCTCTCATCGACTACAAAGGGGGCAGAGATGATGATATACATTTGAACCGTAATTGTTCGCAACTTGACAGACCTGAACGTAAATTTTATTTTCACTAAGATTAAACAAGGCGTTCTGCGGTGAAGCGGTAATAAATGTAAATGGCTGCGGTACCTCCATTAAATTGAGACGAAGGACCTAAGACTCGAGGAGGTCATATTTTTGCTTATTAGATCCACAAACTCTGAATTATAATATTCGACGAGTTAAAACGTAATAATTTCGAAAAGTTTCGCTTATAGAGACTTTGACATTGAGAATTGAACTATAATTATAGAAATGAACTATTTTTTATATAAACATTTATTAATTGAATTATTAAAAAGCACATATTTTATGTACTCTACTATACTGTAAAGTAACACATAAGATTATATAAATATATGACAGACACTAAAAGTACCAGAAGGCAAACCTAAATAATATCAACCACATTTTTTAATTAAGTTTCATATTCATCCATTACAATATAGCGAAAATGCAAAATTAAAACATGATAGGGATTGTACAGCAGTCGACCATCGCACCCGGAGGAGAGACGCTTTTACGCCTTTTATTACATTATGCGCCGTGCAAATTTCAGTACATTTTTATCGTTCATTCTAATATGCTCAGTCTCTAATACGCAGATGCTACTGAGAGCATGATTGATGATTCTTTTTATTACCATTGCTATGAAATGTTATAAGTAAAAGTGATAATTACATAGTTTTTCTAGTTGTACTTCATTATCCCGGTGCCTTGTGGCACCTGCAAATATATTACATTTATTTAATGTATAATTAAAAGAAATTAGTTTCTATAAGACAATGTTTGTTTATTATAATATATTTTCTGTTTATTATAATAAAATATGAAATAAGAGGATCACTATAAGTATCTAAGACAGGAAAAATCTAACACTCTCGTTTTCTACCCATACAATTGTTAAATATAAAATCTATTTTGACGTATTTGTTCTTCCTGTACATAATTACAATATTTTAGTTGTTTTTGTGGCAGGAATTCATTTGCCATCTTCAATTTTCAGCATCCTGTGAAAAAACAACAAGTTAAGTTCTTTTGAATAACAAGTTAGTTAATGAATGTAAGTCAAAAAAACGCCTGGCTTCCTTGTAATTTTAAGAAAATTGCAGTATATCCCTTACATAAATTTAAACGTTTTTTCTTTGTTACGGCTATACATTCAATATTTGTAAATTTTATGTATTTTCATCTAGACTAATATTATAAACTATATTATTATTACCCATCTTTGAAACAGAATAACCGAAATAAGTCGACTTATATATATCGTAAATCTAGGCTAGTAAATATTCACAGTGTAATTGTAAATAATGTGTGACAGCTTTGATCAATTATACACTATAGTATATAGTTGATCGAAGATGGACAGATTCACTTTATTGGACACGTGCCTTAACCGGTAAATACGCGAAATTACGAAATAATACTGGAAGCAGCTAATACTATCTATCGTCTTATCACGCAGCACCGCTTATAAGAGACTTCTTCTACATATTTTTTTTTTGCCTCACGCAGTAGCCCTCGACAATCTGCCATAAATTCATTACAAGTTATTATATCAGAATATAGTAAAAACGTATACCTAACAAAACACTAAAGTTAAGCACTTACACTTAATTTTATATTCATCCGTTACATCGCGTGAATATTAAATTAAAACAGGACGGGGACTGCGCCACGTCAGTGTTACCTCGAGTGATGCTGGAGTTATGCATTTTACTGGCTTTTAGTACTTTTTCATATCGAATACAATTAGGTATGCATTATTTTCTGGTGATATATCAATTTAATTATTGTATGGAGGATGCTTAATGGTTATTGGACAAATTGCAGAAAAATATAAATATAATGCCGTCTTGGCGCGAGGGCACACGGGTGTGTGGGTAACGCGACGGTTATGCGGTCGATCCCCCCTCGGGACAATGAATTATTTGTTTATTAACATTTCTTTGCTCTGTCACCAATCTGGCGTTGAGTTCCGCCACTCAAAAAAAAAATGCCTCGAAAAAATTTTTGGAAAGTGAGAAATAGAGTGTCCTAACACTAGGTTCCCTCTGCCTACCCTCGACGACGATAATTTTAAAATATATACAATACCTACATACTCGTAGTTACATTCTCCTATTACCGCAACAAAAATCGACGCTACTCTACTTAAATACAAGTAAAACAAGAAAATTCTTTAAGCGGATATGAGGTTGTTATTGGCCTTTTTTACTTTCACTTCGCACGAAGCAGATATAAGATAAGTAAGAGCCCAAGGACGTTGTTTACTTTAGTGATTTTTTATTTAAATAAAACAAATGGGCAGTTTATTAATTTTTCAGATGTTTATGTACTTCATACTGCGTGTGATCTCAATGGACAAGATATATCGTTCTATAATTTGTAATTATAACAATTATTCACAAAAATTAGGTATATTTTGAGAATATTATATAGTTTAAAAATACTTCATTTAACTTATATCAATGGATAATATTTTTAAATAAGGTAGGTTTTGTAGACGATAATATCTTCTTCTATATAATATCGCACTTCTCGTTGGGAAGTTTAATGAAACGAATTGTATTAATAATAATTGAAATTAGATTTGAGTATTCACTATACAGGATTTTCTTTCAAAGAAGATACGATTTTTTTCCCCCAAAAAAACGCAAACGGGAAAGAAATTATATATTTAATTTCCACGAGACCTTCTATATCAGGATATTAATTATTACTTTTCGAAGAAATAATTCATTTTAGTACTTCACTGTCGTACAGCAGTTATCACCTGCTGCCAGTCGGTATGTAACACTAAGCTGAGCGTGGGACGCGTTATTTCATAAAGTAAATATTTATGAGGGAAAGGAGGTTTCCTCTCGGTAAGCCGCTTGATCCGAAAAGACATAAACCTCTGGGGATTCAGTTCTAAGTTCACTAAGGCAATGTTCGATACTTCTTATAGTTATTTTCTATAACATCTCTCACCCTTTTTCTTTTTTTTTTGACAGTGTTGATCTCGAATTTTGTAATGTTGTTTTGGATAATACATACATTTGTATGTTGGCTTAAGAAATTGATAATTTCGATGTAGTATTTATTAATAGGCAAGCGATACGCTTTGATATTTGGACGTATTTGCATAGCATAAAACTAAATCGTCACACATATGTATTAGTTTTTTTTAAATTACGTAAAAAAATATTTTTTATTCGATGCTTGTAATGCCACCGTGGCACAGGAGCGTGCAATTATAAACACGATTATTGTGTGTTCGATTTTCACTCACAGGAAATATGAAATAGTATTTAATATTATATAACGTAATTGGAACCAAGAATATAAAATATTTGTAGTTTAATGATATAAGAACCAATTTTTATATTATTTTTGGTTTTGCTTATTAAAACGGAGATAGACAAATACATAGAATCGTCTAGTTTACACTGGCGAAGATGCGATCGTGATACCTGGTGTGATATAATTCTAAACTGTAAATTTCCCTAGATTGACCGTTAAAATTTGTGTTTTTCGAAATTTCTAAAGTAGTACAAAGTTATATTAAGACATTTGCCAAATGCTCAAGATGAGTAAAATGAAATAACTAAATACAGCGCCGTAAGGCTTATGCAAATTTAACGGGATTTTTTTTAAGTTACCGAGACTAATATTATTATTTGCAAACAACAGGGGCCGCGCGCTGAAGATACTTTGGGATTAAGCATTCAACTTTTTTATAGACGAGCGATAAATGTAAAACGGTTACCTTTAGACGAAACTTTCCGTGTTTACGTTTTTGCTCAAATTAAAATGTAAGCACTCATATTACATTTTTGCATTTTGTTTTTGAAAACTTCCAAAAAAAGAGAGATCCGTCGTGGCGAGGAGGACTGAGTGTATTAAGACTAGATCCCCTCTGCCTACCCTGCTGCGTGCGGGATACATCGAAAACCTGATTTAATTAATCTTTTTCGTCTAAAAAGATTTTAATTAAATCAAAATCTATAATGTAAAACAATTAAGATGACAAGAGTCTTATTTAAGTATAGAAGTTATATAATGTTTGAGTCAAAGTTAACTTCTCTTACGTAAAGGTCGAAGATAATAGTGTTTGGAACTTTACAGTGCACATCCGGATTCTTGAAACTTCGAAACTTGCATAATATTGTGTTAGAAAGTGACGTACCGTCTCGTGGTTACTGTTAGTTTCAAAGTTGTTATTTTATTAAATCTTCTAATAGATAGATTATATTTTTAATATTGTCCCCATTCCTGGTACCTATTACTGAGCTATATTTTTAATATTTATAAACATTTAAAAATAATCAAATTAATTATATATTATTATACCTAACTATTCTTCAATAAAAGCTTTACAATCATTTCATTACATTATTATCACTATATCAGTATCATTATAATTTAATCCCTTACTGGAAGGACACACCCACACATGCACCCAGCCCTGATATCTTACATTTAAGGAAACAGATTATGTGAACGTTATGAGAAATTCACATTCAAAGGCGTATATCAATATTAATATTACAGAGCGGCGTGTAGTGCACTCCACTACATTTGGATGGAATACGATGGAAGTGTAAACGTCGTCGTCGAGCAAACAGGCTCACATTCCTCACATGAGATGAGAACCTTCGTCCCTGTTTACATTCAGTCGACGCCCATGCAACTGTTAACTTGGACACGAATGTTGCCACAAACTATCCGTTTACACTTTCAGCGAATGCGAATGCAGTTCTGCATGCATTTGTTGGTGCATTTCGGCATTCGCCACTTTCGAATCAGGCCGTTTATAAACTTTTTGTTTTGGGGTTTTTGTTTTAGATTACTGTGTGTGTGTGTGTGTGTGTTCGTGTTTGTGTGTGTGTGTAGCTTTGTGTGTTGGCTTTTGATTGCTTATGAAACTGATTTGGAGTAGCTTTGTAATACGTGTTTTTTTTTTCAGTATTGTAAAATTATTATGTTTGTTGTAACTAAAACATACAGTAGGTATTAAGTTTATGAAATAAAAAAATGAGTAAGCGGCCGTCGTGGCGCAGCGGCACAAGAGTGTGACTGTAACGCGACGGTTGTGGGTTCGATTCCCACTCGAGGAAGTGTAATATTATATCTATTTACGTTTATATTTCCATTTCCATCCATAAAAAGTAGTTTATTCGACAAAATTACTACAAAACAATTGTTTTATTGGTTTTGCTGCTTTAATTTTAATTTTCTACGTATGATCATTGATCGTCATTTTTAATTATTACATAATAATTTTATAAGAAGACGAAAATAATCCAGTTTATTAAATAAATAATTCAAGCTGTACAAGTGGACGAAGCCGCGAGCCGGTCGCTAGTTAGGTACATGGTCCTACGTAAATAAATTTTCTCTTGTACCCAACTGTCACAAATTACCGTCAATTTAAATAATATTGACATACATTTGTTTACAGGTGTTTACGTATACAATAATTACATTTTTCACAAATAATCTCATTTAGTAACTTTAAATATTAAAGTGTAAACTTCACTGGAATTTTCTATTTTACAATACAGTTCGGCCAAGTGGAAACTGACAATTATAAAAGGATATAATCGCGACTGTTCTATTTGAGAACGAAACTGGTGCTAAGTATAACGGGAACAAGTATCCATCAGAGTTTTCGCTTCGGAATAAAACATAATTCCGTCGAGGAACCGGGAGCGGTTTGAATAACAACTCTTTAATTGAAAGTTTACCAATTTGCCCTACCCTCCCAAATGGACCCGACGCCGCGTCGCAGGCTAACTCTCGTCTACCGGGTTTCAAAATTGAATGTAGGCAGATGTGCTTAATTACTGGACCAGCTGTTGGCTCCCACTTATCTTGAGATGAACCCACACCTTGTACAAATTATGCCTTGTTAAGATTTACCTTTTAAATTTGGATCCGTTATTACTATACATGGTATACATATCGTATATATGTTACATAGATGTTTTTACACAGATTTTATATATATTGATATATATTTATTTATCCTTGAAGTATACTAATTTAAATAAGGGTTAGTATAGAAAAGAAATCTATCCTGCGAAGATGTCGTTACGAGACCGTAGACGAGCGGTATGGGACGAAGTACGTGCGCTGTCATACTAGTAAGTCAAATTTCCCTTACATTTTATCTAACTGCAAGGGCGGTCGAATTTATGTCTTGCGCCCTACTTGATTCGGTTTTGATAGCGGAAGTGAGGGGTTTTTAGATAAACGTTTCTCTGTTATCCTCGCTTTCAAAACTGAGGATCGATTTTGTGAATTGAATGATATTTTAGATCTATATACGTTCTTCATGATTAATGTAAATAAAATACATAATTTATGTAGTAGTAGCTTACCCTAAACGAAGACTTGACTTCATTTTAAATGCTATTATATAATATAATATAATTAGAAAAGGTGGAGAACATTATGAACAGTTAGTCGATAATGGTAATGCATGTGGCCGATCACCAGCACGATAGACCGACCAACTAAAGAATAGGAACCGCTCTCACAAATAGACGAGGTGGTGAGATGCTCAATGGATCGCAATCGGTGGTAAGTATGTATTCAAGCTAATAAAACGACATGACTTACGTTTTCAACGATTAATTCAAATATCAATTTATGAAAGCCTAAAACTAAATCTAAAACAATAAATAAATTAAATTTTCATTCAATTACTGCTATTTGCCGTATATAATTACTTGCTATTTGTCTAACTAACTGGAACACTAATTAATGTACGACGTACGTGTTAATACCACATCCTTTGTAATAATCGAAGTTGTAAACATGAACGGTGGTGATCACAACATTATTGCGATATAAACACTAATATATATATTTCTTCAGCTTCACGGTGTATCCCGCATGCTCCAGAATGGGAAGAGAGAACCCAGTCTCAAGAAGTTGAGTGGGAGAACTCAACGCCACGCTCAGCCTCGACACCAGCGCGAAGAAGAGCTAGTCGTGGCGCAGTGCTACAAGTGTACGACTGTAAATGCGACAGGTTGTGGGTTCAATTCATTGTCGAGGAAATGAAAATGAAATTAAATATTTCATGGTATCGAGGCAAAGCACGGCATTGAGTTCCGGCACTCAACACTGATCGGAGTGTCTTAACAATAGGGCCTCTCTGCTGCTGCAGGATATGGCGTGAAGCTGGAAAAAATTATGTATTGATATAAATATATAGTATATTGTATATAATATATATAACGCTGACGTTGTCTCGTGTCGGTACGGTACACTAATATGACTTCATTAGGCGTCGCTTATTCGCGTCGTATTGTGTATACAACGTTTTGTCATCAACAATTAATCTTCGTTAATGTAAACGTTTCGCGGTTGGAGGCGCCACACCGGTAAGCTCAAACCTAAATACAAATATGTCGACTAGCCGGTCGGAGTATTGCTTGTTTTCGGAGATTGTACATGATAAGTACTGGTTTTCTTCTTTGTTGTGCCTGTACTCGTGTACAGGTTAACTAACCTACAGTCAATTTAAGATGCCTACCTTATAGGAAACATAGGAACCTAGTGTTAAGACACTTTCTTTCCTCATTTTCCGCCGAACCCTGGAGACACTGCGTGTTGTGTAGTGAAACTCAACGCATCTCTTTGCCTTGAGAAATAGAAAATATTATGTATTATACAAATATTTAATTTCTCGAATCGAACCTATCGCGTTGACAGTCGCACGCTTGTACTGTTGCGCCATTACTGGCCTAACAAAATAAAAATAAATAAATGATTAAATTCAAACTTAAAATAAAAAAGAAAAACTTATCACATTTCATTCACACCAAGTATATCATAAGTTGGATTCGTAATAAATGTGAAATTAATGCAAATTTTCCGGTCATAAATCTCTAGAGATTTTGAGCAATAAAACAAAAAATTAGTATTGCCAGTTTCATACAACAAAAAGTTTGTTGGGTAAGTTCCCCTGAGGACAGCCGCCCAGACCTCGCTACGGCTGTGCTGTTTTTGTTTCGTTGTTGCCAATATGACATGTTTAAACTTTAAATATATTAGGCATTTAAATATAAAATACCTTTTTAAATCGAAAATCAATTAATATAATATAAATTGAGGCTGTTCGTGGCTCAGTAGTCATAAGCGTGTGACTGTAAATGCAATAGGTGGTGGGCTCGATTCCCACTCGAGGATATGAATATTTAACGTTTTGCGTTTCCTCGCTCTGCTAACGATCAACGAGCGGCGTTAAATTCCGACAATCATTACACAATGCCTCCAGTATTCAGTGGAAATTATACAACGGAGTGTCTCAACACTAGGTTCCCAGTTTTCTCCAATTGACACCGCTAATGAGCAGTTATACTTAACATCAAGAAATATCAGACTTATATCTAAACTGAGTTCGCTGGATTGGACTACATTATCCTGCCATAACGGTTTATGTTTCTGTATTTAACACAATAGAGCCATCCACCCCGCCCTTTAGCCTCACTGAATAATAGTGGCCTCTAAAAGGAAATGTTAGTTATCATAATATTCCTCGTTTATATATATTACATCCTGGACTATGTCTGCGGCGTTGCACATTAAAATAATTATACCTTTAATTTTTTAAAATTTTAATATGCTACCATATATCTTTATATATTTTAATAATACTTTTTTTCCACATGTTTAAACACATGCAACAAAAATATAATAAAATAAATAATATATAATTCAATTACATGAAATGAGCAGATACTCGATTGGCAGATTTGGTTGTACTTAATAACTGTTAATTTTTTGGAAATTCAATTAACTTTTTGATTGGAAATAATTTTGTCTTATTTTAAAAGTATTTAATTTAAGTCATTATAGAGCATGTATAATACAATTTATTTATATGAGTCACGTTTTTTTGTATTTTATAAATAATAATAACGTAATCTTTATTTTATATCTCTATCGAATAATAACATAAGTACCTATGTAATGTCTCTATTTATATCATATTGATATGTACATGTTACAGTCACACCCTTGTGCCGCTGCGCTACGACGAAAAACCTATATTTAACTAAATTTACATAACTTAAGCACCCTATTTAATTAAATTCCTTCGTTCCATTCGTTTTTAATTTACTTAAAAGAACTTACTATCATTATTATAATGCACTAAGGGTTCAGTAAAGCCGTTTTAAATATATTGTGTATACTTGTTTATAATAAGTGCGTCGTATTCTAGGGCCATTTGGCCTGCCATAAACATGAATGGCGCCAAAACGTTCCTCTTATCTCGGGTATTCCTCGGAGGGGCGGAAGCGGAGCCCCAAAGGCGAAGCTCAGACTCTCAAGTATGGTTCTAAAGGGTCTTGAAATAAAGGTTGTGAGAACTTGAGGGTATTGTGTTCTCTGTTCAAATGGACCGTTAACTCTCACAAATTACTTAGATATTGATTTTATCAGATTAAGTTTGTATCCAATGGTTTACAAATACTATGAATATAATATGAAAATTACTTTCATGTATATAGTTTTATACAAGAAAGTTTTTTAATTTCTTTTATCTATCTATATTTCTTTTAAATAATCACCGAACCTGTTACTTAAAAGATTTTGCTATTTTAAATGAAAATAATTTAAAGTATTTTCACATAAGTAGGATGCAGTACAATTAAATGATTGAAAATAACTCAAATACGCAACAGACTTTTTTTGAGTTTCACTTGTATCCCTCACATTGAGTGGTAGGCAGAGTGAACCTATTCCTACGCTTTCCATTAAGATACTTCCACTTTCTTCTTTTCGGTCTATTCTTCTTCTCGATTTTCAAATGGTGGACCAAGGTGTTTTTATTTGTTTTCGTTTTCCTGATCCCATAAGTTAAAATGCAGCGTTGGATTGTCTCAACTGCAAGTGATTTTTCGCTAGATTCGTTAAAAAAATATCTTTTCATTTGCATATTATATTAAACATCTGAGAAATGTTAAAGCCAAATGCATCATTTCTCCCCTCCGAACAGAAGAAGGGTGACAAACTCGTTATGAAAGAATAACAGCCATTGTATCAAGCGGAGACGGAAAGTGTCCTATACAAAAAATAGAATTGCAAATATTTTTAATAAATTCACACGCAACGCCTCCCGAATTCGGCTTAACACTACATTCACATGCTTCTATTAATATCTATTAATATTATGTCACTGGAAAAAAGTTTCTTCTTATAATTACCTACTAAACTAACCATAATTAAATATTTTTTTACAACAATAAGGAAAACATAATATGTATCAAAAGTATCTCTAGTGGGGTAGAAATGGACAGACGTATCTCTATATCTATATCTAGTATCTGCATACATACTTCGACTTTCGACTCTTCTTTCCACCATCAACAACCTTTTATATGCCATCGGAGGGCTTCTCATTACTCAGTATCAGTATCATTCTCACTGTGATATCCTCGCTAGTACCTGCCATTCAGTGTATATATCTATAGCGTATTGATTTTGGTGATATAGTTTACATGGCCGAATGGCCATCTAAACTTCTATCTATCTTAATCTTAACGTTATTCTTAACGTTAATCTTAACGTAAATCTTATTTTAATGAAAACGTAAATTCCAAATAATTATTCCTGTTGTTTTACTGCCGGATCCCGCGAATATACGTGTAAATTGTTTGCACGTTAACAACCAGTGTTCGCTTATTAGATGGGTTCAAAGTAATAAAAAGAACATCTTATTACACGCGGGACGTTAGACCCCTCTGTAATACTTAAATTTAAATTCTAACATAAAACCATTTGTTCTGCTAAAGCGATAAAAATAAGATTATATTTAACGACACAAATATGATTTTAGGCGTATATTTTTGGATTTTATTTGGAAAATCATTGGACATAAAGTATCCATATTCTTCTTATTATTCTTCACGCAATAGCGTATAGCAGCAGAGTGGACAGATGGGAAGGAAAAAATAATTAATAAATTAGATAAATTCTATTTTTTATATAAAATAAATTTAACACTTATTTCTTTTTTCTGAATGAAAATACAATTTTCATAAAATTATCATATATAAAAATAAAATTTAATGAAAATTAAATTTGGTAATTTTATAATATCGTACGTTCTTAACTTTTATCTTAAACAACTCAAATAATTTAAATTATATTTAAATAATAAATGCTTATTGCTTATAATATATTATATAATTTATTTATAACTAAGTTTCGGTAAACTGCCACTTTGAGTTTGAGCACCGCTGTCACATTTTTATGAATATATAACTATCTTGTTATTCTATTTTATTGTACAGAGAGTCCCTTGACAGCCCGCATAAACGCCTAAGGGTTATGGTAATAGATTTAGATAAAGGAGACGTAAAAATTCTACAGTTGTCAGTTCTCATGATACTCAATATATTTTTAATAAAAATGAGAAAAATCACTTCGTTGGAGATATGAAACCCACAGAAGTCTAACAAATTATTATCATTATAATACTCGTATTAATACTTGAAGGAAAGTCGTTTATACTGAAGAAGTAAACTTGCTTCATTCTCTAATTATTATATAGTAGTATACAGAACTAGGATATTTTTCTTTATTAACACATTTTGTATAATAATTTTTTTTTCAGCGTCACAGCGTTTGAGTGATGGAATGGAGTTTGTTGAGACTGATCTCGACACCAAAGCGAAGAATTTTAATAAATATTTTTTTTCCTCGAGAGAAAAATCGAACCCACAACCTGTTGCGTTTGAAATTAAACTGTAAGCGTATTGAATTAAAAAGATACTAGAATATATTTTGCAATTACTTGATAGCAAATTATATTTTATGTACAGTTACATACCTACGGTTTCATTCAGACGGCAATTCCGTTTGATACTAACTTATATTTCTTTCAATATAATATATAAATGAAAATTTTCAAAAGTTCCATTCTTTAATAACTCTGACAAACTCTTAACAACTCGTCTATTGCCCTTATAAATATTATTAATATTTTAACTGCAGTATTAATAATTATTATAATTAAATAAATTTATGAAATTTCTTTAAATACAATCTATTTTTTTTATTTGTTGCCAATCAAACACATACAAAGAGGATGTAGTAAAATATTTATTTTTATATATTAAAATGTCCGATGGATAGATAGCTATTTTATATAATATATAAAACCCTTGACTTTAGAAAGAAATATATCACGTCTTTTAAATTTCTTTGTTGTGTGATAATTAGAGTTTTGTAACTCTTTTTTCCTAACAGTTATACTTATCTTATTAAAAAAGAATAGGAACTCATTTAATTATAAAGGATTTAAACAAAATTTTCCTCAAAAAAAAAAATATTTAATGTAGTATGTAGTATGTAGTATATTTAGGTATTTTTAATCATGATTTTTTAAAACCTGCTACTGTAGATATACTAGTATTAAAGGTTTACTGATTTCATTTTTCAGGACAAAATGCAATCAATAATAAAATAGTTTATTACTAGGCCCCCTGCGGCTTGTTTAGGATGGGGATAAGGTAATAAAGACATCTTCTTCGGCCTCACGCTGTATCCCGCATATAGCAGTCTGACTTGCTGCAGAGAGAATCTAAAGTTAAGACATTCCGCTCCCCACTTTACGTAATACTTAATTCTGGTGGTTTTGTGTGTTGAGTGGATGGGCTCAACGCTTCACTTTGCCTTGAGACGAGAGCGGAGAAATGGATATAAAAAAATTTCACTTCCTCAAATGGGAATCAAATTCACACCCTGTCATGTACAGTCACACACTTGTGCTCTACACTACGAGCAGCCAATTAAGACATTGTCAGAGTTAATAGAAACAGTAAACATTTTACTGTCACTAGATAAATTTCCTAATTTACACATAGTGAGCGCCGCAGGGTTGGACTGGGGGGGAGTCCATCATTTCAAGTTTTAGTGGATTTATTTATTCCCAGAATTACCCCTCAGGGCTTAATAGCGCTTTGAGCGGTAATGTGTGGTCATAAATGAAATATAATAACTTAGATGCGACGACATTAACGACTGACCCTTAACGATAGTGTGATAATACTTATAGAGCAATGTATTTATTATATGTAAACAGTGGCTCGTTTTCTAACATTGTACAACTCTCACTTGGAATAGATTGTGATTTTACATTTTTGAACTGATTTTAAAAACCTGTCACAAAAAACACTAGAAGAAAGCATAAAAATAATGCCAATAATGTCAAAATAATATTGAATGTTTAGTTTGTAAGCACAAAATAAATTATTCGGCAAATATTTACCTATAATTAATATTTTTAGAAAATTAATCTAATAATTGAATTAAAAGCGATTATCACCATTATATATCGATGAAGTCAAGTACCAAAGATAGCATTTTCAAATTTGTTTATATGAGCCTTAAAAATAAGCATAAAGTACCGTCAAATCATTAACACAACAAAAAGTAAAAATAATCCTATAGAATTATCATTATTAGAGATGCATTTCAATCTGGTCAACGAATTAACACAAAACTAACAAAACTTCTTTATACTAGTATTGATTTTAAAATAAAATGAATATAGAATATACAAAATTAGAGTTCTAATTAAAATTATTATAGAAACATTTCGAGCTTGTTGAAAAAGAACCACCGGCCATTATTGTACATTTAATAGTCATGTCGATCGAATCGTGAATATAAATTAATACAATGATGAAATCTAATAACTTTAGTTTAGTTGCTTCGAATTTTAACCTCTTTCGATTAAATTGTACATTTTGATTACTTAAACCTACCATTCTCTTGTTTTACTACTTTTTGTATATGAATTGTTATGTACTTTATGTACTGTAGAAATTTTAATTTTATTTAAATGTACAATTTAATATTAACCGCTTAAATATATTTTATGGCACAGGTTATATTTTACATATTTATATGAAACAGTGACTGAGTTTTCTCTTCTGAGCTTTTTTTATGATTTGCGTGTAATCTGATTGTCTTATTCATAAATAGAATTGTACAATTTAAAAACAATTGTGTATTTTGATCAGACAATTAAAATTTTAATGAAAAACTCTATTCGCATTTATATATATATATATATATATATATATATAACTTTACTCAGTAAAAATACCAACAAAATAAAAAATAACGTTGTTGAAAAAAATTGAGAAAATTCCTAATAATAAAACAAAATTCAGAACGCATATAAACATACAAAGGTTTGTAAAACTAATTATTTTTTCTTTTATCTTCGAAAAACTGGCAACAAAGTGATTTAGACAAAAGCCGTAGGTATAAGCTGAAAACAAAGCGACCTGAAAGAAAATAGGGTCTCAACGATGCCATCATTGAAGTGATTCTCTTTGTAACTGCGAATGTACGTGTACAGATAGATATTTAGGTTGTTCAAACACCGAAAAAAGGTTTTTACCAATACGTAATATAAATGTGACCCATATAAGTAGATAAATTTTTCTAATGATGTATAGTTATTATCGTCAGAGACCGTCGTGGAGCAGGGGCACGTGTAAACGTGACGGTTGTGGGTTCGATAATGTGATATATATTGTACCTACTCAAAACGTACAATGGCCTCAGACTTCGGCGGAATGTGGGCAGCTACGTACTACGTAGTGTACGTAGGCTTACAGCGTATATCAACTATTTTATCAAAATTGACAAATAAGATGATTAGATGTACTTATGTCACCATTTTCTCAAACATATCTCAAACACGATTACTTTTCTCGTGTATGCATAAAAACAGGCAAATCACAAACAAGATAATACTCGCTGGGACGTCCTCTACGGGAATCTCATTTTCAATATGTTTTTATAACTTTCAGTGAGGAAATGAGGTGGCGCTCGCGGCGCTCGGCGGCGGTATTGTCGTCATAAACCAACCGAGGCCGTCTCCATAAATCCCTTCCAAAACCACCTTTATACACATTATGTTGTTACATCGAGAATTCTTATTTGCCTCCTAACACTTTGAATCTGAGAGAAACACCTATTTTGCCCGTTTATTTGTCTTTCATTGTGGTATTCATGTGCTTGATAGAGAAAGCCTATTTACACTTTTGTTAATTTTATACATAAATAATGAATATTTGAGGCTGTCGAGGCAAAATGTGTCTGTAAACACGTGGTTTTGGGTTCGGTTCCCGCTGGGGAAATAAAATTACTAACCCCGGTAACAAGAAAAAACCCGGTTATTAGAGTGATTTTGAGTGGCCACTCAGATACATGCGGGATACGGCATGAAGCAATTATTTTTAGAAAAACAGAAAAAAGAGAAGTGACTATACACTGTGTTTTCCTTTATTTAATCTTGATTATTTATATAACAATATTTTATCTATACCCCACTCATAGCAAAGTAAGCAGAAGGAACCTGATATTTAGACACTCTTTATCTAGTTAATTTTTTATTTATTCCCCCTGTGTGGCAACCGACTATATCCATGAAACGGAGATAATGATTTTGCCAGCTTTTCGTTATTCATTCTGTTATAAGAAGATACATTATACAAATTATTAATTACATACATATTATTAATATACGACGGCTATCAAAAGGTATATTTTAATCTTAATGAGACCAAGGATAATCTGTATGACCAATTAAGAGTCGAATTTTAATTTATTTAAATAATTAAACGATACATTACAAAAATATAATATATACCGTAAATACAACACAATAGTACGATAGATAACGTAAAAAATAACGTATATCTGTTGTCTTTGGCAACATAAAGACTGTAACTTACTTTGAAAATCAGAATACCTCATGTGAAACCTAGCAAGCCATCTAATCTGTACGACATATATTATAACGCCTTAGGGAATATTGGTCAACTTGATGACAATTTTGTTGTCATAAAAATGATCTAAAATCTGATGTGGAACCCAAGAAGTCCAGGTAAGCCTTAAGCGACAATATTCTGGTGATCATCCAAAGATAAAAAGTTCCACTTCACTGTATTCATGGCGTAAGCTTTGAACCCACAGCTATGGTATACCGAAACCCAATACAAATGCAAAAATAATATTTCAAATTATACTTTTTATATAAAGTCGCAGATGCTTAAATGTTTATTATTAATTGCTTATTATAACAGATTCCATTTCCACAAGACAAACGTTAGCATTTATCTGAATGTTGGCACCACAACGATTCTTTTCTCGTTACATTTCGCCAGTCCCGACATAATAACCCGTTGTTGACACTCTCTCAGCCCCGAGCACTCTACAAGCAATAAGACAGTAATAAATGTTCTGATCTAAAGATAAGAATAAAAAGGGATATAATAAGTAGATATTGTGAATCGGTACTTGGCAGTTCAATATTGCCAGTCATGAACTACGGCGACAAATTCTAGATGCTATATGTTTAATTTTTAAAATTGTAACGTTCGGTTAGGTTTTATTAGTATTTTTTGTTCAATCATATTAATTTATTAGAATTTGGAGATTTGGAAATAAAATTATCTAATTTATATTATTTTTTTATTTATTTATTTGCAAATAAAATTATAAGATTAATTAGTAGTCCATTTGTATTTTATTATATATACGAGTATTATATATTTTACATATATTATACTAAGCATATTTTCTTCAACACAAACCTATGTTACTTTTTTTATGGAAAAGACAATGCAAACCAGCGTTCGGGTCTCCTGATGGTAAGCATTCACCGTCGTCCACGACCCCGTGCAACACCAGAGAAGCTACAGGTGCGTTTCCAGCCTTTACGGTGACGATAAACTCGCTTTTTGATGACATTTATGTCATATCGACCTGTAAACATTGCCGCAAGTAAGCTTGCCGCGTGGAAGGAAGGAATCAAATGCCCACCGCTCTCTTTGACTCTCTTTAAGGTAGAATATTGTAATATACTATAAACTATAATCTATAATTATGAGATAATAAAGACCAGTCACGGCTCAGGAGCACAAGCGTGTGACAGTAAACACGACATGACACGACACGTGGGTTCGGCTCCCATTAAGAAAATGGGTTACGGAAGTCTGGGATGCTTAGTTCCCAGGTCCTCTCTGCGTACCTGTTATAGCGTGAAAAAAATACTAAAAAAAAATATTTAAAATAAAACGTATTGTTCAAGTGTTCAATTGCTCTATCCACTTTAATGTATACAATTTAAAAAAAAAAAAAAAAGCACACCCCATCGTAACCATAGAAATACAAAGATGACATAAATAAAAGGCAAACGTAGTCGTTATAACATAGTAAATCACTACACCGTCCCTGTTTCCTGTGCGAAATGAAAAAAACAATAATGAAGGAAATTAGGTAGCAGGGGGCGCCGCGTAAGAGTTGAGAGGAATCCAACTAAGATGAATGACGTCATTTTGCCCTCCATTAACCCATATCCGATGTAACAGCGTTAATAGTAAAGAAAAAATATTCTACGAACGCTTTGTGAAATAAAAAGTCATTTCACTATTTCATTTTAAAAGAGAATATGGAATATGCAAAATGTAAAGTGCCTGTTGAATGTGAATACTCGTTTTATTATTATGCCGAGAACTATATTAATAAATTAAAAAAGTAAAATTTTTATAATCAATTGCAACATCCGTAATAATATTATTAAATAATTTTGTAGAAAAATCTTATTTTAAAACGTAACAATCATGCTTATGTATCGTCTATTAATAGTAGATACTCGAAGTATATCGACGATGGCAATTGTATCCAATACTTCAAGGAAAATATTTTTTTAATGAAAATGCTATATTATGCTCGCTATATTATGATATGAAAAGTAATACATAAATGCAAAGTCGAATTGTAAATGTGTAATTTTCTATAAAATTTTATTTATACATTATTCTTTTCCCTCGACACCAGAGCAAAGAAAAATGGAAATATAAACGTGAATAAATATTTCACTTCCTGGAGTGGGAATCGAACTCACAACCGTCGCGTTTACGTGCGACACCTTTGTGCCACTGCGCCCCTATGGCCTCAGAAAATGAAATATTTAATATTTTAATTTCTTTACTGTGGTGTCGAGACAAAATACTGAGTTGAGTGCCGCCACCCAACACGCAATGCCTCCAGAATTCAGTTGAAAGTGGAGAGCGAAGTGTGTTAATACTAAACTCCCTCTGCCTACCCTGCTACATGCGGGATACAGCGTGCAGCTGTATATCTGTTGTATGTATATGAATATATTTTGAGCATAACAATCACAACAATCTTGACAAGGATCTATCTCACATGCTTAAACCGAGCATATGGGCAGCATCACGTTTTCAAGGGGCAGGGTCAGAATGTAATACCTTTTACCAATGCGCCGGAGAGCACTCAGAGAGAAGAGCTGTCCGATTTAGGAAATCACGTTATATTGCTCTACGGTTACGTCAAACCCACATGTGCAGATTGTGCTCGGTATTCGCTGATCTTTGCTAGATTTTGGTTCATTTGTAATCATTAAATAGGATAGATTTGGTAAGTAAAAGAATACTCCGTTCGGTTAATTTAATGAAATATTTTAAAAAAATATTATTTATTTTTGATTTTTCTATACAACCATATAATCGTAAGTGTCACATATTGAAACTTTTTTTTTAAATTATTCCAAGCATAACTTTTTTTTATTCATAATAATATTTATACTTTTTATTTTTATTTTATGCATTACAATCAATTAAAATAGCAATAATTTGTCGGCTCAGTGTGAACAGCCCAAATCTCAAAATATTATATTGATAATATTATTAATATATTTAAAAATATAAATTAAAACACATTGTAAATATGATACTACTCATATAGTATACATATTGGTTGTGGTGTACAGTACGTTATATGCAAAGTAGAATGTTAGTGTCAGACGATAGATAGATAATATCAGACGATAAAACCTGCTTATGACTAACGGCCGTTTGAAGTGCACTTAACTTGAGACGGATGGATGGGGCCTAAATTATGGTAATATACATTATAAATCACGAGTAACGCTTGCCTTTGTCTTGTATTTCAGCTTCACTGAAATATCTGTATCCCACATGTAGGGTAGGCAGAGAGAGGCTAGTGTTAAAACACTCCGCTTCCCACTTTTCACCGAATTCTGGAGGCATTGTGTGTTGAGTGGCGGAACTCTGTAGCAATGTCCTCGAGTGAGAACGAATGCTTCAGTTGTGTCACTTCCGTCTAACTTCTATTAAATAATATATTATGTTAAATATTCAATAAAACCTATTTAAATCACCGACATTGGATAAAGTACACAAAATACGCCGTTGAGTCCGCTTCTAAAGAGATTTTATTGAGAATAGACAGAAATTGAAGAACTAAGTGTCTCCCCACTAGGTTCCTTCTGTCTTACCTGATACTAGAAAAGGCGTGAATTACTTAAATTTTTGATATACTTGTAGGCTATTCATAAGACGATCTTTTAATAAAATTAAAAGATCGTAATTTCATTTCAGACAAAAAGAAATAAAGTAATAAAAAGAAATGGAATAGTTATGATGAACAAATGTATGTCTTTAGCGACGTTACACTTTACACACCTTTGCGTACGACGCATTACGTTATCATCTTGAGAGCTAGTTTAGTTCTATAATATCAACGGCTTGAGCTTAAAAGCTTTTAGAAGCACAAAACATGTTTATATTTTCAAAATGTAAGTAATGCTACCATAACTTGTAGTTTTAAGCTTCGAGTTAGTGTATAAGTTATCATTGATTAAGTTACGATTGTTTATCATAAGCTAGCGTTAAACAAGCATAAGTGTACTCGTTAGCTCTTTTTTACCCATTTTAAAACTCTATTCTAAAGCTTCAATATGACCTCATCTAAGACTTGAGACTTAACTCGAGACTATTTTTCGAGACTCGAGACAGTTAATATTACATTATACCTTGAAAATTCGGCGAAAAGTTGGATATTTAAAAATGAGTTAACGTATAAAAAAATAAATTGATAAATTAAGTATTTCGATTTACAAAATAGTATAAAATAGAGTATACCGATTGTACGGAGTTTGATACTACTTCCACCCTTATAAAGTACTCTTGTCATCCACTTTCGTCACGCTATGTACGTTTCTATTCGCCATCTTAAAATAAAATGGTGGAAAAAAATATTTTAGTAAATGTCATCAGGAAGAATATAGCTTTCTAGATTGAAGGAATTATCTTAGATTTTTTCGGCGGACCTCAACGCCGGACATTTTCCTTGGTGCAAGAGCGAAAAAATTAAATTATTAATAAACTTTACACTACACTATTAATGATTTCTCCCGAGTGGCGATAGAACCCAAAACCGTCGTGTCACAATCACTCCTTTAAACCCACGCGCTGCGACAACCTCAAAGTATATCTTGATCTAATATTATAGACACCACTTAGATTGAATCTCCGAGGACTCTTATTGTGGGCACTCAGCTTAAGACCAAAGTATTAGCTTTCAAGGAGTTGTAAACTTTATAGGGTGAATCGACTCGTAACTCTCGACTCGCAGGGACATCTTATAAAAAGAAAGATACGATCCGGAGCAAGCAGACATATTGCACCACGCTCTAGAATGTACGGCTTTGTACATGAAACGTGGATATATTGTTGTGGAAACAAATATCTTATGCACTTATTTCATATTGTGTCCTGGCTTTATATTTAATAGCAAATATTCAACCTTATATTTTTGTATGTAGGGTAAGCTGAGGCAACTTAGTGTTAAGACATTCTTTTCCCCATTTTTTGCCGAATTCTGGAGGCATTGCGTGTAGAGAAATATAAATTTAAATAATTATTTCATCTGTTCGAGAGGCGATCGAACCCACAACCAGTCGGTTTTACAGTCACACTCTGTGCACCTGAGCCACGACTTTCTTCAAACGGTAATATTTTATGATATTCAATGTGAAATAAAATAAATGTATATTTTTGTTCTTCGTAACTTTGAGTTCATAGACTACTAGCAAAAATATAAGTATAAGTAAGTATAAGTAAATATAAGTAATAAAACTTACACTTGGTAAAGGTAAATGGCGATACATATAAACTGTAGAACAAAATGTTCTTTCAAGAAATATAGTTATAAACATAACAATATAAATTTTAAAATTTTCTCAATTTTTTTTACATGAGATATTAATAGAATACATATATCCATCCTAATTTAATGAGCTCAAGCTCTATAGTTTTACTAAAAGGCATTTCAGGGCTTTGTTCCTTCCGACAAGCGTACCACAGAGAGAAGAAGAAACTTCTAAGCATTTAATAGGATTTCTACTTGAATGACAGACCATCGCGTTGTAGGAAGAGGTCGAAGCAGTGCCTGAGACTTGCGTCCTAAGTCTAGGTATAAAGAGCCTCTTTAAAATGCACATTATAACTGCCAGGTTTCATGACATTAAAAGAATTACAAGTGAGTAAAATTAAGGTTCTTAATTTAAATTTATTTCTGAATTTGTTACTGGATCGAAAAGCTCTGCTTCTTACACAAAAAATGTGTTGAAATTTTATAAAAAAAAATAATTACCACACTTTTACACAGAACTAGTGCTATAGTTTTTTTCGAACATTTAAATGTAAAGTAAAATTTATTTAAGAACCAGAACGAACAATCACAATAAAAATAGCAATTTCTGCATACAACTGGAATAGTTAATCGACTAGCTCCACTAGCCAGTCGAAGGATATTAAAGCTATAAATATTCATTATGAACTTGCCTTAATTTTGTATTGCACTGTGCTATTATTCTACAAATTCTAATTTAAGTGTGTGGCCGGTATATAATTCTTTAATTAACAAACATACTATACACCTAAGAGACCACTTATAGAGTTAGATTTAGACTTATATTTGAAGGTAACACGTTCTTTTTTTATTTATTTTTTTTCTATAAATAAATCAACTTCACGCTGTATCCAGCACACAACGGAGTAGGCAAAGGTAACCTAGTGTTAAGACACTCCGTTCCCCACTTTCTGTCGAATTTTGGAGGTATTGCGTGTTGAGTGGGAGAACTGAAGGCCGCCCTTTGCCTCGACCCCAGAGCAAAGAAATAGAAATATAAACGTAAATAAATATTTAACTTCCTCGAGTGAGAATCAAACCCACAACCGTCGCGTTACAGTCACACCCTTGTACAGACACTTTGTTGCTCATTCCGTCTAGTATTCAAAGTTTGGCGTTTCGAATGGCGGATCTCAACCCCGCTTTACCTTATTACCAGAACGAAAAAATGAAAATGTTAATAAATAATAATTCGGTAATAATATAAGTCTACTTTAATTTTTCATTTAATTTATTAGTATGTTTCTAGGTCCGATCAAACAAAACTGCATCTGATTTATTGAGAAAATAAGTACAGACAACGAAATATCATTTTTATATATATTTATATCTTTATACGATCGTCTTGATTAAAGATGAAGAGAGATAAAATGCGTATAGTATCATGCTTTGAATGTAATGAAGTGAAACCCTATGTATCTGAAATTTGGTCTTTTCTTTATGATTATACCTGGTATTATATATTATCATAATAGTAAAGATTAATAGACCCTGTATGATAAAACGACGGTTTCAGGTTCGATTCCCCTTAGTGGAATGAAATATAGAATATTTTCATTTCCTCGCTCCGGTAACGAGACAAAGCACGGCCTTGAGATCCACTACTCAACATGCAATACCTCAAGAAAACGTCTGAATGTCGGGAACCACTTAATGGGTAAACGGAGTTTCTTAACACTACGTTCCCAGGGTCTCTCTATCCTGCTATGCACAGAATACAACGTAAAGCTATAAAAAAACAAGTGTCTATTAAATTATAAGCACAAACCAACGTTATAACAACACTAGACTTGTTCTAAAATAGCAATAAAACCTACATATTAAAGAACTTAGTGTAAAATTTATTTTCCTCTTGACACCAAGGCTTTATATCAACAACGAGAAAGGCCAGTTAACTGCCAAAATAACGTTCGTCACAATGAAGTTAGTGGGATTATTGAAAGTTGTTGATAGTTAGCGAATCTTTCCCTGCTCTGATACGCGGCTTCCGGCGTAACTTTTGTTTATATAGGAAACTTCATCATTCGTACGAGAGAAAAGATTTGTTCCTTAGAAACGATTCTTTTATTTATCTTATAAATAAATTTAATGTAGGCAAGATATATTTTAACTCCATTATGTCCATCTTGCGTAAGATTTAGATTAAAATAGTTTTGGAGTTTACAACACAACGCACTCCAGAATTTAGCGCCAACGAAGAACAAAATAGCCATAATTGGAAGTATCTTAACACTAGGTTCCCGAGTTTCCTTTGCTTAAAAGTTTACAAGAGATAATATATAAATTATAATATATGTACGTATATTATATGTTTAGCTTCCTTGCCATGTGCAACGACTACAACGAGCTTTAGAAAAGGCAATTATGAAAAAGAGAAAAAGGAATCAACAAGAAAGAAATTTACAATAAGCGACCATGTCGCTAAAACAGCGATCTCTACCAGGCGACCTCTTTAAGGCATAGGACGCAAAGGGTAGGGAAAAGGGTAAAAGAAACAATTTTTAACTGGACAACACAAATAAATTTCACCACCAAATCAATCTATACCACCCGCACATCTGTCTCTATAACTCTATCAACGAAATCAAAACGAATGTAGCGCAGCGATAACTTCGAGCGTAATTGAAACCCGTCAGCGGAAGTTGTTGCAGCGCGAGATGGATGTCTTTGTGCTCGCAACTGATAGGCAGATAGTGTGTCACTCAACGTACAGCGTACACAGCCACCCTGTCATGCGCTGTCCATACCCGATAGCAGTTCGCGTTCAATTTCCGATAGTAGCGTGTACGCGGACCGCACTCTCTATATGTATATATTATTGACCGAAATGAAAATGCCTGATAAACTATTTTCGTATTTAGCGCCGGATTTTTCGAAGCGAAGCTAGTCTATTTTATATGCTTGGATAGCAATTTTCTCTATACCGTGATATATAGATATGAAACGAAATGGAATTATTAGCATAAAGCTAGAAAATGGTAGAGAAAACTAATATGTCGTAAGGTTTTCTTAGGTTGAAGGAACTATCTTAGAATTTTCTTGAATGTTATTTTTCATTGGATATCAAATATCAGTAGCTTTGCTGAGTGTAGATATACTTAGTAAAAGCTTAAATTGTAAAATATAGTTAATATTACTTTATTTTTTATATTATATATTTAAATACGACTCAATTATAAGTAGAGGTCAGTCGCGGCGCAGGTTCAAGCCTGTGTCTGGACGCGACAGCTTTTCTTTTTTTACTCTAGTGTCGAGGCAAAAGCGCGGCGTTTAGTTCCTCTATTCAACAGATAATGCCAGGATTGAGTGGAAAGTGGGAGAGCGAAGTCTCTTAACACTAGACTACCTTTGCCTACCTCACTATGATACGCAGGATACAGCGTGAAACAGAAAAAAATATACATTTTTATAAATATGTATGTATATAAATATATACATATAATTTTAAAAGGCATTTTTATTAAGACAATATAACCGCTGACCGCAAGTTTCTCGTCCTTCGAATCCGAGTGGAAGGAATAAATTCGAATAATTCGCTATCACTAGAATAATTCTAAAAAATAATAATTTGAATACCTCACGTTCTGCTGCGTTCGGCTCACACGAGCGCTCACAAGCGTAAATATTTGTAAACGATAAGGGTATACGTCACGTTTTCTTGACAACACATTTACTTTTCATCGTTTCACTGATAGACTGAAGACTTAGAGGGGTTTGTAGCTTATAAAAATAATAACATAACATAGATATAAAAATTTTAATTTATAACTACGCTAGATGCTTATACAAATGTTGACGCTATCATATTTCTGTATAATAAGGAATAGAAACATTTTCTTTATATAAACAGAAAGGGATATTCGAAAGTCTACTAAATAATAAATAGTCCATCTAATTGTAAAACAAAAATTCGAATAAATTAACTCAATACAAAGGCTTAATAAGGATTTGTTGTGTCAAATCAGCTTCACGCTGTATCCCGCACACAGCGTGATAGGCAGAGGGAATCTCGTGTTAAGACACTCCGTTCCCCACTTTTTGCCTAATTTTGGAGTCATTACGTGTTGAGCAGCAGAACTCAACGCTCTGCACTTTGCTTCGACCCCAGAGCGAAAAAATTGAAATATAAACGTAAATAAATATATATTTAACTTCCTCGAGTGTGGATCGAACCCACAACTGTCACGCTACAATCACAACCTTATGCCTCACCTACAATACAATAACATACAAAATATAGGTATTTGAATGTTTTCTGAACAAGTTCTACACAATAAAGCTGAATAACGACATTTTGACGCGGGATTACTTAAATAATATACAACATTGAACAAAGCAAATTCAGTTTAAAAATGTGGCCAACACTAGTAATATCTCAGCGCTATTTGTATTCAGAGTGCGTCTCAGTTAGAGGAACAAATTTTTAAAATTGAATCTCAGAGAACGAGCCGTCTGTGATACAGCCAGTGGTACCACGAGTACCTACGAGTAGTCTGCAGGTGCAAAATGAGCATATCTCAAATAAATTTAAAACATCATATTGTTGGTAGTCTTTTAAATAAGTTCTTTTATTTTTGTAGCAGAAACGTAAACAATTATAATGTCTATATATAATTGATATCTTCATCGACGATTGAGAGAATATGTTGTCTATTAAATTTTGCATAATATTATATTTATCTGAGACTATCGGTCGAATATTTATTTAAGTGTATTTAGAGAAAAATAGAAAAATATTTAGTATTTGAAATGAGTACAAGTCCTATAAAAAATTGGACCAGATATTGCGGAGATTAGCCCGGATAAACAGAAAGACGCACAAATATACTCTACAACTAAATGTACTTTAATTATACAATTTAGCATTATTGAATATAAAAAAAAACCTTTTGCATATATACATACAGGATTCCAATTCACTGCAATGAATACGTACAAAATGTTTAAAAAACGACTTACATAGGCGGAGTTCAATCCAAACGCCAATATCACAAACCAAGAACCGCAAGTTAGCAAATCTTTGCATTCGAAAGATATGAAACGTCTAGCTGAACTTTATTGACGTCAGTATATTTCAGAGATACTGTTTTTAGGTCTCAAATCTCTACGTTCAACTATTTTTAATTTAATACTTTTAACCATTTCTTTAATTTTGTTTATCTAGTTTATCATTATTGTATTATTATCTTGCCATAAAATCTAGGTTAGATACAATAGGACACTTAAAATTATTATTTAATAACGATAATTTTAAGTATAACTTACCTTAAAATTGCATTTTAAATTACAAATTTTCTTAATATCAAAACATTAGGAATGAATATTTTATTGTATTTTATGAAGCTTGTAAAACATCTAGACACTATTACGTTCAACAAAAAAAATATCAAACAACAGAAAAATTATACAGCATGAAATAATTTAAAAATCGAATAAATTTATTTTATAAATATAGTTTCATTATTGAAGTATATTATCAAGAAAATACAAACCGAAACACGAGCTCAAAAATTAAAATATAAAAGAAATCAAGAAATTATCAACTTATAATCCGATTAAAATCTTTTAAAATTAAATAATTGAATAATTGAATATCTTTTCAAGTATAAACTTCTATCTAGTTCTAGTATACAGCTCGTTTTATAAAATTCAATTTTGGGAATTTGTTTCCCCGAGTCGAGTGCTGCGAGGAATACTGATGTCGCTGGCTTCCGGTAAAAGACGTTTCTACAGCTTTTTTAATATAATCGTAACAAAATTAATATACATTAAAAATTGTCGTTGACTTTATGGTTTTTTTCATTTTTATGAAGCGGAAAATCTCTTTTTATTTTTAGCATTATAAAGACTGCTAATAACTTTTGTAATTTATTGATGTTGAAATGTATTAGTTATTAAAGATAAAAAGAAGAAAAAGTTGATATCTTACTTAAGGCCGCCTTATCTTACCCCGTGGACCCTTAAGCACAACTTAACTGAAATGTGCCGAAATAAGTTAATGTTGAGTTAACCCTTATAAAAGAAATATA